>BCIL01000006.1:602309-712725 GCA_001599955.1 Cystobasidium pallidum
TGGAGCCGCAGTAGCTGCATTCCGGAGCCGATGGGCAGTCTTTGCGTAGGTGTGAGGATTCCCTGCAATAGTAGCAGAATTTACGTCGACCCATAATGCTAACCTGGACTTTGCCAGACCATGTACCGTAGTCTAGCTTGTAGAATGTGTTAGGAGCTTTACCATGCTCGCTAATGTCTAACAAAAAGAAAGCTCGACCGGTCCTGACGCCATTAGAACCAGGGAATGTTTCCAGCCGGAAGGTGAGGAGCTTTMCCAGCTTCTCCAATTCAGCTTTAATGAGGCGTATTCCCTCGTCTGATGTGCAGAGATCCTCGACTTTGCCCTCAATAAGGTCCTTGTTGTTAGCTGAGTTTACGAGCGGGGAACACTTGACGTTGATCGCCTTTACTGGCAGACCTTCCGCCAGGAATCTGGCCCGCATGGCCTCAACATGAACATTAGAAGCCAGTGCTTGAATGACGAAGTGTGTATTGTGTACGAAAGGCTGCCAGAGGTGGCCTAGTCCACCCGTCTTGCCTATAGCGACCGCTATATCAGCAAGAGTGACCCGGCTCTCTGGAGGCAATTCTAACAATAAACAGCCCTCGCGGTCGATGATGACTGGAAAGCCCGCGGGAGATGTGCCAACAGTAGCACTCCGTGCTGCTACTGAAGCCCATGTTGCTCCTCTTTGCGCAGTACCGCCGCCCGAGTGTCTTGACAATGCCGCCATCGTAGTGGTGGTCTTCGATCGGGTCTTGCCTTCAGTGGAGTTGTTGGTTTTGACAAACAAGGTCTGTTTGTCACTCTCCGTTTGCCCGGCTAGCTCAGTCGGTAGAGCATCAGACTTTTAATCTGATTGTCGCGGGTTCGAGCCCCGCGTTGGGCTTACAAAAATCTATTTTGCTCCCCGAGCCTCCGCAGCAAACTTGCTTGCTGCGGGTTTGCTTTTTGTTTTTTCACCCGTGCGAGGCAGCAAAAGCGACATCGACAGGCCTCAGTAGTCGTGCTATACGGTGCTGTGACTTATGTGCATCCAGGCTGTTTTCCCGTGCCCATCTGTCTCATGCTCGCCCCGCCACCCATTTCAAGCCCGGCGTTCGGATCCGGTTGCCGGGGCCCGCAACAAGCGCTTAAGCGGGGAACACTCCTCAAGCATTCACATGAACACGCTCTCCTTCACTTCACAATTCATTCCTATAAAGCGGCTCATCTCATACAGGACAGCCAGACCATCTTCAAATAACCTCAGTATGGCCAAATCATTCCGACAGCTTGCGGGCATTCCCGACTCGACTGCCTCCGTAAAGGATTCTGTCTTAATCATCATCGATGCTCAGAACGAGTACGCCAAAGGGGCGCTTGCCGTTGACAACATCAAGACATCCAGACCTGCTATACAAAGATTGCTCGAACGCTATCGTGCAGCCAATGGCAAGGTTGTCCATGTGGTGCACGATGTTCCAGAAGGCACCCCCGTGTTCACGCCAGGTACCGACTTAGCCGCCGAGTTCGATGAGCTCGCGCCTAAAGATGGTGAAGAGGTTATTCGCAAGAAATTTCCTGGTAGCTTCGCTGAGACCGAGTTGGATAACTTGATGAAGAAGCTCGGTTCAAAGCAAGTCGTTCTAGTTGGCTACATGTGAGTAGGTAGTGAATGGAATGAAGTTACATGCCTGACGGTCAGGCGCCGCTCTATCCATCAATCAGGGCACACGTGTGTGTATCTACCACTGCTCGTGAAGCGCACCAGCTGGGTTATGATGTCGTTGTGGCGAAAGATGCCGTAGGCGATAGAAGCATCCCCGCGGATGGAGGGAAGGAGGCGGTCTCGGGAGAGCAAGTCACGCAGGTGAGCTCGTTTGCAATGAATTCTCAGTGGTTCCATATCTGCTTGCTTACTGCTGCTTTACCTGTAATTTGCCTTTACCTTGGCTTGAATGCAGATGGTCATGACTGAGCTAGGAGACTTCTTCGCTACCATTGTTAATTCTGAAGATGTGCAATGATTTGTCAGGTATTAGAAAAGTTGAACTTGAAACGAACGCATAGTTCGACCTAGAATGCGTTGTACTGCATCTCTGTACTTAGCAGACCTAAAAGTGCAATTGCTCTCTATATTGTTGCTTTCCTTTCACGCTAACACCACTACAGCTAGCAGACTGTCGCAGGGTGTCGCTTACTCGGCTAGACCATGAAGATGGCTTGTGTCGGTCGGCGGGCTCTGCATGGCGTGGAAGCTGGTTGCTCCGGCAAGCCGCTGCTCGCGCTTGACAATGTAGCTCTTGCAGGGCGGACGACCGATACGACTCCAATATCAGGCATCTATTCAGCAAGAGCATGCCCGGCACAAGGCACATCATCGAGACCAAGAGCCCCAGCTAGACCGTTCACCACGACACAATTGCGCTTTGCACAGAGCGGCAGCCTGCGGTCCGAACTGACTCCAGCCGAGTCTCTTCTGCAGGTTCGCAAATACGCAAGCCAGGCGGATTCGCTGCAGACATCCGACCTTTCTCATGCGAATGATGTTTACTTGAACCCACTTCAGTCTGCTAGCTCAACAAGCACGTCTACACAAGCTGGCACTGAGGAACCTCTTCTTCGCGAGCAAGTCAGGCAGCTTCGAGACCTGTTGATCGATGCAACAGGCAGGAACCCAGGCAAACAGAGACAGATTGCATGGGCAGCGCAAGAAGGCGGAGGAGAAGAGGAACACGAATGGCTTCGTAGGCTCGAATGGGCTGCGAGTCATGCTACAGGCAAACGGAAAACGGTCGTGACGGGTTAGTAGCGCATCTATATACATCGTCGCGAAACTCGCGAGTTGACTGTTGCTAAAGCCTCTCGGTTACACCAGTCCTCGGAGACTCTTCTGAAGACTTGGCAAAGTTCTCGCAAGCGTTACTATCCGATCCTCTCGCTTCAGACCAGGCCTTGTCACAAGCTTTGGCTGCTCGGGTGCAATATTGCAGAGAGACTGTACGGAAGGAGCAAGTGCGGACGCTGCACTGCGGTGTCGCATCGAGTGAACAGATTCCATTACAGAACGGCAATGACTCTCGTTCTACTTCGCCCGATTTCACCTGCGCCAGCCGCTTTCTTGCAGACAACAATCTAGTGCTGCAGGAAATCTTGTTCGATTCGTGTGAGCACACATAGGCAAACGATTTCTCGAAGCCCCACAGAAATACTGATCCGAACACTGTACTCAGCTGCTCTCGCTTTGAGTCCGTCCCTATGGACGGCCCTTCTCACGAGCGATATAATCATAGTACAGGCCGAACCGCCTGCACCATCCGATTTATATCGACTATTGCAAAAAAGGAACGTGATCTTCACATCATCTGCTTCGATAGGATCGAAAGGCAGCGCTCGCATTCTCGAATCTGTCAAATCCGATGTTGCTTCTGACCAAAGGAAGACTCTTCTGGTCAATTTGGACCAGGCTATCCAGGCAAACAGCCTTTTGCAGCATGACGCACGCTCAAGTATGGGCGACTTCTCTACGCTGGCTTTAAGATCTGGAATTCCTCAGCTGTCTGAACATATAACCAACCTGGCTGCGGCTACAGCTACCCAGCAAGTAACCATCAAAAACATTATTGCCAGAGCGATTCTAGATACGGCGTCGAACCTAGCAGCTGCACATCAGTTACTATATGAAGCAGAGGGGAAAATTGGGCGACTTGCTCTGACAACGGCCCGCGATCGCAAACATTCAGAGATTGAACTCGGTTTTACTGACCTGGATAAGCTAGACCTCGAGCAGCTCGTCTCTGATAGTCCGCCCCGGGAGACTGCCAAAGTATTGAGTAGGCAGACAGCTGTCGTGGATGCTAAAGCCTCCACGTCCACGATCCAGCTTGACCGGAAAACGACAGATGTCGAAGAGGTCATTCTTCTCGAAGACGGTACCAAAGGCGTTCAAACCGCTTTGAGCCACAAACGCTTGACCTGGTGGAAACTGCCCTTAGGGCGGGCCGATGATATCGCTACGGATCTTGCTATCAGCCTATCTACATATTTCGCAGGTTTGGAGCGTAAGCTCATATTCGAGACGGGTCGACTGGCAGAGCGCTCTTTGGATCTATCACTACAGGTCAATACCTTGCTGAAAAGCCCCATCTTTGCGCGGCCTGCCGATAAGACGCAGCTCTCACTTTACTCTGCCACTATGGAGAACGAGATTGCCGCCTTCTCTCCATCAACGCAGTTCGGCTTTCCCCCGCCTTCGCATCCGTCTGCATACAACTTATCACAAACGTCCTTGTCCACGCCAATTGAGTCTAGACGAGCCCAGTTGAAAGCACCCGGCGGGGCGATCGAACGCTTGCAATTGCGCGCCCAAACGTGCGTAGTGCAATTCTACACCTTAAGCGGCGCATCAACAGCTGCAGCCGTATTCCTTAATCAAACAAGTTGGCTGCAAATCCACCAAGATGTGCCTTTCTGCGTTGGCTTGGCCGGACTTGGCGTAGCAACTGCCGCATGGCGTTTGCAAGGGGGATGGAGGAAATCCAAGGCCAAATTCTGGACGGATTGGAAACGTGCACAGGAAGGCCTCGCATACGAGCTACAGGCGAGTACAGATAGCCTGGAGTATGCTTATCTGAAGCTGACATCCCGATCCTCGATAGGCAAATGCGAATGAAGTGCTTAATCAAAATGTCTTCGTGAAAGCCGATGTTGCCTGCAAGATTATCCGCAAGCACCTCAACTTAAGAAAAAGTGCCTTGAAAGAATTGGAAGCCCGTCTGAGACAAGCTCAGAATGCTTTGCCCTGAGACAGCGAATCACTACAGCTTAGCAAAGTCTCGTAATAGCTCCTTTGCTTTCAATGTTTCCAATACCCTGTATCGTTTCACATGGCAAAACAAGAAAAATTTAGAACTAGCTACAGCCGAACGACAAAAGGTATCGAACGAGATTTGCGACGATTAGGATTGCACTCATTTATACTACCCGAGTATACTGCCTTGAACTACTTGCCCATTACTACTGCTTCAACTGCACTTCTTTTCCAATTCTGCTGTTCACTCTTCAGGTCAGGAAAGCGCTCGGCACAAGACCTGTAGTGCGTAATCAGCTTGTGCTGCATTCTCGGATCACCAAATACAGCCCACCTTGTCGACCATCCCTGAGCCTGCGAACAATATGCCAATGCTCATTACTTTCGTCTAGTACTTCAACCATATCTCCCGTATTGATCGAGAGTTCCTCTTCCCTTTCCGCGTCGAAGCTGTACCTGACTGCTCTCATAGGCCATGATTCGTCTCCATCTCCTGGATCGTCATAGATGGAGTTGTCTTCCGAAGTGGTATCATCATCCTGCTCATGTGTGCTGTACGGAATTTGCTCGTTACGATCTTGGTCATCAGGAATCACCCGCACCCCTTGCGCGGCCAAGACTCCAGGGTGACCCGCTGATAAAGCTACTGTTGCAGCAGCTATAGTCTCCAGCATTGGTGTTGGTGTTATCTTGCCCTGATTCTTCTCGTTTGTGTATGTGGAAGGGGGTGGCGGCGATGTTGCTTCGCGTACTGAGTAGTCCGCATCATAAGGCGGAATGACGACAGGCGGGTATGCGTTCGCATCGTCGTGCCTCTTGCTAAGCGTGATTATCAGAGCAATGAGTACGCCAAGGAACACGACACCCAGGGCGATTGCCATCGAGACAAGTATGACCAGACCCACGGCAAGATGACCTGGCAAGGAATGTAAGCCGAGCTTTACACGATGGACGCATGTTTACTTCACTTACGACCTCCACCGAACCGTATAGTACTCGCAGGGTAGAATAAGCCCGCAACTGTACCAGCTGCACCCGAGATGGTGACAGAGAGAACAAACGGATACCACGAAGTGCCATCAAAGATGGCCATCGATGCTGATCCGGAGTCGGCGAGATTCAACTGCCCCGAAGCTATGAGTACCTTGTCATTGGAGGAGAAGTATTCCGTATTCGAATCCGTCAAGGTCGGTGCTATGAGAATTTGCTGCAGGCTTGAATTGACCAAGTCAAGGGAATTCGGACTGGAGGAGCCAGACTGATCTCCCACCGCGGACCAGTCACTGCCGTTCCAGCGTAAGAGATATGAAACTGCCCCCGAAGTCGATGAGCCCGCTATGAAAATGCTATCATCGGTATCCACAGAGATACTCAGAGCGGGTCCCGGCACGTTTACAGTGGATAAGGCTGTCCAGGTTTCACTTTCATATTCCCAAGCCATAACGTAAGCCGACGTGTTGTTGAAGACGAAGGTACCAGCGAGGTACAAATGTGTCTGGGGGCCGTAAGAACTGTATTAGCTTCGCGCAAAGCATCTCGCAATCACCGGACAACTCACTTTCGAAAGCCCGGCAGCAGCGGCAACGCCCTCAATGCCAGAACCGTATGCTGACCACGATTGCTTCTCCACATGCCACTCACAAACCCCACTGCAGGCTGTATTCCCGTTGATGCCCTGGAAATAGCCAGCGACAATCACGATATCGTCGGCAGCGATTATGGCATTCACACTTTGTCGAGTTTCGCTTTGGTATGCAGTATTTGAGGTGAGCAGCTCAGCTGTCTGCCATTGCTGCGAATTGAGGTTATATAAAGATAGCGCGCTATTCTCGGAGCCAGCTCGACCGATCCAAAGCAGATCATCCTTCACTAGAAGTGTTTTGACATTGCCAGCATCCCTGGTTGCATCTCTTAAGGGTATAATGGAGCCGTCGGCGTGCAGTATACCTATATCCGCGACTAGACCGTCCCGAGTGCCGAACCGGCCTCCCAAAATGACAACTTCCTCCTTTGAAGTCGTATTTTTCCATTGTGCGCCAGCGAAGATGACTGGTTCTGTTGAAAGAGCAAGACTATCAACGGGAAGAGCGGAAGGGGCGGGCAAAGTGTTCCCGCTTTGCCTCTTTCGAAGCCGATTCGAATAGTCCCAAATCGTGTTAATTGAGATTGTAGAGCGTTTAGCTGTGGATTGGTTTAATGCAGGGGCGGCCACGCCTTGAGAGCCTTGGATAGCGAATGTAAAAGGTTGCAAACCGTCTTTAGTAAGTCTAGCGGAACCAGAGCTAGATGATCGTAACAATGCGGATAGCGAACCAACCATATACGCTATATCTCCATTTGCGGAAAGGGTATTTGATGTCAAATTGGCGATGATAAGGGGTCCATTGTCCGAAGCCATTGATGAGTTAGCAGGGTACCATATGTCTGAGACGGCATCTGCGTATGCGACAAGTAGTCTGTCGTTGGGCAACAGACTTACGGACGACGCATTCGTAGTACTATCGACGCCAGGTAGGGTCTCCCAGTTGCCTTTGACTTGCCGCCGTGCGCGCCCGTGCAGGCTAGTAAGAGTTCCGTCCACGGTGGAAGAGAAGTTTCCGGCAGCGTAGACGTATCCAGCGTTAAAGGCCAAAGAACCAACATGACCATCCAAACCCCGCTGAGCCGACTCTTGACTGACGTTCCCTTCGCTATCTACCATCATAACGTTTCGAGTTGGCCCGGAAGCTGAGCTACTCTCGAAATCGCCAGCAAGAACAAAACCAGCACCTTCTGGTAATGGCAGAATCGTCTCGATTCTAGCACCTTCAGCTAAATTGAATGCCAGTCTATCGAATATGTTGCTACTCCGTAGTGCACGTATCTGTTGCGGCGTTGTCAGGGACGTATCGAGAGTAGGACTGCTGCTGTTCACAGAGTTACTGAGGTTCCATTCGAACAATCCATGCCCAACGACATAATTGAGGTATCGTTGCGTATTGGGAGTTGTGGAAACGTTAACGCTGTTCATACCCGTGCCGACTTTGACCTTATTCGACCCGTTGCCATCATTATCTTTGGCCTTATTCGACCCGTTGCCATCATTATCTTTGGCGATAACTATGATTTTGTCTGCTACGAGGTAATATTTGGCTCCTTTGCCAGGTGCCAACGCCGGGCGTTGCGAAGATGACAGACTCATAGTAGCGCGAATCTGCGCATTGTCTGAAATTGGATTGATGGGTCCAGCATATATGAGAGTATGATGATCATAGTCTACTTCCTGGTTGATGGTTGTCGTAGTACTGCTTGACCCAGTATTGCTGGAAATAACAACTTCAACATCTACAGCGCCCCTCTGCCCACATGTCGCATCGAAGGCACAAGCAGGAGTGAAGAAGTGCAATTCGTAATTTCCGTCCTGGCCTACATAGGGATACCAGGTAGCTGTCGGACTCGTCGAGGGATCGGCGTCTGTAGGTACAGCTGCACAGAGTGCTCCTTCCGACGTGCCAGACAATGAGGCGGAAACCACTTCGATGTGGTCCCAGGGTATCTGCGCTGTCGGTTGATGGGTGGAGCTCGATCGACCATATACTGAAGCCGGGCCAGATGTACAGACACCTTGACCGTAACCGTTGTTTTGTGTATCGATGGAGAAAGCTATGGTACCAGTGGAGAGCATCTGCAAGATATGTAGACCGGCTGCATTCCCGTAGTGCGATAGGATGGTGATTTCAAAACCAGTCATGAGGCTCGTTTGGTTGTTGTTGGAGGAAACAATGATGAAATCTTCGTATTCGATACCGCTGTCGTGTGACAGGGGGCATGAATCGGAGCAGGTTATTATGGGGGAGCTTGTGGAGGTGGGATCCTCGTGGTACTGAAGTGTAAGGACCTCATTAGAAGGCACCGCGGTTATTCTAGCAAATATGCGTCGGTGTGTTCATTAGCAGACTACACCTGTGCAACCGGGTTCAATGGGTGGCTCACCTGAAACTTCGAGTACCAGAACCATCGACATGTGTATTGCCGAGTCTGAATCCTCCTACAGTAAGCGGAGCGAACAGTCTTGCGGTGATTCTGCTCGTCTGGTCGCCTTGTCGTGCAAGCCAAGTACTGCCTGCCGTACCATCTTCGCCGGCAGGGCAGAGAACACTGGATGGGCTGGAGTATCGAGAGTCCGAACTGCTCGCAGAAGAGGTTATCTCGGCTGTTGCAAGAGAGATGGGTATAAGCGAAGAACCCAATGAAGGGTACACATCCACCACTTCTCCGTTAGAAGTAACTAGAGAAGTTGCATTGGCGTCCGTGATTGACACAGTGCCGTTGTCGAGCGTCGTCACGGAAACGATGGTCGAAGCGGCAACAGTCTCATTGAGCCAATAAGTCTCAAAAGACCCGCCGAAGACTAGGCTCCTGCCTGAGTCCGTTGCCTCATTGACTGCAATACTGCGTATGTCGACATTGCTGCCTCTGAAGCCACCAAAGCCAACTGGAGACCAAGTCGACGTCTGCGTATGCCATACGGCGACAGCTCCAAGGTAGTCGCTGGGGGGAGACGCGCCTACAGGTCGGTTGAAGGTCCCGCCGACGTATAGCGCATCATTGTCGCACGCCAATGCATGGACAGCTCCATCCACTCCGCTGCCCAAAGTCGTGATCGAGCCGTTCGCAGGAAAGTAAACAGCAATGTTGGACGCGACGATGTCGGGATTGATGGACGAGAAGGACCCGCCGAAGTAGACTCCGCCGTTGCTGCCGCATTCTGCAACAGACAGAATCTCGCCTTGGACGCTTGCGATGATTGTAGGCGTGCCATTTTTGTCGACGGAAAAGAGATGACCGCGCGGCGAAGACGTCGAGTTGCCTGCGGCGGATGCAGACGCGATGAAGCCGCTTTTGCCGGATGGATCGTACAGGTCGACCCCAGCGAACGCGCCGACGAGCCCGAGACTGCCTCCAAGTGCTTCATAGTCCAGCTGTGGGATGGTGTTCGCTGCGTCGGTGGCGGCCTGTGCGAATGCAGACTGCAGCATGCACGGCAGCAAAAGCAGCAGCGAGGAGAGCGCGATGCTCATCGTTGGTGTTCTTGGTGCGCTACCATGGCGACTCTGCTGCGAGGTGCGTGGAGACTGTTGCGACTGCCCCCATCGGGCGAGTTGCATCGAAGTATGCACCGTGTATGGCCAGTATCGCGGAACCAGGCTATTGCGGAAGCGATACTGTGCCGTATGCTACTGTGTCGCAGAAGAGGAAGCGAGAGTGTGTGGAAATGACTGTGGTTCGCGATCAGAGTCGTAGAGTGGGTACTGACGGTTGAAGATCAAAGCAAAGCGTAGAAGGTGAAGAGAGGCCGCCGATAAACACAAATACATCGAATGCTAGCGAGCAAAGAAAGCGGGGCAGGGCTATTGCAGGACAGAGCGAGATGTTTGATGAAGACGGCTTTCTCCCGTATATACTCAGTCATTGAACAGGCTTGTATCTCTTTTATGATTCAAAGACCTGGAAGTTAGCATACCCTGTGACGGCAGGCTCCGATGGATAGGACACAGCAAGCATATCGACATTGCGGGTACCTAATGAGGAGAAAGCACGTTGCTGATAACAGCTACCGCTCTTCAGCCCACATGCCTCTAGCAGCAGTGTTTCTCTAGCAGTCGACATGTACTCCGATTCTCCAGGATCCATGCAAGGTTTTGCTGCCAGGGGTGACGTCCGCTGCACGAGGTGCAGTCGCAATCACAACGGTCGACCATCACTAGGTGTACGAGCTGACGACTGAACTCCTGCCCCATTGCGAATGTGCCATGCATGATACCGACGGCCGGCAGCACGCGCACGTGACAGGCGGGATCGCCAGAAAAGACTTCTCGGCAATCATCGAACATGGAGACCTTGCTTCGCCATGACAGCAATCATGTGACACAGTGCATACAGTCCAAACGCAGCTCTCACACCCATCTGTCGTTTCCGCAGCTAAACCTGCTAGCTCTTGCCTATTCGGACACTTTATACACGTGCCGATCTGACTCTGAGCATCCCTTCTCCCGGTGCACTATCTTGTGTAGAAGCCGGAGAGCCGTAAGTGGAACAGGGAAGGCGGAGCTCCAGCTGGGTCTCTGTGACCCTCCTTCCCACGCATCTTGGTTCTGCTCACGCCCAGCTCTAGCTTTGGTCCGGGAGATGCTATCGGTCCTCCTCGTTTCCCTGCTCGCCGGTCAGGCGTCGGCAGTCCGTCTACTTTTCCAAAACGATCTCTCGGCCAGTACAGATGTCACTTCAGCTTTGCTGCTCGAGGCTGCCTCGTCCGGCACTCAGGCTTCTTCAGCATGTTCGGCATACAATGAGCAACTCCTCCCCGCTGTGAATTCTGATATTCAAGACCAGCTCAGCTACCTAGTCTTCCGCGGTGATCTCACCAACTCGTCAAGGCTCTACATCGGCAGCAGCAGCAACGCTTCATCCACTCCGGCACTTCGATTCGCTCGGCGACAATCTCAGCAGTGCCAGGCATATGACATCGGAAGTGCTGCTGACATCGCAATAGACTGCGGGACTGAGCTTGTATGTATCCTCCATGCTTCCTACTGGCCCGTGGCCGATGATCACACGTGCTTCGGGATCTGATCTGTTTCGCCACCGACATAGCCGGTCCTATGCACAAATTCCGCTCCTGCTACCAGTCTCAACAACACTGCTCCGAGCACGGGCAGCCAGGTGAATTTGAATGGAAGCGATATTTCTGTGACCGGATACCGCGATGCTCGCTCTTTCCGCTTCTTGGGAATTCCATTCGCTCAGCCTCCAGTCGGAGATCTACGATTCCGCTCGGCTCAGCCTTACAACGGGTCCTACGATAACGTGACCGCTCTTGCTTTTGGCAACGCTTGCATCCAAGAGCCTTCTGAAGCTCAGGGGGTATTCGCTAACACCATTAGCGAAGATTGCCTTTATCTGAATATTTATTCGCCGATCCTTCCGACCTCATCGGGGAATCAAACACGTTCCTTACCCGTTGCTGTTTGGATCTATGGAGGAGCCTTCACTTCAGGTAGCAATTCAATCCTTCTGTGAGTCTGTACCGAAACTTCCCCCGACTGCGGGTTCTGAGGGGAAAACCGTTTTGACATTTGTCATCTTTCTACAGATACGACGGAGGAAATACAGCTTCTCGTGGAGATGTCATCGTTGTTACGCTTAACTATCGTTTGGGTGCACTAGGAAACATGGCTAGTTCAAGCTTGAATGGCTCCCAGGGCATAAGTAGGTTATTTTCTTGGTCAGGTGTTCTGCTACAACAGCTTTCACGCGCTGAAGTTGCTTCCATCCATCGTATAGCCGACCAAATCGAAGCTCTCAAATGGGTCCAGCAGCATATCAGCGCTTTTGGCGGTGATCCGTCTCAAGTGACCATTTATGGCGAATCTGCTGGAGCCCAGTCTGTACTGGCCCTCATGTCCTCTAGTTCCGCCACGGATCTCTTCGCACAAGCAGTCTCACAATCTGCTCCATGGAATCCGTTCTTCCGCCGTGAGATTTTCACTCAAGCTATCTATCCCGCCCTGTTGAACGCCACAAACTGTACCAACACTGGCGACGATGCGCAACTGTCTTGCCTGCGAGATCTGGACGCTGGAGTTTTCCTGAACGGAAGCGCCTTCGATGCGATGGTGGGAGCTAGTGTGGTCGCTCAGGCTCAATACTCGCAGGCAGGTCAGCTGGTCTCAGCGGTGGAACCGTTCTTGCCTGTCGTAGGTACTGGTATCATCGATGATTTAACCGAAATCCTCATCAAGAACGGTCAACTCCCCTCAAGGGGCAAGCCATTCCTCGTTGGAAACACAAGAGATGAGGGTGTGAGTAAACATTTCTCCATCTCACCAGCTTCGGTTGTTGACGTCGCCCTGGTATGCAGGTCCTGTTTGTGGACAACGTGCCGCAACTGCGAAACCCAGTGCCGGCTACAAACGGTACCCTGCAATTCCTGCTGACCAGTGCGGTAGATAACTCAACACTATTGGCAATCAACGCCAATCCTGAACTCGTAAGCCTTGGTCGAACACATATCCGAAGCAGTCAAGCCGCGCCAGTAAGAGTAAGCTCACATTGTCATCTTTTCCCCTCAGTTCGCTTTCAATACGTCCAATCCCGATGCATTAAGAAGTCTGGCTGGAGAGTTGCAAACGTGAGCTTACGCATCTACGATTCTCTGAAAAGGTAGCTGATATCTGTGCAAACAGGCTTTATGTCTGGCGTGAGTCATCAGCAATTGGCCTCTTCCGGCAAATCCCATGGCTAATCTGTAATGAGATGATTTCATAGAATGTCCACTCCAGCAAATCCTCAACATCTCACAGGAGGGTGGCCTATTCTCCTCGCTCTATACCTATGTCTTCGATAAGGGTGTCTTAGCAGGAGGCGGTCCAGCCTCGTGCGGTCCCAACAGCCCATCGGGCGTAGACAAAGTTTGCCATAGCGAGGATCTTCTCGAAGTCTTTTCTTCGAGCAACGTTATCGGCCTGCCATACTCTGAAGATGGTGGCTATAACTCTCTTCCATTCAATCAATACGTAAATGACGTCTGGACCTCCTTCTTCCGCACTGGTAATCCTCAACCTAACGGAGAGTACTTACAAGCAAGAGGAAGAAGTTATAACACGACCTTGGACTGGTCGCAAAGGACACCCTTTGGCGAGTATGCGTCTAACAGCACCGCATATATCCAGATTCTTGATGGACCACCAAGGCCTTCCGGCTTATTATCGCCAGAGCAATGCCAGGTGCGCCTTCATTTGCTTGGTTTTCACCCTTCAGGTTGCTAACATTAAGCTCATAGGTCCTGGCCGACAGCGGATTCTTGTACGACAATGTTCAAAGCCAATCATCATGAGCAGTGTCGGTCGCTGCTGGATGCCGACATTTTGAAGTCGTTCACGCATGACAGTCATGACACACCATAGGGAAAGAAGATGCCTGAGCAATCATTGCGGAAGGCTTTTTGAAAAGGTAATTGGTAGAACAAACAAAGAAACATGAAATATTCGTCAGATAATGGAACTGGTAACATTGTTGTTTAGACTTTATGGCATTGCATTGTATTGCATTGCATTGCAGACGGAACAACAGCGGACTCGGACCGCAACTATAGCACCCCTCCGCAAAGTTGCATTACTGCCTTCGCATTATATAGTCGACACTTGCGATGCCTCGCCGAGCGGCCTTATGCGCCATTGGAGAGTCGATCAGAGCCGCTTCGAATTTAGGCTCCAACGCTACTTGCTCGTATTTGAGGAGCTCAGCCGGCTGGGTATCAACCTTGATTTGCGGCAGGCGAGTATGAGCATCGTAGAAGCCACGAAGAGGTGATCTGCGCCGACGCCGTCGGCGAGGCTTGTATTGGGATGATGTTTGCAGCTGTCCATTTGTATCGTCTGTCTCCATGTCAGCGGTGTCCACTTCGCCCTTGATGATCGGCTCGGGGGCATCTTGTAAACGTGGGCTGGCACTTCTGCCCCTCTTTCTATCGTCGACTTCGCCATCAGGCCCAGCGGCAGATGCCTGATCCAGTCCTTCGCGATGCCTGAAATGGTCTAAAGTTTCGTATTCGCCGGGATTTTCCTCGTCACTGATATCCCAGACGCCTTCCTGTTCTTCATCAACCTGCTGAGAGGTCAAGCTGACGCCCGGCACGCCCAGCGTTATGCGATGATACGCATTGAACTCCTTGCGAATGCCCATTACGGCCCGGTTGGACTCTTTAGAAGTAAAGCGCGCAAATTCATACATCCAATTGAAACCGTTGAGAAACGGAGCTGGCTTTCGGGCTTTGCTGCGCTCCCATTGCTCGCCAAAGGGTGGTTGGCCGTTTCCACCGAATTGAGCGCCAGCCACAAGAGACTGATAAGATGGGTGCGTGACGAGACCAAAATCCTGCGGGCGGTAGGTGGTAGGTAAAGCAAGGGTGGTGAATGCGCTCGGCCGCTTCTTTTTACGAATCTTGTTGCCGAACTCGTCTTCTGACGAACCTCCTTCTTCCTCCTTGCGTTTCTTATTGCGTTCACGCTCGCGTTCTTCGTGGGAAGCGTAGTTGTCGACTTCGGGCGTACCCTCCTCCCTATCCTGCATAGGCATACCGCGGTGCAGTAGTTCAAAGGCCTTTTCCATCCGCATGTAGGCTGGTCGTCCTTCCGATTTGCTCTTGGCGAAAGTGCCAACCTTTGGCATTGCGAGTGTTGTGTTGTCCCTCTCTGGATCGTATACTTCGCTGTAGGCAGGAGTACCCTCCTTATACCCTTTAGCGATCGCAGCAGCTTCGTAATAGTCGTCGGTGACATAGCGTCCATCTGGAACATAATCATAAGTAATGCACAAGCGAATGACAGCTCTAGCAGACTTACTCTTTACGAAACGGGCGCCGAAGACTTTGTATAGGTTGCGAGCTGTAACGATGGTAACTTGTCTTGACCTGAGATTCTGATGCAAGCGTCCCTTCTCGATTAGGAACTCCTTTTCCTCTTGACTGCAATTTATCTTGTGTAACCAGGGATTCCGACGGAAAAAATACAAAGAATCTCTGAAGCCTGCGCACCTGGCTGCATCTATAGCAAGCATGTACAGGCGTGTGGGTTCTGGTCTTGATGGAGAAGTGAAGGTGAAGCCTTTGTATTCGCGGCCTATAATCGGACCAGCCACTGTTAGCCCGCATCCTCTGGCCATCTATTGCAAAAATGAGAAATAGCTACCTCCTTGCAAATGACCCATGGCGTCTACTTTCTCTTCCCCTTTCGGATCTATCGGCAACGACAGCTCATCGTTTTCTAGCTCGTATTTGAGACCCCGGACAGTTTTTACGCGCGACGTGTTGACTGCGGCTCCTCCTCTGCGACGACCATCTGCGCCGTAGACGATCCTTCCAGACGGCGTTGATTGACCGGACTGTACGTTAGATACGTCTTCTTCATCCTCATCTAGTATGCCCGAGTCATCCGGGTCATCCATATCATCCGCTGAACTCTCATCCTCATCATCGAGTACGGACTCTGAGCGACCTTTGCCTTTTTTGCCCTTCTTATTGAGGGAACCTGGAGGTCTTCCTCGGGGCCTCTTGATTGCAGCAACTGCAGCACTAGCTGGAGATGCCCCTGCAGCTATCGGCCGTCGCGGGTGGGTAATGCTCGGCCGCTCTGCTAGACTGCTTATGCTGGCTCTATTCGATCTGACGGGTCGCCTTGCGTCTGGGCTTTCGGAATCTCGGGTTGATCTTCTCGTCTTGCTTTTTGGAGGTCTGCCCCGTGGTCTCGTCGACATGGAAGGGGGGGCATGGTATTCATCGCCGGAGCTCTCAGGAAGATCGTTCAAGGGTGCATTGAGGTAGTCATCGTCAGCTTCGGATGAAGCGCTTGTGGATGCGCCTTGTTGCTCTGCGCCGAGCTCCTCGTCGTCCTCGTCCTGCTGCTGTTCCTCGCTATCGTGCTCCGCCAGCCGCTCGTGTTTTGCTGATCTGCGGCCGTTCGGCGGGCTGCTGTCTGGCGAGGTTCGCTCAGCAGCCTTACTGGCGTATTGGCCTTTGAGCCGGATCTTCATCGAGTCTGCGTGTTGCTACTTGCTTGCCAGACGCGCTTCTCGTGGCTCACAAGGTGTGTGAACTTTTTGCGGACGCTTCGCGGTGCCGGATCATGCACGGGTGCGGGAGCGATGCCGCCGGTGAGAGCCTATCAGTACAGTTGTCGCCAAGATCAAGATGAAGCCTGTCGTGGCTCGCGAATAAGAATGTTGATGTCAAGCGAAAGTCGATTACACCCATCAGTCGGGAAGAGCCACACTGTGCCACACCATCAGCATCAGGCCAGCCGTTAACAATCAGATAACTCTTGGACTGGCCTCACAATGTGCGACTATCGTGAACTTGGACATCTAAGCCATCGACAATAACCGGCAAGGCCTACGTCCGCCGTATCGCGACGGATCCCTCCCTGTGGATAGGCCTGGCGGACAGGCTCGTCATAAGCGCTTTGCCTTCGCCAGCTGTCTGCAACACAATCAGGGACACCGCTACAAGCAATTGACCCAGCAAGCCGTCTACAGGAGCAAGATTGCTTAAAGAGCACAGGCTTCCTCCTGAGCATCTCACGTCTACCGAGAGCGAGCATTATCCGACTAGGCTTGAGCTGTGCATATAATAATATTTCGACGTTCGGACTGTCTTCATTTAGTTTGTACACCCCCGGAGCGATCACAGTTTCCGTTTGCAGAAGATATTCTACTCCGCCTTCGGGGTATTCCTATCTGGGCTTCTACAGCATGGCTTTATCCAAGCGTATCCTGCCCGCAATCTTTCATGAGAAACAAGAGCCAGACAGCTCCCTCTGTGCTCAGCATTGCCTGAACAACCTAGTCCAAGAAAGTATATGGACAGCTGCAGATCTAGCCGATCTCGCTCAGCAGCTAGATGAGCGTGAACTACAAGCCCGAAACGAGGGCAACACCGGCCCGGGAGCTGGAAATAGCGTTCAGTCAGGCCGCAGGAGAAGACAAGGTGATCCAGAGCCGTTAGATGGACTTGCCTTTGAGCAGGATGATTTTGATGACGATAACGCAGCACGTTTGCGTCGAGTGAACCCTCTCCTGAATGCGGGACGTTCACGTAATATGGATGACTCTGGCTTCTTCAGTGTCCAGGTTATGGACGAAGCCCTAAAGTCTTTTGACCTTCAACTGGTCAGATGGAGAAGTCAAGATATGCAGTCTCTACACTCGAATCCCGAGAAGATGGAAGCTTTCGTCCTAAATCTCGCTTCACATTGGTTTGTGCTGCGCAAGTTTGGCAAGAGCAAGCATTTCTGGTACGACTGTAGGTCTATTTGCAGAGTTTATACTAGCTCAAAACTAAGTCAAGCTGCCTGCAGTGAATTCGTTCCATCCCCAACCAAAGCATGTGTCGCCGCTTTATCTAGGACTGCAAATTGACCAAGCGGAAAACGAAGGGTATAGTGTCTTTGTAGTACTCCCAAGCAGAGACAGCGGCCCCTCGACCAGCAACTCTATTACCACAGTATTCAACCTACCGCATTGTCCCGCGGACGACACTGTAGCTGAATTGGCAGAAGAGGCTCGGACCTTGACAAGCCAACAAGCGCCCATATCCGGAGTCGAAATCGACCTGGATGAGGAGAATCTGTTTCAAAGCACCGGCAGTGGCCCGGATTTTGTCAGCGCTACATATGCAGGTTTCGGAGGCGCTGGAAACGAAGATGAGGAGCTCAACAGAGCCATTGAAGCCAGCTTGCAGGGTTGGAAGGCTCCTCCTCTAGTCCCGAGTGACACCTCTGCGGTGACATCCGATGCTAGCATGTTCGAAACGGATGATCCAGAGCTAGCTGCTGCTATAGCAGCAAGTTTGGCCGATGGGTCAGCGGAACTAAGCACACCCGCTGCGGCACTTGCGGAGCATCCAACGGCCGGCTCAGCCAAAAACGGCGTGAGCGTTCCCAGTCCTGGCGGTGACGATAACGAGGAGCGGAGGGCGAGAGCTCATACGGTAGACGAAGAAGATCTTGACGTTGAAGTCGAAACAGACGAGGACAAGGCCCCCACTGCCGAGGAACTTCGACTGAAGAGGTTGGCACGGTTCGGTGGGTAGAAGGAGAGACACGGAACCAGGAAGCAGGGTACCCAGGGATGTAGCATTTCAGAATTTCATGCAGAGTACAAATCGGCCGACACGCTCGCGTCTTGAGAATTTGCCTGTGCATCCGCAAAGGTGGCGAGCAGTCAGTCACGTTTTGGAAATGAGGCTGTAGAGCTGAGTTCGGCAACTTGGCTGCTTGATCCTTGAATGAATCGCACGGTATGACATGACGGGCGTAGACTTCGCGTAGTCTTCCGAACGCGGGCTCGCGGGCAACATAATGAAAATTAAGGTAAAGTCGTACAATGCAGTCGCGTCCTGGCGCTGGAACATCAAGCCAAAAGACAAGGCAGACGACGAGACAACAGGTGACCAAAGCAAGTCGAAAGCGGATTTGAGTGATCTGGATGCCGAGGTAGACGAAGACGAGAGCGACGAAGAGGAGGATGTTTGCGGCATCTGCAGAGTCGCATTTGAGGGTACATGTCCTAACTGTAAGATTCCAGGCGATGACTGCCCTCTGAGTAAGTGCCATCCTGTAGGACTGTCGAAAAGAGCCATCCGAGCTGACCATGCTGCAGTCTTTGGAGCATGTACACATATCGTGAGACTCGCTTGTCTCTACCATGCCTGCATAGACTAAGCCTGCCCCGACAATGCACTTTCGCTTCCTGCAGTTTCACCTGCATTGTCTGCTCACTTGGCTGAATTCTGTAAGCGGACGCGGCAGACGTAGGATCCCCCTTCGACTTGCTGACTAGCTCGCTGCACAGGAGTCCAGCAAGAACCAGTGTCCACTGGACCGACAACCTTGGGTTACCGCCGGAGAATAAGTCGAATGACCATGGTGGCGGTCTGGCCGGAAGAGCTCTAGTATTAACGAAAGTCCGAGCGGTTCGCCGGCATAACACGTGCGCGGGAGCTTGTTGTTGTTGTAATCTACTACCCCCTAGATCTGGCATTGGGCCAGCCCGTTCTGGACACAGATAGATAGCTACGCAGGTAGATGTGCTCGATCACCCTTCGCGGCAAAGCAACCATTCAATGTCACGCTATGTTGGCTTTTCCGCAACGTCTACTTACTGCTCTACCATAGCTCAAACAGGCTATGAAACTTCGAGCATAGCTATGCACCTCGCGAGCTGTTGTGCTAGGTCGGCCGGGTGCCGTCATTGCTTCGAGTAGAAGACGTGTGCGAATAGGCGTGACATGGCATCGCCAACCTGGAAGCAAAAGGGCAAAGGTCGTGTCGCCGATTCCGCAAGGAGCACGTACTATGAAGCCTCACCCGAAGACGATGACGAGACGGATACAACTGCTGATTACGAAACTGCGTTGGAATCTGCATTGTATGATCAGCGCAGTTCGAGCACGAACCGCTATCATGAAGGCCACAATGGCCACGCCTCACATGTTGCAGAAGACGACCAAGAATTTGTCTACGATGGCAAAGACGATGAAGACATGAACGTCTTCCGGGAAGATGCGAATTTCGAGAGTCTCGACTATAAAGAGCGTCTTCGAGGTGCCTTGGGCGACGCCGAGGTTCTGGAGGCTACGGTATACGATGAAATGCCCGTATGTTTTGGGCACAATTAGGCGGAGTAAGCCTCTGCTGAAATCGTCTATTATCAGGACCCCCCTACTCCTCATCTCCCGGCCGTTCCTGCTGCGAATGGACCGACGATGAGTACTCCACCTCGATCGCCTGCTGACTCTATACATACAATCTCGCCCTCGCCCTCAACAATGCGACGGCCTGATGGTATAGACGACCATCAGGCAATATCTCCACCGTCTAGTCCGTTGCTGCGCCGTCCTATACCATCAAGCTTGCCTTTTCCAAGACCGAAAGCCCGACCACCATCAGTATCTAGTCCCTCGTCATCCACGAATTCATCTTCATTCCTACTTGACTCTTCGCACCTATCATCTTTACCCTCAAGTTCACGCCTAGGGAATCTATCTAGTCGACGGCCGCCCCTGAATCCGCTAGTCTCGAGACTGCGCTCAACATCGGCCACTCCGTCTCAAAGCTTTCGCGGGCTACGCAGTACTTCCCAAGCATCGTCTCTGGCAAGTCTCGCTTTACAAGACACTGAAGACCTTCACGGATTTGCAGATGACACTCTTGCCCAAGATGCAAACACTACATTTGCATCGGGACGAAACGGTGACCTTCGCTTGCCATCATTCACCGGGAGTCGACAGTCCTCGTCGTCAAATCTCGAAAGAGCCGCTCAAGGTGGCATGGATATGACTCCAAGTACATCCGTGCATATGCGAAACGGGAATGATACCGACGCGACCGCCCTTCCAGAAGCTCACCAGCTTGTCCCCCCTCTGAAATGGACTGTACTGAAGAGGCTTTCTCAGCGACTGTTCTCGCATCCATCGAATAATGGCAAAAGCTCCTCTGTATTAGCCGATCCTGGTGGTCCGACTTGTCTCGCTGTGGCTGGTGGACTGATTGTGATCGGCACAGCGAGAGGCTGGACCATGATATATGATTACTCGCAATCTCTGAAAGCCATTGCGGGTAACGACGAAATCTCCAAACAATGCGGGGCAGTAACGGCCGTAGCGCTGTCGCTAGACTCGACATTCATAGCAGTTGCATATGAGAGCAGCCACATACATCTGTTCGAGTGGGGGAAAAAGCCTGGGACGCCTGCCCGAACCGTGAACCCTACCTCTTTGCCGGCCGTCAATACTGGCAAAGCCGAAGGCCACCTTGCTAGAGATACTTCAGGACACGGAAGCCACATTGAATATATTGCATTCGTGGGCCGAAGGCACACTGCGATTATATCCGGCGATCAGTACGGTCTGGCTTTCTACCACTCGCTGGGAAAGGTATTCGGACTGGCAAACACGGATATACTGCGGATACTGGGCAGATATCCGCTTCAGCTAGGCGCGGTTCCGTCAGAGGGCCTCAGTGTAGAGTCACACACCCCTGCTCCTCATTCGCGACTGTTTGGTTTACAGAGCCTTCCCCTAGGTACAGAGGAGAAATCGGTGGATGAGTTCAGCCTGGTAGCCTTGCTAACTGCCGGTAAGCTCGTTATTGCCGGCCTCAAACCCACACCCAAAACGTGGTGGAGATATGTAAATCAATCGCAATCTTCAAACGAGCAAGTCAAGGAGGACCGTCAAGCACCTTCGTCTCGGTCCTCAGAAGCCTACTTGGACACGCCTCATCTAAGTGACGGCGAAAGGACGCGACTGCCAAACTCGGGATGTCTAGCTTGGCTGCCGAGTATTGATGGCTCTTCACCTCTGTTAGCTTGGTGTTGGCGCGGAACCCTACGCATCGCGGTAGTAGAGGAAGGATATTCAGAAGCGAGACCCGCTGATCGGCCCGAAGGACCCCGAAGGGTGCGCAACATCGATGTGCCGAAATCGAGGCAGGATGGTACAGCAAATAGGAGAGTTATACCAACTTTCCGTCTGATGACGCGGAGCTTACAAACCATTGGCAAGCAAGCCGAGGATCGGATACAAGCATGCGAACAACTCGTACACTGTGAGGAAGCTATCTCCACGCTACAGTGGCTGAATAAACGTGTACGTCCCTTGAAAACCCTCACTTCATGTCTCCACGCTTACCTCTCCATCTCTCTTGCGATATATGCTCGAACAGGTTCTTGCGCTTTTGACACCAACCAGAGTGATGCTATTCGATGTTAAGAAGCTAGAGTTGATCGAAGAAACCGGATACTTTGGCCCGGACTTCGCAATTCCGCGAAACATACCTCTGCAGCAAACCTTCAAGGCCTACAAAGGGAAACTCTTCTATCTTGTAGGTGGATATCCCTTAGCTGCGCTTCGGAACTCTGCTGACCAAATTATTAAGACCGCCAAAGATTTACGAGCTGGTAGTGTATTGTCATGGGCAGACCGTGTGCTGCACCTTGTTAGTACGGGACAGCTGGTTCAGGCTATTGACTTGCTCGTCCTTTACTACGGTGGCGAAGACGGAGAACATGCCAATACAGTCAGGCTGCCTTTATCAACTCTCGAACTTCCTGAAGATCTTCTGGATAGGCAAAGGGCAATAGAGCCCAAATTGAAGGAGATTTTGACCGCGTCGGCCGACTACGCTTTTTCAGAAGAAAGAATGAAGATCGAAGCAGCTGCCTATCAAAGCGGGGAAGCCCGCGGGGTAAATGGTGCCGAATTCTTCGAGCATCTGGTTGACGCTTCTATCCGAGCAAGTCTGGCAACCGGATCGTTTGATTTTCTCTTCCAAAACCTTGCAGAGCGGTATGCAGAAAACGGCATTGATGGCATCTTCTTGGATCGCTTAAAGCCCTTTATCTTGTCCGGCCGAATCAAATCCTTGCCTGTCTCAATCTCTCAGCAGCTTATAGCTAGGTACGCAGAGAGGGATGATATGCGAGAAGTGGAGGACTTAATCTGGCATATCGACCCTCAATCGTTGGATGTTGACCAAGCAGTATCTTTGTGCTCAAAGCATCACCTCTACGAAGCCCTGATCTATGTGTACACAAAAGCCCTGCAAGACTTTATCGGGCCCCTCGTCGAGCTAGTCAAACTCATTGCAAACATAGTACAATCCAGAGAAACCGGGGACCGGCGGATAGTAGAGCCCGATCAATACCTGCAACGGCCACAATCCAGCCAGGATCTCGAAGCTCTCGTTCCAGCTGCTTACACTGTGTACACATACCTGGCAGACAGCCTTGTTGGTCTAGCTCATCCGAGTCAGGAACCCTTGGCCCCTGAAGTAGCTCGAAGCGCCAAGGAAACCATCTACGACTTTCTCTTTGCTCGCTCCCTGCAAGCATACCCGCCTGGTTCAGACCGGATTGTCCGAGCTATGGCTGAAAACGACTCTTTCATGCCCTACCTGAACTTACTGCTGAAGTTTGACACGGAAGCGACCCTCGATAGCCTCGATATCGCACTGGAGGATTCGTATCTAGACGAAGATGCTATAGCCCTCAAGACGCCTGATCGACAAGCCATCATTGCAGCCCTGCTAGCAGTATTACACGATCCTTCCTCTCGCCGTTGTCTTTCACATGGCGATCAAACCTTCATAAACATATTCATAGCGCGTAACCTCCCAAAGTACAGTCAATTTGTCAGACTCGAGGCCAAGACAATGCGCGGAATTTTGGACTATCTCGCAACCGACCCGGATCTGTCCACACACTCAGATCGAGAGCTGGCCGTTGAATACCTTTTGTCGGCATATAGGCCCAACTACGATTCCGAGCTATTGGAGTTGCTCGAAGAAGCTCAGTTCTTCCAGGTTCTAGCCTCCATCTATCGCGCGCAGAAGGCATGGCCTCAGCTAGCGTCGGTCTATCTTCGGGATGCCAGCTATGGCCAGGATACCTTCGTGAAACTATCAACAGTTCTGAGGGATGCTGAACGAAACGATAGAGGTCAACTACTGCTGGTCAAAGAAGTGATACTAACGAGCATACCTCAAGTCGTAAACGAGGGCGTATCTGAGCTCGCTGGTCTGATTGAGCAACATCTGCCGGAGGATCACAGTGCGGTTGCAAAATTGCTGCACCAAACGCCATTACGTCAGATGGCCTATTTGAGGTGCCTCCTGGAGCCCCAGTTGGATGATGACTCTACACAGTCTGTAAGGGTGGCAAGGAAGCACGTCACCGATGATCTTCGGTATCTGTACGTTGCCTTATTGTCACAGTTCGATCCGCCGGGTGTCTTGCGCTACCTCGAAGCCGAGCCTGGCCTGGATCGAGGCCAGATCATCAACATCTGCAAGGAGCGTGAAAACTTCGAAGCAATTGTCTGGATGCAAGCAAGCAACGGAGAAATAGCTGAAAGCATACAGACCGTTCGAGATGTACTGCAATCCCAGAGTGAATTAGTCATCGGCGGCATGCTTTCTCACACATCCCCGCGCTCTATTGAGCAGACCCTACAGCACGTCTTGGATGTCGGTAGAGCTGCAATGGATATAACTGGGAAGGTTTGTAGAGGAGAACTAGCGGCGGCTATATCAGCTGAGGATCTGTGGTACGATGTTCTCTCATGCCTCATCGATACGGTACGGGACATCAGCAGAAACTCACGCGAAACACATGCAAGTGAATTGCCAGGCGATAGTCTAGGCGTTCTCGTGCAGGTCAAGCAGCTCATTCCAGATGCGATTTCAGTCCTCATCTCGTCGACCTCCTCTGATACACTGGCTCTACCGCAACTTGTACGCCGACTCATGGATAACTCTGCTGAATCGGCATACTCCGACTATAGAGATATTTTAGATAGTATGCTCGATACTTATCGGTTCGAAGGCAATCTCCTGTCTACTTCCAAGCGCCTGCTGGAGACAGACGTGCATGAAGAGGTTGCAAAATTGGTCGAGTCAAAGGGTACAGGCTGGCGGCCGGACACGTCGGGAGTATGCGAAGCGTGCGGAAGATCGGTATGGATACAGATTAACGAGGCAAAGAGATTGACCAATCCGCGCCTGGTGGTCAGGAGCGCCTCTGAAGCAGAAGTCGCGGAGAAACTCAAACTTCGACCCAAGGTTAGGCGGCGTCCTAGTTTGAAAGGCAAGGAAACCAACTGGTACGAAGAGGAAGTACCCAAGGCAGATCACGGGAATACCAGTAGCGAAAGCCTGGTTGTATTCAGATCCGGTGCTGTGTATCATGCAGCTTGTTTAGGGCAAGGTGGGGAACCTCGGTGAGACCAGAGATGAAGGTGATGGACGAATGCCTCATTGTGGGCTAGCAATCATGCAGGGCCTTTTCACGGCAGGTACGATAATGGACTAGCAATGGCGCTCTTTAGACGTATGATCAGTGGGGAAGTGCCTGAGTAGTGACTGGATTGTAGCAATCTAATCATAGAAAAGTATGGGCAAGTCCCTTCAAAGTACCATGACTGTGTTAAACATACCGGATATTGCAATCAACTGAAACAAGCATTATCTGTCGACCTAAAGATGTGACTACACGATACATGTGACAGGTTTGGTACACGGATAAGGTAATAGGACTGAAGATGAGGGCTCTATCGACCCTCTCGATATGTCTGATGAGACATGCAGACCGACGCCTTCAATTTTTTAAGGCTTTGCCATTCGTGAGCTGTATTAACACTGCTCCGGTTTACGTGCCGCCACCGGATCGCTCAACTGGAATCTGTCGTCTCTCTTGCTTTGAACCAGCTTCTGGCGCAGTAAGTTCCTTTGTTCGGGGTGCTGAATTGCCCAGGCTCCGTCTTGCAGCAATTCTGCCGCTCTTGACATCATCGAAAGAGACCTTCTGGAGATCTGGATGAAGACCCATTGAAGTTAGGAAATGCTTGGCGTCTTCAAACTCGCTATCTTGTCGCTTTTGAGACCACTTGAGCTCCTCAGCCATGATCTCGATAACTTTGGGCAATGCCTCTAGAGCAGCTTGCGAATTGAGGAATGACAAGCGTGTCTAACGTAAGAAGGCCACGAAGCGCAAATGGTTAGACGCTATGTGGAATGTAAGGCATAAGGGGGGATATCGGCTTACTCTTCGGGCGATAACATCAACAGCGGTCTGAGCATACTCTCGTCTAGCAGCATATCTGACCTCGGCTTCGATGTATGGGTAAGCAGGATCAATTCTTCGTCCTCTAATGGGCCATCTGATGTCTGTCTTTGCTGACATGTCGCAAACGTTCCATGATCGATCACCGTATGTGTCGGTAAGGTGCTTGGCAACCTCCATGTCTACGCCATAATCTTGGATGAGTTCGACGTAGAGATTTTTCCTCCATCCATGAGATCCCACTAGCTTGAGTGACTCTGTCTTGCATGGATACATAGCCTCATTCTTTAGGTCGAAAGCTTTGATGGCTGCGTCAACAGTCTCAGCAGCCATAGCCTGAGGGTATCAACCTTTATCAGTATATACGGAACATTGCCTGTGAGTGCGCGAAACAGATACAAGGTTGCTCACTCGGTAAGTTGTCCATTTTCCACCAGCAATAGTGAGAAGACCCGAAGGCGAAACATTGATCATATGGTTTCTGACCAGTCCTTGTGTGTCCTTTGCAGCAGGGTCACGAACAAGTGGTCTGATTCCGGACCAAGCTGAGAGTACATCCTCGCGCCGGACTTGAATATCCTTTGATAGGTAGTTTCTAACTTCCCCTAGAATCCATTGGATTTCTTCCTCCTTAGGAATAGGGTTTGCAGTGACCGGACTTGCGGAGTCTGTAGTTCCTGCGATTGCATTGCCTTGCCATGGGAGGAAGAAGATGACTCGTCCATCAGAAGTGGCGGGGTCAAGCATGCCCATGTTCTGTGGTGAATAATAGTTGGGGAGAGTGACGTGAACTCCGGATGATGGTGCTACAATGGTTTGTACGTTAGGGTCGTCCAGCTTTCGGACACCATCAGCGAAGGGTCCGGTGGCATTGATAATACCCTGCACGCAATAAGGTCCATGTCAACGATCATGACACATGACGAAGAAGGAAAAACCGGTGTGCACACCTTTGCTTTAACGTTAAACTCCTCTCCGGTGATGTTATCCTTCAGTCTCGCACCGTTAAGCTTGCCATTCGAGTCCTTGTGCAAGGCAACGACTTCGGTGTGGTTCGCGGCGACTGTTCCTTGGTGAACAGCAGTCATGACAAGAGCGATATTCATTCGCGAATCATTGTGTTGCCCTAATATAACGCAAATTTGGTTCAGCAGGCTAGATCTCAATCAACCAGGTCGAATCAGCTCACCATCGTAATATACGAGCGAACCGCGTAGCTTCTCATCCTTGAGCAAAGGGAACTGAGCTAGTGTCTTTCCTCGGCTCATGAAGTAAGAACCCTCCATATTCTGAGATCCCGCCAAGATGTCGTAAAGCTTGCAGCCTGACCAAAAGTAAGGGATTTGCCAATACCTGCATAGTCGGGAACGCAGTAGGATCAGTACGGTGCAACGTCAACTAGCATCAGTACATCAACTCACGTGTAAATGGGCAACATAATAGGGAGAGGGTGGGACAGGTACGGGGCAATCTCTAGGAAAGTCTTTCGCTCATGGAGAGCTTCCCGAACGAGCTTCCACCTGAAGATGGGCAAAAGAAGCGAGTGTCAGATTGATCCGCCTGATCCCTGCGATAGTGCAAGATTGCAGGGATAGATAGATCTCAGAATGGACGCCACATACTGCTCGTAATCAAGCTCGAAGATGGCTTTTTGCAAGTATCGCACACCACCATGAATGAGCTTGGTAGACTTGGATGAAGTGCCTAGTGGATGTGAAAGAAGGTTCAGCGACAGTGTGCGAAAAAAGTGGCAGTGGAAAGCCAAGCCTACCGGAAGAGTAATCGTCACGCTCGACCATGGCGACTTTGAGACCTCTGGAGGCGGCATCAACGGCAGTACCCGCACCGGTAGCACCACCGCCGATGATCTGGAGTAGCAAGTCAGCTCTGTTATACATGAGCTTGCCTTGCTTGGCTGCCGACTCACCAGAAGATCGTAGGCATCTTCGCTGCTATTGTCCTTTCTTGCTTGTGCAAGCTCGCCGCTAGGCTCGTACTTTGGGTGGAGAACGGCATTCTTCTTGAGCGCACTGAGCATCTCCTGCCGCGTAGGCGGGATCCACGAGAGCGAGGGCGCCTTGAGGATGGGGTCGGAATCGCGCTGGGCATCGAGGCGGAGCTGCCGCTGCTGCTGGACCGCCTGGAAGACGGCGTACGAAGCAACGGCACCACCGGTGATCTTGAGCGAGGTGGACGCTGCCGCCCTGAAGCGGGGGGATGCGAAGCGCGCCATTGCTGTTGCAGGCGATGCGCTTTCCTAACCTGGTGTGGACCGCGGTCTTTCCGGTGTGCGAACGTCGATGAGGTCAGGCAGGCAGCGGAGAGCGTCGCAGCAGAGGGACGGAAGCTCGGCGAAGGCGTGCGGCACTGGGTACGCTGCCAGTAGGCGGATGTCGGTCAGTCAACGTCGAGAAAAGCCAAGGCAAAGTGCTCTTACATCTCTTTCTTCTCCAAAAGCCGGACGCTGCTTCGCCCTCTGGATTTACCGACGATTGCTTCTCCCCCTCAGCCACGGCAAGCCAGATGTTCAGGCGCTACTGCTCGGCCGGCTAATCATCGCCAGACCGGGTGAACCTGGGACTTCCGCCACCATCTAGCTGTCAGGCTAAACTCGGTCGGCCAGCGCCCATCGCATGACAGGGCTGACGCTGACCGAAAAGCCGGCAAGCGTTAGCGTAAACGGTTGACGGCTGAACTGGATGCGGGCAGAATTTTCGAGAGCAAGACAACGAGTAGTACGTATCACAATCCACAGATCACGCTTGTCCGGCACTGCGATACGGTCGTCGTGCGGAGCTGGGCTAGTGAATAATGAGGAGAACCCATCTGTACCGAGGCTCGTCGGGGTATCTTTCGGACATGGCGGAGTGGCTCCACAAGTCCCGCAAAGGACGCCAAGAGCAAATAGGAATCCTTCTGTATCGCATACGAAGGGGCCATACCATGGCGTATTGAGTGCTGCTCACGAACTTGCATAGCTGGTGCAGGGAATCCCCCGATGCTGATATCGACCAGAACGGGCCCATTCACTTTCGAGAACCAGTCTTCAGCGTTTACTAGATCTCTGCATACATCTTGTTCAGTGAATTATGACTGTGTCTGACTTTGGCCGCTGTCACGTCAATCATGCGAACAGACTGGGTCCAAAGAGCAACGGCGAAATGAGTTGATATATATTCCCACTCTTATGGATGCCAGACTCCACTATATAAATTCTTTGATACTACAAGATGTACAACAATGCAAACGGATCAAGCAATTGCGTTCTCGCATCCGCCTAGACCACAGCAATAACCATGCCTTCACAATGACCAACCCGGAATTTGACTCTGAAAGAATGATAATATGGACATTGACTTATTCACTGTAATATATGTATGGGACGTCGGATGTGTATCATACTTTTCTGTTGTTATTGTGTCGATACAGCAGCGGACTTCGATTGGGGGGCTTAGATTAGATTATTTTGGTTGGAGGAGGTTTGACGATGAACAGGGGAGTGAAGGGAAATGACTGCATCTTCTCTCGCTGATCAATGACTTGAGGAGGCCAAGGTTGCTTTGTCCCCGACCTCTATCCTCTCTCCAGCGCTTAGCAATGATGAACACCTGAGTGGAGTGCTTATGCGTGCTGGGTGTGAGTCGTCTCGGCCAGTGTCAAGTCTTCTTGTCTTTTCTTCGACGACCAAGGCAAGCTGAAGGGCTTGTTCAAAGGCGATTCGGCACCGGAGAAGATGAAGGCATCATAGAAGAAGGATCCGATGAGGCCTCCGGTGATGGTCGCGATGATCGGGACATACTGTGTGCGCAAGGCAAAGTAAAAGTGTGGATAGATGGACAGCCAGCAGTTAGCTTGCTGGAAATCTGAGATACCGCTATTCGCGCGGTAAGGAAGCGACACTTACAATCCAGTAACAGTTGCGGTCGGTCCAGATAGTTGATGGATAGCCGTACATGGCTGCAGCAATGCGAGGGCCCAAATCACGAGCAGGGTTCTGAAAGGGAGAAGGAGGACAGTTTCGTCAGCCCCAACAACTCCATTGTGTCATAGGTACAGGGCACGGGACTACAAAACCTACCAAGCAGTAAGCGGTCTCAGTACCGAGAGCAGCTCCAATACCCATAATGATCAAATAAAGAATAACACCGTTCATGCCCGCTGGCGCAGGATTATTGTTTGCATCTCCAAGTGACAAAATGAGGAAGAGGAGAACAGCGGTAGCCAATACTTCAGAGCAGAAGGCACCACTGTAGAAGGACCGAGTGTGATTAGCGTGATCCGGTCAGACTCATAAAGAAGATTGTAACCAACATATTGGACATGTAGGGTTGAGGACCAGTGAAGAACAATGTTGCAGTCGAGGTTGGTGTACCGAATGTGCGAAGATTGTAACCACCCTCGAACTGGTTCAGGAGAGCGTGGTAGTTTCCTTGGATGAGACACGAGCCGAAGCATGCACCGAGAATTTGAGCGAGAGCATAGGCAGGGACTTTGCGCCATGGGAAGCCTCGGAAAGCAGCGAGCGAGATAGTGACGGCACTGTCAATTGAGATAGCCATGTTGGTAAGCTGACTGAAAAACACGGCAAGACCAGGTAACGTGTCTAACTTACGGACTCAAATGAGCGCCAGAGATACCACCGGCAGCGTATACGCCAGCCATAACACCGATACCCCAACCATGCGAGATAGAGAGGTAGGAACCTTGGGTGAGGTTTGAAAGGACAACTTGACAGTTGACACCGTTTCCGAAAATGATAAGGATGGCAGTACCTAGGAACTCTGCAAAAGGTTCCTTGTAATCATTTCTGATCTTTGCCCATCGGTTTGGGAATTGTGGAGGACCACCTGCGATGTCGCTAAAACCATCTGGGCCAACGGAAAGTTCGGTAAGTTCCCCTTTTTCATGCTTCTCCATTTGTGAACTAGCAGAGAAGGCAGCAGCTACAGCTGATGAAGTAATAGCTGGGCCTGCATGGTCATGGGGCGTTCCAATCTGGGTTTGCACTCGGCTAATGGGATTAGACTGATAGGCGTTGCGGTGTCGCATGGCTGCGTTGGACTCGAGTGTCGTTCCTGCAGGATGTACGAGCTCCGTCTGAGGGGCGTTGCCTGTTGGAAAACGACAATGTCAACACTCCTAAACCGATGACAGATCTATATTTACGCAACTTACCAGATTCGATGGCCGCCATCATTTCGGGTGTGACGAGGACATATCGCACGTTGCCTTCGGCAGTATGAGGGGCAGCAGACGAGAAACCAGGTCCCTGTTGAGACTAATTTAGCACGAGATTTACTTGTCGGGGTTAGATGCTTCCATGGCTTACAAAGAGCTTGGGATCTTGGTCGTTATGTCGGCGGTGACTGTGCTCATGACTGTCTTTACCACCGTCTTTCTTCAACCAATGCGTCGCGCGGTCGACGTATGAAGCATCTCTCTCGGCATGACCGGGTCTAATGGCCTGAACACGTGGATCTACGGGAATTGTGATCGGTGCTTCGGAGATGGAATTACTACGCGAGACAGGGCGGGAATTGGGTCGAGACATGGTGGATGAGTTCGGGTAGTAGCAGTGTAAGGTGGAGTGTGACGAAGGTTTGGATGGGAATCTGATAATTTCTTGTTATAGAGCTTGATACGATGGGAGGTTAACCAAGAAGCCCAGACTAGATCCAAGAGCTGGGTACGGTGGCTCAAGCGTGGGGATCCCGGACAAGTGTGGATATGGAAGAGAAGGAGAGAGAGGAGCGAACGAAAGAGGGGAAAGTCTGGGATCCCATTCTTGTCCGGGAGTTCTTGCAAAGAAGCTGGAGAAGTTTACCCAGGTCCTGAAGATGTGCCGGACAAAAACTTGTTCTTTCTCGTGGTGCCTGCCTGGGCACATGATTTTTTCGAAGAACTCCCGGTCGTGCCGATTGGGCCGAAATTAGGGGACGGCTCTGGATAAACTTCGCAGAGCAGATTGACACGCGGTGGCTCCGCCTGTTCTTCTGCAAAAGCCGATGAAAGCTCGTCCCGTGGGGACCTCCCTGACGGGGCCACTCATTCACTGTCGTAGCGCTGTTATTGTTTCTTCACTATAGGTTGAATAATGGGTCAATTGGCTGTGTGTTCTAGAATGGTGGCAAATTGGCTCAGGCTGCATGGGTACTCACTTGGCAGGTGACGAAGGTCGCTACGTGTGTGTCACAGCGCTCTCGAGTGCTCAAGCTCCCTACTGATGAAGCCTTGCAGGGTATAGTGATAACAGGCCTCTGCTCAAGCTCATGTTCATCAAACCTTTGAGCTTTGCGAGCATCTGTCAGACATGGTATAGCTATACCGTAACATTCTTGCACAGGCGCTTTGCGTCGGCAAAGTTCTGATGGATTCTCCTTTTGTGAAACGTTCTGAACGCGCATGCCGTAGCTGTAGAAGTATAGCCGCTCCTTAGGCTCAAGGCTGAAGAATATCCTGATTGAGACATGCAGATATTCCGGACTAAAAGCCAGGCCGGTGTGTGAGTGAGACTCTCGTATTTTGCCCGTTCTTTGTTTAACCGCTGTGTCTAGGATCTTCGTGTCCTATCAATAATGATTCGTACATTTCGCTAGCCCCGGCCGTGGCGGGATGAGGGGTTTCCGTTCACGGAGAACCGGGATTTCGACAGGTGTCTGTCAAGCGGTGCATGAGGAGTTGCTGTCCGGCTGCACATACCGTATGGCACCGGTACGGTAGTTATTCTGCCTTTCTGAAAGTGCGGGCCAGGTGCTTGAAGATGTTGATTGGCTTGTAGCAATTACTGTAGAGACGATTGCCTGCACCGATAGGCTACCTTGTGTATGGCATGCCGCTTCTGGCACTTTCATGACTCTGGCGTAGGCTGTGCCATGCTACTCTATCATTCTCATACATAGGATTGTGATTACTCGAAGCTCCGATCGCTAGGCTACGGCTTGTACTTCCCGACGGTGTAGGCGCGTTCAGCCTGCCGATCATGCATTGCAGCTATACGGCACCGCACTTATATCACACGCCCGACGAGCAGTGTCGTCCTTGATCATGAGACATGTGGAGTACTGACTCGATGACTCTACCCCAATTAGGGTGTTTGCTGTTACGGTGGGCGGCTAGCCAGTCGGATCGTGTCGCTGTATACACCTTCTGTTACCATGCTGTGGCCTCGCCTGAACCCCTATTGTCAGTGTCGTTGGAGGCGTTACGGTGCCACGGGCTTCGAAATAATCGGAATAGGGGATGGGCCAGGCGATAGACGGTAGGATAGGAAGTTGAGTCGCTTGGAGTGCATGGAAGAGGAGAAGTGATAGAGCAAGCAATTAGAGCTGCAATGCAACCATTGCCGCTGCAGATCAGCAGAGCGGTTGTGGAAGGAGCTTTCGGTACGGAATTTCGGGCGGGTATCCACGGCCAACCTATCTGATATCAATATGCGAAGATGCCGGCCGGCAACCTTCCGAGAAAGTTCGGGAGTCGTTCACGAGATGCAGAGGCAGCTATGAAGGCTATAAATCATCGTGAAGAGCGTGACGCATCGAAACCAGACAGGTATGATAGAAGGGTGCCCCTGCCCAGGCTAGCTAAATATAATGACAGCATAATGGGCTTTAATCGCAAGCCCTGGTCGGCGTGTCACCAAAGGGAAAGCGATATCTTCGAAGCAAGCGCTTCTAAAAGTAAGCCAGAATTTTCGTCCCGTCTTGAAGCCCGGGTAGCAGAGCGCAATGGATGCACGAGGACGCCTGAAGCTCACTCTGTCGTACGCATTCAGGTGTTTTTTCCATATCAATTGCTTTCGATACCGTAAATGCGCGAGAGGCTAATTATAAATGAGCAAAATGCACCTAAGGCGGGACTGCCACGCAATAGTGTGGCTGACCATATCGAGCAACCTGTCGATGAATGCTGACTCTAAAGGTACGGCTGCGGCTTGCTTTGCTGTTGTTCGAGCCGATTTGCACGTCTGGCTAGGTATCGTGCTTCACACTCGAGGCGCACGTGATCGAGCGGTTCGAGCTCGCCGCGAGATATCCTGCGGCTGGTGATGAGCCTGTGCAGTATACTCACATAGCATGCTGCATAGCACATGATCAAAGGATCAGGGTCGTCTATGCTGAGTACATCCACAGGACAAGTTTCAAGCGCAAATATCCGTTACATCTGAAATATACACCGTGGATCCACTTTGAAGTGTGGACGCGTCTCTACTACCCCAAATGTTTGTCAACACGGGGCGCAGCCGAAGCACTACTGACACAAACATATCATTATGACCTTGACAGAGACTAATTAGATCCATCAGGATGCCTGCTTCGTACATCTCTTCCGTTCCAGGCACTTTCACTGTTCAAAAGAGGGCCGCTACCGAAGAACCTGTACTCAGCAAAGCCGAAGCGAAGAAACAGCGGGGCAAAGACAAGATTCGAGCGGAGGGCGAGACTGCATTAGCTACCTTCACCGTTAAATGGCACAAGAAAGCGGCAGATATCAGCGCGTGGCGCATGGCTCTGCACGACTTGGAGGGTATTCCGCATCAACGGTTAGTAGCATCACTCAACAAGGTCAGGGGGGCGGACCAGCGGCCATTGTTATCGCCAAAGCAAGTCGCAGCCGTACCTTCAAAGCCAGCGTTCATCGACATGTTGCTGGATATCTTCAAATCTCCCCTGATTTGGAATGCCTCGCGGTATCCCTCCTTGCTGGAGAGGCAGAACGCGGTCGGGGATATTATTATAGACATTATTGACGATAGTGACGGTCAAACGGACAATGAAGCGGACGAGAACGATAGATCTGCCCGCTTCTACATTCGACAGCTACGCTTTGAGGACCATGCCTCATTGTCAAAGCTTCTACAAGAGGTCAGGCAAAGAAAGCCACACTACGCGGGCCATATTGACTGCCTGTCATCTGCAAGTGTCCTAGTACCTTGTGGGGAAAGATTCGTTTCTTATGGAGGTTTCACAGTCGCAAACACTGTCGTCGGTCGACACCTTGACGACGAGGAAAGCAGTGCAAACGGAGATTGTGGCTTTTTGAAGGCTGTCCTCCGGCAGTATGAAGGAGACATTCATCTGTATGAAGTGCTGGACCTCCGCTTCCAAATCGGCATTGGCGGTACACATTCCGTGAAGAAGAGTCGCGCTGACGTACGTACAGCGCTCTTCGAGAGCCTCATCGTGGATGCCTTTGGATTCACTTGCTGGAATACAGCCCCAGCAGGAACAGCACTCCAACTCCTGCTCAGCCCTGGCGTTATTGAAAGCAAGACCGCCATCCAAAACCTTGACTTATCCAAGAAAACCTTCCCATGGGCTGCTGCTCCATAGTTTGCTTCTTGTTGTTGCTTCCCACATCACTTCGAACTGAGCCAAGTGATTAGAACTAGTTTCAGAAAGGCATCTACTATTCCAAAAAAAATATTAATTTTTTTGAATTGCTGATCCGGTGCAAGCAGGCCCCGCTACGTTAAATCCCAAAAAAAAAAAAAAAGCTTTTGTTAATGGTATAATTTGCTGCCAGCAAGCGTGTCGCACTCGATGGTTTATTTACAATTTTCTGGCGCTGCATCGTTGTGATCTGCATTTCGCGGATAGTATTTGCCCAAAGAAAGATCCAAAAAAAAAAAAAAAAAAAAGGGAGGGGGGGGGGGGGGGGAAGGGGGGGGCTCACTCTAGCTGCTTGCGCCGGATCGGGGAATTAGCACGAATTGATGGGGGCCCCTCTGGATTCGAACCAGAGTCGCTTCAGCCTGCCGCCGCAGTAGAAGCTGCCAAAGGTGATGCTAGAAACCAATCTACCATGTGGAAGGTATTTGTGTAGCTAGCGTCGTAAAGTTGCTGCGTTCTAGGGCAAAATTGTAGTTGGAAGCTCAACACGAGGGTGTGGTTTCTGATTGCAGTAGGCGGAAGGGAAAGAGCGTGATCAGCGTGGACGCTGCTCTACATCTGTGGATTGAACTAGGCCAACAACGCGAAGAAGCCGGAAAGCATAGAGTGCCGGTTCCCGAGTACTTCACTTCGATCGCCCGCCGCACAAGAAGAATGCTGATGCATATCATATGGAGAAGGAACCGAGAAGCAATCAACTCCAATTTGAAACTTGCCATGCAAGCGTGCTACCTATATCGGAGCAATAAGGAGGAACGTTATTTTTCGACCATACTGATGATGCAGATTCGGCGGACCAGTCCTTACAGAATGCGTAGCGGGACATGATAGACAACCAAGTTTTCTCTGCGGAAGAAAGCAGACTAACTGGATCGGGAAGATGTGGAAATACCCGGGAAAGATGTTATCGGAAGTCTGAAACTTGCGATATACCGAAAATCGAATACCTATGAGCCAAGGGGTACTTCGATGGTCACAAATCAGGAACATTGTTCCAAATGAGAAAACCACTTGCTCAGATGAGCCTTCGATAGTGAGGCAAAACACCTCCAGGGCGAGCTATTGGTACGACCTAAGCAACGGTCTGCCGTATCTTAATGTCAGCTCCTGGACAGTCTTATACAACTTCACAAGTTGCAAGTCGCGCTGACAGCGCCTTCGAGATCAGGGATCGATGAATCTGTCAGTACCGGCAGGAACATACCGGGTCTGCATCCTCAGGCTCGCAGTAGTGACGTTTCTTACAGCATCTTTCCTGTCCGTAGTTTCCTGGCTCAAATCCATTTCCATAAAACAAGTCATGGCTGGGTGTTATCCTAAGAACAGCGGCCGGCCCCAGCAAGGTGATGTTTTTCGGCTTGGATGCCGTTACATGCGCAACGTTGGCGGCAACTAAAAGCTTCTGATCTGCCGTTCGCTGTGTAGCAGGCACTGTCGCCGCTCTGTATGTGGAGGGAAACGACTGAAGTACCACGTATTGTTTACGCAATTGTGCAGAGAGAAGTCCAGTGTGGCAAAAAACATGAAATCACTGGAGGGTATGTAGTTATCGCCCAAGAGCTAAGGCGATCGCTGCGCTCTGCTTGCTCTCCAAACAGCAGCAAATACGGTCGCGATAGGCCCTACTTCGCAACCCACGTTACTTTGACGAGACGATGGCCAGCACAACGGCTACGGCCTTACGCACGGTCGAGCTACCATCAGTCCCCGGACAGAAACCTTTGCGCGTTGATGTCAGACAGCCGTCTGAGCAGACATTGGCTCTTCGCAAGCAGGTCGCATGCTTTATTAGAGCAAGTTATGAGATCTGGAAGCGGCAACCAATCCAGCAGACAAGATTGCTGGCAACTCCTGACGTTCTTGCCGAAGTCATACATTGCGCAACTGCTTTCCATGTCACTGAGCAAGGGAGCACTGACCTGGTCTGGATCAAGAAGGACATGCCAATGGAGGCTCTAAAAGACCCGGATGTTGGATATTGGAAAGGCGAAGCTGGTCCGGCTCCCCGGCTTGAACAGCAGCAGATGCAGCAGATCCGAGACATCGAAGGGTCCATTATGGAGTATATTGCATTGACGAACGACCACGACTTCATCTCTCACTTCCTATACCCGTTCATTGACTTCTGGTGCCTGGTCCTGTGGCACCTCCTTACGTGGTTAGCTTGCATCTTTTGGTACGGGTACCTCTGCATACTGAAACCGACCATCATCGTCTGCGAGAGTTCAAAGCTACTCAATCTGATTCTACGCCTTCCACCAACCGTACTCCTTAGTCGGAATATATCTGAGGCGGATTGGTCAGGTATTTTACGGGGCGTTTTCAGTCTAGATCTCCTTACCGGTGTATGCGCAATCACGGATTTCAAGGAATGGGAAGAACTGGAAATGTTATCCAAAGACTTTCTTCAAGCGGTCGGTAATCCCATTGTGGTGCAATATGGACCTTTCGCGCAATACTATGGTTTATTTATCCCTAAAATCGACCCGTACTCTCCCTATCACTGCATATCTCTTCGTCAGGAGATGTTAGAACTTGATCAATATGTCCGCCTACTCGTCGAACTTTCTTTAAAAATCGTGAAAGCTGCACCTCCTATTCCATTTGATCACAAGCGGCGCAGCAATATGATTCTATTGCGTATTGTTATCATGCAAGAAGCTGCAAACACTGGCCTTCTAGCCAAGATCGCCTTTGCAAAACGCCAGATGAGACAAGCCAATATAGCTTTCAGAGGCAATGCAAAACGGGCGGCTTTGGCTGAATCAGAAGCAACATCGTCTCTTAACGCTCAGGGAATGTAGGTTTCGCAGGGTGCTCTTATACGAAGGCTATCGCATGCTTTTCCCTAACGCATCTTCTAACTATGTAGCCGCTCTTTGACTGCCATCCGTGCCAGAGGTTTGCCAGCTTCGTCCGAAAGAAGAGATTGGGTTATCAGTAGCATCAATGAGCTACGCGACAAAATGGAAGCTGGTCAGAATATACGATTACTGGGCTGCCCTCGAGCGTATACCCATGGATCGTTCGATCATGCGCTCTGGCTCTATATAAAAGTCACCAAGGACGCAGACGTGGTCAATTCCGCTTGCTGTTCACAAATTCGGATGCCAACCACTACAGAAGAGAAAGAGTCAATGCAAAAGAATGCAGAAGCATGTGGTAATGCAATGGCGAAAATGAACACTCGGACCATAGAGCCGGTGAAAGCCTTTGAGGCCCTGGCTCAAGCAGCAAACCAACGACCGTCGCAAACTTATGTCTATCACTGCACTTGCCCACACTGCAAATCTGATTGGCTCACCAACGATGACCCTGCTCAAGGCGTTCATTTCTGCCTTGAAATCTACAAGCTTTTCCCGACTCCTGCTGAATTCGGTGCCAAGCCTGTGGAGGAAGAAGAGGTAACGGAAGCGCTGGAACACGAACAGAGTACAGAACTCGGGTACATCTCCGGAGTCACCCGCTATAACAACATAATAGGCCTAGAATGGGAGCTTGGGCAGCGTCTAAATATCGAAAGCGATGTCTTTAAAGCAAGCGCTTCTAAACGGAAGCCCAAGGTTCCTATCTCCGCCCTTGCACCGGTTTGGCAGAGCGCAATGGATGCACGAGGACGTCTGACAGCTCACTCCATCATACGCAAGAAGGTGTTCTATCCATATCAGCTGCTTTCGATTCCATCGGTGCGCGAGGCCCTTGTTGATGCTGAACAGAACGTACTAAAGCTGGGACTGGACCAGTACGACTACGCTTCGGTGCCAGAATACATCAAAAAGCACAATGATATGTCAAAAAAGTTCAAGGCTGCTGAAAAGAAGAAGGCGGAGGAGCTCACCGAGATTTGGATAGTAACTCTAAAAGGTGAAAAGCGCGATGCAGTTTGGGCAGGAAAACAGATACGAGCTGCTATTCGACGCGAAAACATCGAGGAGAGTCAGCCACATCTTTATGGTCTTGGTCACATTCAATTGGCGATCCAAGAGCGTGTATCTCGCGGATTGCTCCGCCCGTTCGCTTCCTTCTTAGAGGCGGTTCAGGCTGGGCCATCTGACCCAGGGAAGGGCGATACACCCATTGATTAGTCACCATCCAAAGTTGAGGCATTAGTGATTTGTCTGTTATGGTCACCGGAAAAGCACTTTCTTCCGTTCTGTGGAGGTTGCATAAGCCTTGGCTGCTCTGCAAAGGACGAACCGTTTGATCTAGGTACCTGATAGCTCGTCTAATCCTGCTTGCCTATCCATTTGACGGCAGGCTGTTGCCGATTTGTTACATAGCATGAGAATTCAGGTTGCCAGTTTGTCAAACGCTAAGTGCGATTCTGCCCATTTAACGCGTCCATTAGCTCAACATTGCCCAGCAAGAGATCTATCATATCTCAGCTCGAGTCTCGTGAGCGAGCTCAGGCCACTTCGAAACTACAGAATGGTTGACAATTCTAAACAATCATGTACAATATGTATTTGACTTGTTGTAGAATCTTCCTGGGTGCCCGGGCTATGTGGGACTGACTTGTCGATACTCTGAATGTGGTACATGACGATTCAAAGAGCTCAGGCTATTCCTGTAAGATGACTAGGAGTATGTATGAGGGTAAGTTGTGGCCCAAGCTTTCAACTACTGAGGGACATCCTCGACTTGCTGTCGTTCGAGCCGATTTGCACGTCTTGCGAGGTGTCGTGCTTCGTACTCGAGGCGCACGTGATCGAGCGGTTGAATTTTTTTTTCTTTTTGGATTTTACATTCTGGATTACCATCACAGAAGCGACTAATGATGGACAATATAATAGACTAAACAATCATGTACAATAGCTGTTTGACTTGGTGTAATATCTTCCGGTGTTTCCGGGCTTCCTTCTCACCTTCAGCAGGCGGTCCGGGTTGTAAAACGTGACAACTGCTGTGTTCCAACATCTGGTTAGCTCAGTGGTCTAGAGCGCTCGCTTCACACGCGAGAGGTCGGTGGTTCGACCCCGCCACTGGATACTTTGCGGAATTTTTGCTGTTATTTCGGCTTCAATGCCTTTTTTTTTTGGCTGTGACGGCGCAGCAACTGCGAACTCGATCTCATCAGTGTCGAGGGTGGGTTTTTTGCTGCAAGTGCTGCTAATACCAAAGGTATCTATCCGTCTCTTCACTTCTTGATCTACTAGGGTTTTTTTGTTGGGGACTAGCTCAGAGGTTAGAGCGCTCGCTTCACACGCGAGAGGTCGGTGGTTCGATCCCGCCGTTGGATACGTTCTTTTTGCAAGTTTTCACTCTTGGGAAAGTCCCCACACCCCAGAGGGCTGTCCTTCCGGAAGTCACCTTACTGCCCAACAAGGCGAAGTTTACGGAACTCGGCTTGCAAACTAGCTCCTGGACTTTAAACAACACTTTCACTTTCCTTATCCAACAGGTGTCTTTAGACCGTAAGCGGTGTGACACCCGCAAAATTTTCGGTCTATGGCGTCCCATGTACTGCAGAAGGAGGTGACCTAACGGAAGTAGCTGTCACTGTGTCGGTCCTCTTGTTAGCTGCAGTTGCCGCCATACTCGATTTTCGGCAGGCAGGTGCTATATCACCAGACTTTGTCAGTACTTAGTGTATAATGCAAATCGATACTGAACTTGCATCACACTTTCCTTCGCCACTCCCTCGTATAGGAATAGCCTGCCGCTACCTCGGTGATATGACAAGACAAGTCTAAAGCCCTCGAGTTCTGTTGGTCTAGTCGTTAAAGCGTAAGGAGCGATGTGCTGTTGTAACTAAAGCACGTGACCGTTAGTATACTAGAGGTGTATTATCCAAGTTGATGGGATAGTATCGCGCCAGTAACCAGCGGCTCAGTCATGGTCTGTCAGCAGAATCAACCGGAGTCTCAGCTTAACCTATGGAGTCGCACCGGTCATCCCCTCCGGTTCAGAAATCAGTACATCTTGAAACCAGTGGCGATTGCCAATACCTTACAGGCTCAACAGCAGTGACGAAATGGACACAGGGCAGCGACAACGTGAGAAAGAGGGGTCGGAGATGGTTTACAGTCAGGATATCCGTTTTGTAGCGAATCGGGTACACATAGCATGCAGAGGTTTCTTGTTGGATGCCCATATGCTCTGAGAGTGTCATACACGGCGAGCGTCACCCACGGTCAGTGTCCACTGGTCGCATACGACAAGTTTGGGTCATCTCGGCTATGTAGCTTCTCTCTGAAGTCGCGTCACCTCGCTGCACCTCCATCTTCATTGCTACGATAGGGCAGAATGGCCACCGCATTCTCCGCGGCAGCTTCAAGATCGCACCTACGTCACCGGCTCGCAAGCTATTTCCTCGAAGGCAGGCTCGCACTACGAAAGCGCTGATTATCTTCCTGCAGGCCGGTTCCTCCTCTTCCCAAGTCTAAATAGCAAAACATATACTCACTAATCCACATATCACACACCCCGACCCCATAATCTCACAATGACCAGCTCATCAGTCGCGTGAGTCGGCGCCCCGCCTCGAGGTATCCAGACGGCGACTGTCAGGCACTGATGATCTTTTGAACCGATGCTTGTGTCATCTACAAACAGACACGCTGATGGTGAGTCACTTAAGGCTTGTTATGGACATCTTTCGACTTGCTAACATGGCCGCTTCCCTTTCTCAGCTCACATGGGTCAGTACCGACAGGAGTGCATCCGGATCACGATCACAGCTGACACCACACCGTGTCATTCATTACATGTCCCGCAGCTGATGGCGACCAGCACCCACACCCAACCAAGGCCGACGAGCACACCGGCCCAAAGCTGAATGAAGGCAAGCCAGGCTCACACGTCTTCAACGACTACCACGATGACCGCTCCCTAGCGAACCGAGCAAAGGCGGAAAAGGCTGCTGAAAAGGCTGAGAAGGAGGAAGAAGCGGAAAAGGCCCGCCAAAAGCCAACTGATCCCGCTAGGAGACACGGTAATGAGCCCAGCAAAGGTGCAAAGGTGAGTTCCAAGCGATCCTCTCTGTGGACGCATCAATGGGCATCTGACTGGCCTTCCAATTCCGTACTACTAAAGATCGACGAGGAGCTCCTAAACGATGATCTGGAAACTCTCAAGAAGAAGGGTGCAGCATAAAGATATTATGTAGCGGATGTCAGATTTCAGCCGGGCGGAGAATCTAAGTGATCGCTCAAAGGAATCGAATGTAGCCCTCGAAGGCGTCAGACGTAATTACAATCAAAATTGCCAGTCGTTATGCATTTCTATGTCTGCAAGCCACTAATGACACGTGCGGTTCAGACTCCTGCAATTGACGATGTTGTAACCATTGTCTTTGATGATTTTTCACTACAGAATCCTTATACAAATTCACCTGACATCTCACGCTAGTCTGGCCTGTATGTCCTCGTCGCCGCTCCAGGGCGCAATTTTCTTGAGCATCTCTCTCGCTTCTCTAGCTGGCCTAGCCACACCTGTCACATCACTGATCACGTTCTTCAATATGCGGCCGACGACTTTGCTCGGCGTAGCGATAGTGTAGAGCTGTTGCGGCGCGATTTCCAGGCACGTCAGGAGACATACAGAGCTGAACTGGCTCGCCTTGGTCTCGAGAACGGTACTAAGCAAAGGTTCCGCTTGAGGCATGCTATGCAAAACCATTCCAGCCAATGTGCGAGCTATTCCGGCATTATATGCTTCCTTGCCCGACTCTTCTAAAGTTTGCGAAATGAGACCAGCAACAGCGTCTCGAGAGGCAGGACCCATGTTCGCGCCTCCTGATGTGACGACAGCTCCCAGGGCATTGACCATTGCCTCTCTGACCTCCGCCTCTTCATGCGTTGCGCCATTGACGAGTTCCGTGATCAGAGGATCGATACGTGGCTGTAGACCCATAAGAATTCCCAATCCAGTAGCTGCACGGCTTCGGACAGTAGAACTCGTCATATCTGACAGATTCTTGACAAATGTCCTCTGTAATTGCGGGAAGAATGGCCGCACGAATTGAGGAACTCGCGTGAGGAGTACTGCCAGCGTAGATAAGATGGCAGCTTTGACCGGGGCTGGATACCTCTCAGCGATGATACGAATAAGAGGACCCGTTATTTGCGTGACATAAGGCTTGAGGGAATCCACCGCTGTACGTTCAACAATGTCGCCGAGTCCAAATGCAGACTGTTCTCGCTGTTCGTTCGTACCGGCCAGTAAACCTTGAATGAAAATAGGCAAGATAGGCTTGAGACCACCCGGCCGACCAAAACCTGCGATTTCACTGCCTGGAGAGCCCAAGTTTTCGATGGTCCGCCGCAGGGCGACTGACAGTCCTTCCATTTGTTCTTTAGTAAGCGTCTTGGTGAAGGCATCCATAGCTCGGCTTGCTGCTTCAACAACGAGAGCATCGCTGTCATCGAATAGGGAAAGAAGCTGGCGCAGCCTGAAGGACATCATGCAAGATCAGCGTGAATTTCCAAAAAATCACGATGAACTGTATATATGCGCACCAATCGATATGATATGACGAAAAGTCTTCTTCCGTCACTTGACAGAAGCTTGCGAACAAGTCACAACCCCCAGCGCGTTTGACGCTACGGGGATCCTTCGCCAATCCCAACAAGTGAAGCATGAGCATATGCAGCCCTTCTGTGTCATGGACTGACGCCAGAACAGCACGAGTAGCAGTAGATAGGGTCTCTTTGGTCTCTTCGTTCTGCTCCGTCTCGGCACTCTTTTGCAGCGCATCCAGGATCTGCGACAGCCGGCGATTCAATGCGTCGCCAGCCACCGTCACAAGCGATGCCAATGCTTGAGCATTGAACGCAGAGATGGGTGTCTTAATGAGAGTGGGGATCAAAATTGGGAAGATAGCATGTGCTCGAACAGACATGCTGAAAGTCGTACGATCAGTCTGAGTTTTCCGCCTTAGCCAGAACGCATGCACTTACAGTTCTTGAAGTGCCGACAAGGCAGCGTCACTAGCAGCCCCTTGTGCGGTAAGAGCATTGAGCAGCGTAGGAATCGTTTGATCGATAGATCGGGGACCGAGCTGATTCTGCAGAGCATCGAAGGCCAATGCGGCTGCTTGTCGGACGGTGGGTTCTTCGTCCACAAGGGCACCACGGACGGACTCGATGATGGAGTCTTCGTGACCTTCCAGCTGTGCTTTGTTCGTTGCCTCGAGCATTTCTGCAAATGCGAAACAGCATCCCTGCCGAGCCGCCACGGAACCCCTGGAAGCCTCTTGAAGAATGGGGATAATCTCGCCCTAAATGTACAGAGTTGGTGAGCGAAGGTCTGCAAAGTCTAATAGCCGGACTAAACATACCATGATACGATCGCCTTGCTTTCGACAAAGCCTGCAGAATCTCGTTAGCATAATCAAAAACTGACCCAAATGAAGGAAATATCACATACTCTGCCAGGGTACGTGCAACCATTTCTCGTAGTTCTTCGCTGGACGATGCCAAAAGGCGAATGATGATTTGCATGAGGGACGGTAGTATTTCTCGCGTCGTACGTGGAGTGTTGGTGACCAGGACTTTCCAGACGTTGATAGAGAACAATCGAACTTGACCAGCTGAGTCTTGACGCAAAATGTAAAGACTTGCCAGCACGCGATCCCTCTTGTCGCGACCCAGAATATCCAGCATTTTCTTGGCTGCTTCGCTATTCGTAGGCTGGGTATCTTCCTCTTCGCCAGCGTTCTCGTCTTCGAATTCGGCCTTGCCGCTAATTCCTGATAGTTTGAAGAGCAGCTCTCCAACCAGTTGGATGGATGACAGACGGATCCTCCAGCTCTGATCAAACAGACCGCGCTCAAGCTCGGGCAAAAGGAGATCGATAGCTTTGGTTGCATGATTATTGACAATCATTCGACCGGCTCGCATAGAAGCTGTAATGGACCTTTAGCAGCTGACTTTAGCATGCCAAGTCCCAGCTACTCACCTTCTCGCACAAACTCGGATTCGTCAGCTAACCCACTAAGCACAGGTTGAATAATGCGACCAAGGTAAGGAGCGAATCGATCTCCGAAGACAGACGGCAGGTAGATAAGTAGAGAAATAAAACCTTCTCGGATGTATGCACGTGATGAGCCAGTGTAGCCAATGATTTCTGGTAGCATATTCTCCATTCGCTCAACTCCCAGACCTGCAAGCACTTCTGATAGACCTTGAGCTGCTCCCTGCTGATCAACACCGCTCATATCGGATTTAAGAGTGTCGACCAGATCGGATACTAGAGTTGGGAAAGCATCTTCACCTAGACGCTCAATAAGCACACCTAGTGATTTGGCTGCGGTTGCCCTGGCTTCGGGAACAGGATCGACCAGGACCTCGCGCACTCGTGGCACCAATTGAGGCAAGTACGCAATGATATCCTTTGAATCTGTCAACGACGCCAGATTGCCCACAATCTGAGCGGCTTTGCGCTTCATTTCGGCACTTCTCTCCCGCAGCCCGCGATCAATGATAGGAACGATTAGGGCAAGCGACGAAGGATCGATGTAATGCACGAAGGATGTTGTCAAGAGCGTGTTCAGAGCCTTCAGTGTCTTGTTCGTAGGATCGACGAGTGCGCCAAGAAGAGTTGACTGCATTGTCTTGATTTCTGGATTGTCCACTACCTCGCCGAATTTCTTCAAACTGGCATTGGCCGCAGTCCGCACTTGAGCATGTGTGTCCGTCAAGACCTCGGTAAGGGGAGGAATGATAGCTGGCAAGGACATGGAAAGCTGTCGCGGCGCAAGGTAGGCCATATTCCCCATAAGTTCTATGGCACCCTTCTTTGTGCGCCATTCTATAAGAGGGGCCGATTAGCTACACATCTAGCGGAATGACATAGGCTTAGCTTACGGCGGTCCGCCAGTGCATCGAGCAGAGAGGGCAAGAGCAGCTTGACACCATGCCCGGATATTTTGCTCATGAGGACTCTAGCAGCGTCAGAAGTGGCCTGCCTCACAGAGGGGTTCGAGTCGCCTAAACAGTTCAGTAGCAGCGGTATGATCTTCGTAATATATGGCTCAAAAAGCCGACCGAGCTTGGCAGACATGGTCTCGAAGGCAAACATGGCCCCTTCTCGGCCCTCTGCATCCTTTTTATCTTCGGCAGCGTCCTCGAGCCGCGTAATGATGTCAAACTCCCTGAAAGCGGTAATTCCACGACCTCGAATGGCGCCAGCAAGACCATAGGCTGCTCCGCGCCTTTCCGCGTACTTTTTCGCATGTATAGTCTCTCTCAATAGCTGCTCGATAATCTTGCTGCCCTTCTCTCGATTCGCTTTCACCAACGGTGGCAAGCACTCCGATACGGCGTCTTGTACGAGTTCGGATGGCGTACGCAAGGCGAGAAGGAGGCGATCGATAACGGAAAGCATGCGAGGATCTTGCCCATCCAGGAAGCTGGCTAGACGACCAAGCAAGACAATGGCGGATTCGGTCACTCTGTCAGAGCTTTCGGACGCAGGTCCCTTAGCTGATAAGGCGCCCTGGAATGTATCCATCAAGCTCTGCAAATTTTCTTTGCCAGCCGCATCGATGACGGCTATACCAGCCTGATAAGCAAATGATACGATCAGCGTGAGGTTCCGAAAGCAGAACAAGCGCCGCTGACTGCGTACCTCCAACATCTTGCTTCGCACAGCTTCAGAGCGGTCTCCGAGCGCCTGGCCGTCGATAAGTAAACTAAAGAAACTGGCCACGTGCGACGATTGAAGCAGAGATGATAAGTGTCCGAAGGTCTCGGCTATAGCGACTCGTTCTTGCCAAGGATCCTGTTGATGTAGAGATTCTTCTACAAGCATGCCGAACTGATCGTATACAGGCATCTTTTCCTTTGCAGCGTGCTTGTACGCTTCCCTGAGAAATCCTACAGCAGCGGAGGCCGATTCTGGCACCTGTCTGACAGCTTCTGCGATTGCGTGCGCTGCCGATGCTCGAACAAATGCAGATTGGTGACCTGCAATAGTCCTTTAGTCAGGAGGGACCCTTTGTATTGTAATGATGCTTACCCAGGCATGCCAGGAGCTGAGGTAACACATCTTCCTTCACATCGAGGCCATTATCTTCCCAGATTTGCAGAGCCAGTTGTGCATTGCGCTCGTCGGGATCTTGGGCTGCGATCCAAAGTTCATTCGAATAGTCCATCTCCGTTAAGTCGAGAGGCTGCCGAAAGATGTTAAGTCCGATTCATGACCTGCGCAGTCGAAGAAACTTACAGCAAGTGCTTGCAGACAAGCGTGTCGTACGTGTGTCTCATCCATCATAATACCAGCGAGCAGAGCAGCTTGCTCCGGCTTACTGGAATTCGCCGCGATGGCCTCGCCTATGCTGACGAGAGCCTCTGCGGTTTGGCGTCCAAGCGAAGGGAAGCGAGCAAGAGCAATTACCAGACTGGAAATGGACTGCTCTCTCGGGTATGTTGCAGAGTTGACTGTGAAAAATGCCTCAGTCACTAGCTCGAAAGGGTAACGACTCCCGCCTTACAGTTTCGGGCATGGAAAGCAAATATGTCAATTGTGAGCGTTAACTGTTCCAATATGGCATCGTTATCGTCCTTGCTAATACCCGCGCCTTCTTGCAAAATACATTGCGCAAGCAACGGATATATTAGGGCGAAGGTACCAGGTCCAAAGGCCTTCTTCTCGCTTTGAAACCGTATGCGATATAGGACGCGCGCGACAAGGGATGCCAGATCTTCGAATGCAAAGTCAGCTGGCACCACAGGCGACGACAGTGTACGCAGCACTGCCAGCGCTAATGAAAGGCGAATATCCTTGATCCTTGATGAGCAAGTCTCGTACAGTGTCTGCGTTTGCGGGAGTTAAACATTCGATCTGTTTAGATTTGAAGGTGATCCACTTACCAAAATAGTCTGGAAGGCTTCGTCCCGGAAGAGCATGGAATTGTTTGAAACTACGGCTGACAGCAGGCTGAACACTATTTTAGGTAAGAATTCATTGCGATCTTCCGCCGACAATGTCGAAAGGCTCCGTGTAGCGCGTAGGCTCTGGTGCACTCGAGAGAGCGCATCAGCCACCTTTGCGCGGACATCAGCTTCGCTGGCCAACTGCGCATCAACTAACGCCCGCTCTGCCTTTGAAAGCACGGCATTTCCTTGTTTCTTTTTGGCAGCTAGGGCAGCTCGAGTCTCTTGATCCCACTTATCGATGGCGGCGTTCTTCCCTTTGCTAGCTGCTGCGGTCTTTTCCGCGCTTGAAAGAACTGTGGATACAGGTGGCATATGTCAGCGAAGCACGGGGCGTGGCATTAGGACTATACACACCATCTATGAAGGTAGTCCCGGCCGAAGTATTATATATGCCAAGCTCGGTAGGACCAATGAAATCCAAGAGCTGAGGGTCCAGTCCCGCTACGATCGTCGCTTGTAAATTTGGCAATATTGAGCGTGGAGCGACGAATGCCAAGGTCGACAGTGACGTATAAGCCGCGTTGCGGAAGAGCAAGCTCTCATGCTTTGTGTACTGCCAGACTTTTGAGAGCAGCTCTTCAGCATATGCGGATGCGATCTTGGCTGGATCCTTAGAGACTGTAATAACAGCGTCCACCCAACTCGTAACGCCACCTGTGTTTGAATCGTCAATACGGTCATGTACAGAGAAGCCTGAGATAGCCAACCGATACCTACCTACGAGCTCGTGATGGCACGGCACTAACAGATCTATGAGCACCTCATCCGATGTTTTTCCAGCCTGGGCGATAGCCCGAATGACAGCCTGGAGCCTTGATGTTCTATCTGGACGGTAATAGTCATCTGACGTCGACGCTTGTAAGGTATCGTGCTTCTCAGCGTTCAAGAGCGTTTGAACCAGGGAATTAACGAAGAAGGTGCTTGCACCTGAGCAGTTCGCAAATGCTACCCCATTGGAGGCGATGGCCTGAAGGGCTGCTCGCCGACTAGGGAAGTGAGGGCTCTCGCTTGCTATATACAAGAGCGGTGATGTTATAGCCAGTTGCAATGACGAACTGGTGACAATTTCCATCTTATCCGTATCGTGATGCATGGCCATGTCCAGCGCGCGAACAAGCCATGTCTCGTCTTCGACATCAGCGAACTTCCGATGCAACTTTTCGGCCAAGAGGAAAGAAGGTTTGAGGCCGTGACTGAGAAGATTCTGCCCTTCCGCGCTTTTGTCTAAACCATCTGAAAGCTTCCATCTGGCGAAGGGGCCTTTCCAAGTCGCCACGGCAATCCAGCCGTCCGGTGCCGATGTGACCGGGCTGGTACTCGCATTCTTCAAAGCTGCCGTAAACCCGGGGATTACGGCCTTCGCGAATTCTTGTACCTCTGGAGCGGGTTGTGAGGTTATCTGGCCGTATTGCCAGAATATCTCGCCTGCAGTGCCCGTATAAATCCGTCGAAAAGCTGGCCTACTATCTTGCATGCCCTTGTTTAGGACGATTGCAGGGCTTTTGAGATCAGTAGAACCATGCTTGAATAGCCCAAGGATGGCTATAGAAAGCGTTTCCGTGCTAGCTTTGAGTGCCGACTCATTAGCTTCCTTACTAAGGGAAGCGCAAAGGCTATCGACAGTGTCGACGAGAGCTTCGGCTTGTATTATATGCGATGCAAGCAAGACCGATTGGAGCAGTCGACAAAGAGCAATACGATGCTCCGGCGATGCGGTCTTATGCGCTTTCAGCGGTGCGCAGATCTCTTTGATGACGGAAAGGGCCAGAACGTTACCAGCTTCGGACGCCAGAGTTGGAGTTGACAGCGTGCTGAGCAGAAGAGCAGCCGACGATCTGGTCAATGCATTCGAAGATTTCGACGCTGAAAGAATTGCGGGCAGCAACTTTGTCTGGACGAGCTCCAGTGGGGGTTGTCGCTTTTCCACAGGCTCTTTGGCCAGATTTACCGGATTTATGTAGCTTTGGTAAAAGCAATCGAGGGCTAGGGTCGCACAATTAGCGGACTCATCTTCCTATATTTGGATATATCTCACCAGGCAAGGCATATTCCGGATTACGAAGCAGAGCTCGATCCATCGCTTTCACAAGTTCGGAATTGATCTCCAAGTCAGCAGGACTAATGGCCGTACCAATGAAATCGTTGAAAGCGTTCTGTCAAAAAATGTCAGCCAAGTTGCTTACCGCAGGTCGGGTCTCAAATCCGACCTACCAAAATATGCGACGGCAGAGCCTCACGGGCGGCTACGATATTTTCACGGTACAACTTCATAATATCCTCTTTCGCTGCAGTTACCCACTCTCGCCCAATGCTTCCGGACTGTCCTTTGCGTGCTCGCAAGCGAAGCGAAACATCGACTGTGAGACCTAAGAAAGCAGCACAGGCAGTTGATGGCTTTATGTCATTATTGGTAGCCAGATACTGCATGATTTTAGGGAGCAACTGGGAGTTCTACGGGCAGGAGCGATGTCAGATTGAACACAACGGTATTTTGTTTCGTCCATCGGGACGCACTGCACGTAATAGTCTCCGAAGTTCGGCTGTGCCGGTTGTCTTAACGCTCTTCTTCGCGCTTGTGGAAGCCAACAAGCTATTGTAACATATGGCAAGGGACCGCATGAGGTTCGTCCAGTTTGAAGGTTGTTCGGCTAGCGACACTTCCTGCGTAGACGATGTTCGCGCCGAAACTGAGAAGATAGTACACGCCCAACAGAGTATACTGTAGATGGTAGAACCTGCAGCTAAACTTTTAGGGCTGCATACTCTAGTAGTCACCTCGCTCTCTAGCCACTTGATGAGCGTCTCGGTGAGTTTGCCCTTCGTTTGACTATCTGGCGCTAGGTCGTTGGTCATAACAAGCGAAAGACAATTCAGAACGGCATCGCGAGATCGAGCGTCGATGTAGCGTGGATATGTCGAAATCAATAACTTGAGCACGACCGAGACCTGTTGTGGAGTTAGAGCTGTCGGTAGGAGGACCATCAGAAGTGACCGAGCTTGCATATGAATCAAGCACATACAGTTTCGCTTCAATTGTGGCATAAGAACCTCCTTCAGGAAGAGCAGTCGACTGGAAGTCCTGCTTGTACCGATATCTCGCCTTGCCTGCTCTTCAAAACTATCCCAGTCACTTGCAGGATCAGGGACCCTGCTTCCCTCGCCATATGCGTCCTCGGCGGCAGCAAACTCGCCCCTAGATTTGACTCCATTCCGAGCAGGCTGCTTGCCAGTCGAGGTATCTCCTACGGCAGAGTCGCCATCATCTTCGTCACTAGAGCCTGCTTCGAGGTCACTGAAACTTTCGATTTTCTGGCCAGAAACCCAGTTCTTCGTCCTAGCTGATTTACCAACTACCATACCCGCCGACCTAACGCAGTCTGGTTTTGTCGTACTTTTCTTTTGGCACTCCTGACAAGGTATTGGCAGTTGTTCCATCAAAAAGCCATGCTGGCCGTGTGCGATCGGATTTCCTTGTCACAACCATCTTGCGTGCAGCTAATCACTTCTTCGAGGTTTGTTGATTGTTTTCTACTGGACCTTGCTATCTCCATATCTTTCGACTGCCATGACGACACGGGTGCTGCCAGCGAACGAGCTAGCCAAAGACTTGAAGAAAGACGGAGCCGCCCGTAATCCCTCCACAATTGCGTCTTTGATCGCTGGTTCAGTCGGAGGGGCTCTGCAAGTCGTGGTGTAAGAGGAAGCTTTTCATTGAAGTTACACGCCTCGCCTCACCTCACCTCACCCTCTCCCTTAGCGGCCAGCCTTTGGATACGCTCAAAGTGCGAGCCCAGCTGGCAAGACCAGGGCAATTTAGCGGAACATGGGATATAGCCAGGCAGACGGTGCAGAAAGAAGGGCTTTTCGCATTGCAAGTCAAGAAGGCTTCCACCGGTGTTTCTTTAGTAACTAAACATGTCATCTACAGATACAAGGGCATGGCATCCCCGCTGGTCGGGATCGCCGCAGTTAATGGTCTTCTATTCGGCGCGTATGTTCGAGCCAAGAAGCTGGTCTCACCATACCCTCTCTTAACGCTGCCACAGACGGCAGCTGCCGGTGCGATAGCTGGAGCTGTCAATTCAATACTCGCCAGTCCAGTTGAGCTGTTCAAAATCAGAATGCAAGGTGCGCACATTACTCAGGCGGCATCTTCCATGTCCCCTCCAAAGTCAGGGACTACCTCTGACGGCCTCGAATACCAGGACAATATGGCGCCGTGTCAGATAAAAAGCTTCGCTTGATCTTTTCCGAGACAGTCTCTCAATATGGGTTGCGACACGGAGTGATGCGCGGATTCTGGATAACGGTACTTCGCGAGATGCCGGCTTATGCCGGATTCTACGCTATGTACGAGTTTAGCAAGCGCCAATTTCACAGTCGCTTGCTTGGACCTCACGCTGCTGCCGATGCGCCTCTGCCCGTCTGGGCTACTCTCACAGCTGGCGCAAGCGGTGGCATTGCATACTGGACTGCATGCTACCCGTTTGATGTTGTCAAGAGCAGGGTACAAAATACAACTACGCCAATAAGAGGCATAGGTTATATCGGAGATACTTTCCGTGCTATATATCAAGAAGGAGGGATGAAAGCCTTCTTCCGGGGCATTACTCCAACCTATATTCGCGCTGTTCCTGCCGCCGCTTGCACTTTCGTTGGGTTCGAGCTCACCATGGAATTTTTGAAGAAAAACACATCACTATACTAGATCCTAGACAACGAGCGGAACATCCACTGTTGTCCATCCCGACTTACTATCGGAAAAGCGCTCAGACAGTATCTGGCAGATCTGCCAAGTAAAAGGATCCAACGGGACAACCTTCAGATCAGTACCGAAGAAGCCCTGACTCCATTGGGACGCACGCTAGTGACCTCCTCAGTCGCGTTTCGCGTGCGATTGCCCATCAATGCTGAAGTTTCCGGCAACCTGAAGACTTGTACGATTTAGCTGCCAGAACCGTACGTTCCAAGAGGGTCGTTCCTCGGTTTGAAACCACATCTACCTTTTTTGTTAAGTACTCGCCGTACATGACAGGTTGCTTGGAGGTACGGGCTTGCTGCGACCCGTCGGTCTGAAGTCTGATAGCAGCCTCCAAAGGGCGAATCTCGGCATCCCAATTCGGCTCGAAAAAAAAGGGGATGCTGTTTAATCGACATGCGTATGCGTGTTTTAGCTCGGTGAAAGAGTGTGCCTATCTGCGTAGCGCCTACGAGATTCGATAGGAGCTGCCTTGATGGATAACTTTGTGAAGGGTTGCCCTGTATAAACCGTTGGTCCAGACTTCCCACATTTCGCCAATGTTGATAACGAGGTGGTTCGTTATGGGGTTCGCGTCCACCCATTCTCCTGTTTTGGGTCGATAGACCTTCAAGGCACCTGTCTGTGGCGTGGCATGCAGGAGTGTATAACAACCATAGCTAGGAGCTCTCAAGATTCAGCCTCTGAACGTGCTAGCCGCTCTATCAGACAGACCCCTTACTCTTTATGGGCTCCACAGGAGACTCCATCGTGCGAATCAGGGAGTGGTGGGTATCCTATACATCTAGTCACGGACCGGTATGAGATGCAACCTTTCGCCTCATAAGAAGATGCTTCTCTACCTCATTGACCAGAATGACTTGTCTACCAATGATAAGAGGTTGTCCAGTTCTGCTTCATCCATGCCTAGCCCCACACCGGTGGCGAGAACGAGTACTTTGCCAAGGTCCATCATGCACTCGGTCCACTTCTGAAGCTCTAGCTTGAATTCCGGTAATGTTGCCTCTGAAGGCCACTGATTAGCACCATGCAATGGTAGGGCGTCTGAAACCTCCACAGGTCTGTAGACTTTGCTTGCAACATAGTCAGTATGGAATGCAAGGGACCGGCAGAATACCCCGGGACAAAATTACAATCTAGGCCCTCGTGGAAATCAAGTTTTCCCACAGTAATGTTTTCCTGCGTAGGTTGATTCAGTATGCTGGACGAGCGTGACGTCCGTAAAGCTGGAATAATAATTACCTTGAGCTTCTGATAACCTCGAGCACCATCTGTGCCATTCGTGCAGCTTGCAATGGATAAAGCTTCTTTGATTTCCGTCGGAAGACGAAAGAAGCTACGAGTAAGCTCCAGGACTCGCTCATACGGCTCTTGGGCAATACCCAGACCGGTTACATAGAAGAAGCCGAATTCTAGGCAGGCTTTGTGGATTGCGGAGGAGCATGCTTGCTGTTTCCTGTTAGGCGGATATGTGAACGCCTGCGTCAGATAAGGAGATAGATCGACGATGGGCAGAGCCATGGAGTAGCCTTTTCTCGCAGAGGTAGCTATAGCAGTCAGCCGGATAACAAGCTTGGGAAGCTGATCCTCTCCGGTTACTGAACGTGATCGGAGGCCTGCAAGGCAGAATCCAGGAGAAAAGTGCAGGGACAAGCCAGGCTAGTATTGCAGAAGAGCACACAGCTATCCTGTACAACGATGTTTGACCGCTCGTAAACTCAATGCATCGTGACTGCTGTCTTTCCGACGAGGAGCTTGAATAAATTGCAGTCTAGGTCTCTCTGCAAGAGCACGACAACCGAAGCCGTCGAGAATGAACAGAGCACCCTTCCTCTCGCCTGGCGTACAATCTTCACTTTCCATATCGAGTGGCTAAACGCCCGGAACAGCGAGAAATAACAAAACCGGCTGTTGATGTTTCAATCGCATCCTAACAGGAAGCAGCACGCTAAGCCCAGATAGTGGGAAGCCCGGCTTTCGATGTTCCTTTTGATCCTTGTCATGGTGTACGTGCCAAATGAGATGTTGAAGCGCTCCTTGAGCAAAGATGGTTTGGTCTAAAAGCGAAATTTGATGCAAGTTGAATCAGGAAGCATGCAGCAAAGCCCGTCTCTGCAAGCTGAGCGGCTGTAGCCATTGCAACATCTTCGTTGTACGCTTCCTGAGATGAACTGTGTTTGGGCGATGGATGTGTCTGAAGTAGGATTAACAACGTTACGGTCTGATGCAAAGAAGCAAAACCCTAGAAATTCTATGGATGGAGCTGATCGCGTAAGACCTGATGATCAAGTTATACCGCAACCTGTACAAACATACAAGAGGATACTACTTTCTATACGCTTCTGCTGAAAGTCTCATCCCCCTCGCGCGAATATATGTTACCTGTTGGCTCAGCCTCTGTCGCATTTTCGAGCCCGTCAAGTTCTGCAGGCACGGCTGCTCTGCTGACCCGGGCAACTTCCTCCAGCTTATTGCACAAGTCAAGCAAGTTAGCCCACTGTTTCTTGATCCTCTTAGAACGTTCTGTGAGAATCAGCAGGTCTTTCTTCAGTTCCGCGAAGCGTTCTGAACATTGAGCCTGATGAGCCGTGCTAGATCCCTCGCTGGGTTCATCTCGTCTGTCTGAAGGTTCCGCAGAAGTCATCGACTCGTTTGTATCTATCAGATGCGGAGGAATGCTTTTTGCTGCCCCTTCTGACGGCTCTTCGACTTGGAACCCGTTCACGTCTGCTAAGATGCAATCGCAAATATACTGGCTGCATTTGGATTCGGCGATGGCCCAATCTTGTAGCAACTGACTTGTTTCAGTCTGTAAGAATTCGTGAACGCTGCCGGGGAGGGTCGGACCACCGTTCAGGGCGCTGATCTGCTGAAGACATTCGATTCTCTCGCCAACATGGACATGAGCTTGGAAAAGGTCCTGACCTAGAGTTCGAGTATGTCTGTAAAGATAAGCTGCGGCATTCTTGAACAGTTCGATTGCTTGCGGTGCGCAGGGGCAGTCTGACTTTCCTTGCGGGCAAATATTCGGGTTCTCGCTTAGAAGGACTTCAGCGTCTGCGTGTTTTCTGCCTGGCCCCGTCGTACTGTAGATGTCTCCATAATTTGAGGGCATATGAGAGTAGGTGTCGCGCATTGCTTCCAAGTATTCTTTGTTCATGAAGCTTGGGGGTTCCGTTTGTGTAATGGGGAAATTACCCAAAGCACGCTCAAATGCCGGTAGCTTAGGCTTGACAGGAACGGGATAGACACGCGGAGAAGAAGGAAAGATATGAGGCTCATCCGCCGGAACATCCAGGATTGAGGAGGGTTTATGCATATCGCAGAGAGGCATTGCGCCCTGAGGCGGAGAGGCTAGGTTATTTCTGGACAGCAAGGTGGTCGCTCCGGCTGAGCCTGACTCTTTGGTATCTGCAGCTGATCTCTCATGAGTGCACCTCTGACACGCGGTAGATGCCACATTGTAGACGTTTGCTGTGTGAGCGTGGATGTGTACAGTCGTAGATGTTGCCGGTGATACAGCCGTAGGCAGGAATTTCGACGTCTTCGCCTCACTTGGGTCGACAATACTGTGAGCACCCTTCAATTCGCCAGAGCGTTCGGCTCCAGTAGCTTGTTTACTATCTGATAGAGTTTCGACTGGTAACGTGATTACAGTAGGCGCAGCCCCTGGCAGGCCGGAAGTAGGCAACTGTTCAGAGGCGACCAGCCTAAAAGGATGTAAGATCGCTTCGAGTTCCTGAGCACGACAGTACGACGGTTCATTTTGTGCTGGGCCTTCTTGAACAAGATTTTCAGCAACCTGCTTTTTGCCGGGTATTTTTTCCGGTTTGTCCATTTGAGCACCTTCCGCCTCTTCAGCCATTACTTCGGTGAAATACCTAACTGGGTATGAATATTTAGAAGGAAAGCGTCTAGGATGCTCAAGGTGCAGCGACACACCTTGGATACCGACGGGAATGCCGATCGGACAGGTGTAACAAACCAGCCATGCTCGGCAAACGTAACCGGCATGACAGTCTTGCAGAGATCTCTGCGCCTACGAAGACGTCATGTCAGCACTGCAGTACACTTGATAGGCGTTGCGCTGGCCTGCAGCGTCTCCAGTACCGCGCAATGTCGTAAGGACGGTCATGGTGGGCCAACACATTTTCACCTGTGCTTGAAACTTATCGTATTGTATAGGCAGCAGGTACATTATTTATTGTTGGGGAAAGAAGTACTAGAGAGGAAGCAATCATGTTAAATACAGCTATCGCCGGAACCATCGTCTCCCATGATCAGCGCTGGTTTGGCTTGGTTGGATGTTCTCGTCGCCGTTGAGGTTAAGGTCGGGGTCACGCAGCACTGGCCATGTAGGAAACACCTACAGCTGCTGCGTGCTGCCTACAAGATCTACCTGGTCAAGCTGCTTCAGCTGAGCGAGCAGAAGATCCCATTGTGCGTCAATCGCTTCACCTCTTCTGCCCATAACTGCATCTTGAATTCGAATCTCGCTTAGATGCATAGCAGCCCCAGCGATCAGTGCCTTCGTCGTACGGGGAAGGCATCTCTCCAAGGCAAGACTGGCAAGATCGCGCTGATGATTCTGAATTGCAGATTGGCTGGACGTCGGGCTGAAACTGTCACTTTCGCTATCGAGCGCTTCTTTGAACAATGCTTCTGCGAGTTGCTCGACAAGTTCATATCTGCGTACGAGCTTACTCCAATCGTCCAAAAGGGCATTTGTCCTTCGCGTGAGCTTCTTCTGCTGACGTGGAGTAGGATAGAGGTATCCCATGACAGTGTCGAAAATGGCGAGGAACCTGGACGATGGTCTCGCGCCATATCGGTGTTTGATGTTGGCCAAACAGAGCAATTCCTTTCTCAATGCTGAGCGTTTGAATGCTTGCATGTTATAGTCGCAAAGGTCGGCGTATTTGGTTGCCAACCGCTTCACTCCGAAAGCATCATCAGTAAGAATTAATGTCGCCGTATGGCTCGTTCGACCGTCTTCCGCTGCCTTCGTAGGTTTGCGGACAGCTTCTTTCCCAGTATGATCGGGGGCAAAACTGCCTGCATCGCACGCCTGAGGGGAAAAACTAGGAGCCGGAGCTTCTTGCAAGTCTCGTATGTCACCTTCGGACGGTGAAACCTTCTTATTGGCATCGCCATTCAGTTGCGGTTCCCAGCTGCCATTGATCGCGGGACCTCTCGCAAGCTCATGCGCTACGGACTCGGCTTCACCAGTTCTCCTGTCATCGTCGAAAGGAAGTGTCCCCGACCGGGAGTCTTGCAGGCCGCTAGCATCTGCTCGGTAGTCCACTGACTTCGGTCTCACCTCTCTCACACTCACACGATCCGGTGCGAGGTATGCAAATCTTCCCGCTGGGCAGGGATTCCGAATACGGCGCACTGACACATATCGTGGTGAGGTAGAGTATACAATACCGGGTTGACCGGCACCTCCGCTTTCTGCAAATCCATCGCTTGCCAGCAGGAACCTTACGGAAGACCGTATCTTGGTGCGATCTTGCTCATGTGTCCCAACGGGGGAAGAAGGCGAAGACAGCTGTTCGTTTGCACCTGTGCGGGGTAGCCGATTCGCGGAAGAGCATGTATCCGGTGTCCCGTTTGCCTGCATGTTCATACGAACCACTGCTGGCTCCTGAGCGGTTTGGGACACTGATTCGTGATGAGGCGAGACCTGCATGCCGACCTGCGGAAGGCTCTCTTGCCAGGTATCGTTAGCACCGCTCGATAAGTTGGAGTAGTTGGAGACTGTACGAGGTAGCAAGCTAGTAGACTAGCTTGAAAGAGAGTTAAGCAGCATGGAAGCAGGTTGAGCCCGGCCGCCCAATTGAAACCCTGTTGGTATCGCCTGCCAGGTCAGCTGCTCTGGCACAGAAGCCCGACTGACCAGCCTGACGGGCGGTAATCTCGCATGTGTACAGCCGCGTTATCGTGCACGCGAGGCTTCTGGCATGTCAAAAGTCGGCGACAGTGGCTTGTACGGTCGGCAATGTCTCAGCATGTCTCATGAGAGCTAATCGTCCCTTTGCGACGAGTGCGTTCGCAAAGCAACGTTGTAATCAAGCTTGCAATCGCTGCAGGCTGGGGTCAATGCCATTGAACTCTCCGATGTAAAGATGGCTTTGAGGTTTCTTGACCGGTTTGGAGCAGAGTAAAGCTGCTTGTCAAGCTGCGAACCATTGCTTTGGAGAAAAAAGCGCCAGCATGAATCATTCCGTAGCAGTGCTGCCTGCAGGTAGGTAGCTGCACTAATCAGCCTGTAGGTGTATAGATAGCTACTGACCACCTCGCTTGCAGATGTGTCGTTCCAGTCTGCGCAAGACGCGACTCGCTTTCTTAAACTGCCACACCCACGGACAGGCGCGTCTAGCTTTCTCACAGCGACATTGCAGCAACGTCCCCGCGCAAGGCGCCTACTAATACACATTTGCTGATGGATGCAGGCGCACCCGCTCTATTCCTTCCGGCGTACAGGGCCACTGCAGCCGGGAATGCTGAAGTCTTGCTTGAAGTGCAGGCCGTTAATGCAACGGGCGACAAGCAAAGATCCTGGTTTACAGGCCATGACAAGGTTATTGGAGGTCAGTGAGATGTGATTGAGTACCATTGCAGCGACTAACCTGCAAAATTCCGTAATAGATGGCAAGTTGATGCTCTTGACGCCGTTCGATCCGGTCTTTCTACTTGTTCGCATATTGCTCGTAGTGGGGCAAGACCATAAAGTGAGCAAGGTCACCTTCGTTGTGAAAGCGTCGTCCCTCCGTTCAATAATTTCTCTTGAAGCGACAGGCCAGCGAGACACGCGTTTCTCTACCGTATGAAGACATCTTCGAATCTGCCAGCTCTTTGCTCCGCTTCCCCGATACATGCGCAGCCAGCATTGAAACACCTCACTCACACGACGGGAGGCAGAATCAGGACGAAAGCGTAGATGAGACGAACCCAAATGACAGTGCTGGGCGCGAAGCAGCCGCTGGCCTACTAGCGGAAGATATGAGACGCTTCGGGGAGCTTGATTGTACAAAGAAAGCCATGGCTGGCATTTGCCAGGTACAGGGTTAGCCTTCGCTAGTTATTTAGATGAGCACCGCGCCCATCGCTGATATATTGAATCGAACGGCAGAAATCAGTTCGGATTTGTCCACCTACAGATTGGATAACGAGCTGCTTCAAAAGACATTACAAAGCAAGGTGGACAAGCTCAGTACAAAGGAGGCGTTCGGCACATCGGCGACTTTGTTGCGGTTATTGTCAAAAGAGGGGATTACGGACTCCGAAGGAGAGTCGGCAAAGCTGCATGCAGGTATGGCGACAACTTGTTTGGGTTCTGAAAGTCTGGAAGGCTTACCATCTTACCGACGTAGAAGCGCGTCAGAAGGCAGCATTGGATCTCATAGCAGGCTATTTACCGAGAGAAGCGAGTCTTGCTCTTAAGGCAACCTATAAGTCAGTCATTCGCATTCCAAGCCAACTCGGCATCTGCGGCACGTGATTTAATGCCGCTGTCCTCTGCTGTTCGCAGATTTCCAGCGTATGAAGCCTACCTGACAGGCATCGGGCTTGGGTCAACATCATCTAGCAGCAGCCTCTCCACACCAAGCTTATCTGCCGCCTCATCCTCGGCTTCTCTCTCGTCAGGAGGAAGTGACGCTATTAGTACCTTCGGGATGCCGAAAAGGCGTTCAGCGGAGGAGAGGGAGGAAGCAGAAAAGAAGAAGAAGAAGAAGACCAACGCGGAGAGTCTAGGGGTGCGACAGCTGAAGAAGGTCTCTACCCGAGGTATGAGCCCACTTACTAGCTTCTTCACCAAGAAGACGCCCACCCCTAGTCCGAATTCTGAAACTCCACCTGCAAGCTGAGCAGGGAGTTGTCTTGGGAGCCATGCGAGAGAGCGAAGCCTGTTGGTACCATAAATGTCCCTCTGTAGCAGAGGAGAAGTAATTCGACGTGTAAATAACCCTAGACGCCCGTCTTCCTCCTGATTCCCGTTCCTTTTGTGGACACAAGCAATTCAATCGACCATCCTCTCTTCAATACACAAACTCCGTCTGCGAGGCAACATCGAGCAGCAGGATACTAAGTATACTATACACAGGCATGACTGTTTAGCCACCCACAGCTTCGACTCGCGTCCATTCTCGTCTCTTACAGCTCACATCATCAACGCTGAATTCACCCTACTCGGCGCCAGACAGCGCTGCGACTGCTTCGTCCGCTGACAAGACGGGAGATACAGGTCAAATCCAACGACTGCCTCTAGACGAGATTCGGGGAGGGGTCAGCTGCAACAGTTCTGGCGAGTGGCTACGCATCTGCGCTTTTCGACCTGGTCCATCCGGCTATACTGACGCAGGTTTATCGCCACCAGGCACCATGTCGGATAGTGAGGACTACAACACAGAGCACTTGGCAGGCAACGTTCGCGGCGTCGAGAAGCGGTCCGAGTCTATGCCTCTGCCTACGGAGACCTGCGCGTGCTCCGGACGGGGCGACTACTATTCAGAGGCAGCCACCGTGGACATCCCCTCCCCCAAACTCGAGCCCATCCCGGAGGCTTCAACGGAACTCAGTGCGAGCTATAATGTGATGTCACAAGCCTCACTTAAGGAGATCTTGGACCTGCGTTCAACGGCCCTGACCAACAGGCGCGCGACGTGAGTTCACCCATACACTGCAAGTTGGATGATTGCTCGAACACTCATGGAAATCCGTTTTTCGTCCCTAGACCGTATGCCGCTACTCTGCTGCAAGATATAGTGGGAGCATCAAGGACGCTCACCGACATCTCTGGCAGGCTCAGCACGCCCAGCCATCAGTCTTTGTCAGCCGTGAATGACTCCATGTTTGAATCTCCTCTGCTGGCCCCAATGGCGCCATATGGCTCTCCCATTCGATTCAATCATAGCGAAGGGATGGTCTCATCAAAATGTCAGATGCCGCTGGCTGCGGTTGAAAAGTCACCAGTGTCGATTCCCCTCAAGAAAAGGCTGGTCATCAAACGACCATCAGTATTAGATGAATCTTCGCCACTCAAGCGAGAAGAAGCAAAGATCAGGGATATGCTTTGGACACCACATGCACGAGATGACGAAAGTGCCGGCGCCGACATCTTGCCTCCGGAAATCAAACAACTGGGCCCTCCTTCCCCATGTGCAGTCCAATCTGACAAGGCTATAATCACGACGTCTAATGCACGCCTTAATAAGTCCTCTTCAAATAATGCCCTGACTGTCAGTCCTGACAATGTCCATCTGCCGCAACCACTGACCCTGAGAGAAGAATCTTGCCAACCTCGTCACATTGGCCCTCTAAGCAAGATTCCGACCATGGTTGGCCCTAACTCCCTTCCCTACGCTCGTTGCCCTTCGTAAGTCTTACACCTTAACTCAGACGTTCTTTCATGACCTGCTCTAACACCTCAACTCTCTTGTGCTTCTACTGATGCAGTGGGATTGACTCTTTCGCATTCGATATGCACAACCCCCGACCTTACGACGTGATTATGCCTCTTGAGAGGGGTCACACGCTTCCGAAGTCTGTAATCTGCGACGACAAGCTGATCTACCGCGCGCGAAATGGTCTTTCTGCCCTAGAACAGAAAGCAAATGCACCAATTTCTCTCGAGATCAATATCAAGAAGCCGGATCGCAGGGATCCGTCCAGACCTGGAGACCTGGACTCATATCGAAGATTGAATAGTATTACCAGCACACATAACGAACGTGCCAGACTACGTATGGAACGCGTCAAATCGGCGACCCTTAAGCGGGAGCATGCTAGGGTGGAGGAGCAAAATAGAAGAGAAGTAGCTAAGATTACGCGAATGCTAGTAGCAGAGCAGAGAGCTCGGAACGCAATGACGGTTGGTCTCGCACCATGGCCTCTCTTCCATTTTAGGGCCTTATTGAACCCCACTTGTCCCTTTTCAGGCCAGTAACACCCCGCCAGTCGCTGACCAGCATAGCCAGCTCAACTCGAGAGCAATACCGTTCACGCCGGGAAGCCCACAAGTTCCGTCTTTCGGTCAGAGGATTCTACAGGATGATGGACATACGTTTCCCATTGGTCCGGCAGTGTATTGCGATCCTTTTGCTCACAGGAATCTCGGACCCGTACCTGGCCCCACCTCAACATTTGTGAATATCGATGAAGCTAGTCAGACACAAAACGGACTTCTCCAGAATCTACAGCAACGGTTGCAAGGTATTCAGCTGGCACCAGAAACTCAAGCTGGCTTCTGTGAGGTATTTAATAACCGAGGTCGGGCATACTCGCAAGCGCTTTCGCTGCCTGACCATCAAAGTCCAGAAGTCTTTTCTGCTATCAACGCGATCATGCATACCAATCAGCAGCTCATATCTATGCTCCAAGAGACCGAAAAACTGCTGATCAGTAATGGATCAGCCCCTGCCCTCTTACAATATGCTCCTCCTCCTCTCCAATCTGAAATCATTCGAGACCAGCGCTTCACAGCCCCCCGAGAACTTGTCATCCATCATGCTTCGACTGACTATGGCCTCCCTGATGTGTCCAGAAACAGCAACATGCGCCAGGATGCTAGCCGAGTTCAGGGCGTCTACAGCCCCGATGCATACATTTCGGCAGATCCTGCTGTTCTTAGTTATACACAGGGATATGATTCCGTCACTTTCGTTACCGGCGCCAGCAAACGCAGTCCAGAGGCTGCAGGCAACCTTTCCGAGTCAGCCATACCATACACTCTCAACAGGCCATTACCGGCCTTATCTCGCTCGGTCCATGAGCTGCCACCTCGACCTTCCAGTATCCAGGTATCGCAGAAGCTTCCAGGAATATTACCAATGCACAACGCCGGATCGCCCCATGAAGTATCACAAACGGTGTTGCACCCGTCCAAGGCGGCTGACCTGGCTAGTTCGACCTCCGCTAGGAAACCCGCTGACGTAGAGGCATGCCGTCAAGACCGTTCAAACGCACCCTCTCCTGAGAATCTTACGGCTTACAAGCTTTCTAATGGTTGCAAGCCGAAGTCGAGGCCACTGGCGAGCCTTGTCCCGCACAAAACATCTCAACCCAAGCAACAGAATGCTCTAAATAGTCAGTTCAAAAGACGGTCTTTGGCGAAGGCATCCGCCGATAGGAGCGGCTCCTCGGCCGACAGCGAGAAAGGCTCAAATAGACACCGCAAACGGCGCAACCAAAAGACCAAGAATCGCACCGGTGAAAATGTTGCCCATTCCATACGGCCTGGCGTTTCGAATTCTGGCGGCAACGATGAGAATAAGTGGGCAGCCTTCGTTCGACAGATGGGCGGTGTTCCACAATCTACGGGTCGGGGGTAAGGCACCCTGCCAGCTGGCCGACTTGTAGACGGCTCTTCCTGCCGCCCTTACATCTTATTCTAGAGGCTTATGCGGTGCAAAGATACCAACACCTTTTTGCAGCTTCCCGTTCCTACTTTCTGATAGCACCTCCTGTTGTAGCTTACATCCCCCTGCGAGCTTCATATACCTACTATTGGTCAGTCATTAGTCTGCTAGAGGTTATGCTTTTCTCGCTGCATGCTAGCAATACATTTACCATGCTCTTTTCTGATCTATGATCGCGCCAGGCCTGAAATACCTTCCTAGGCTTCCTACGTTTGCCGGGTCCCTCTGAGGGTTACATGTTTCGCTATACAATACAACAACAGGGCGTCGAGGGTTTGCACATAATCTATGTCACTGACAAATAAAGATGCTACAGCATTTGAGATAACATAGTGAGGGCTTGAAGTATGAATTTGGGTTCTATGCGGACAGCTTCACCGAGTGCTGCCAGTACATCTGTGAAGGGACCAAGCTGCTGCAACTGCATCGCAGCCAATGCGTTCTCGATGCGAACTATAAAGAGCTCTAACAAGACGAGAAGCTCCTCTTCCGAAGCATCGGGGCGTACAACATTGGTAGGGACAAGATAAGGAGAGAGCGTTATCCGCCGTCGTGGCGCAGCAACCGAGGTATTGACACCGATGGCTGGTGAATTGCTATTCGAGATTGAGGTATTAGAAGGAGCCTCGTACAGCCGGTGATCGTTTCCTGCGCTCAAAGCTTCCATGCGCAGGCAGAGATTGGCAAGAGACCGTACCTCTTGATGATCAAGCAGAGTCCTTGAAACTGAAGGGGTCAACGGTAGACCAGACTTTGCAAGTTGCGCCTGTTGAGCGCTCGAGATTATAGCCTCTTTGCTTTGGCCACCGGATAAGCGCCCGACAAGTGCTGATGGATAGATGAGGGAAAGGAACTCTGGCGTTTCCAGGCCTTTGAGTTTGTATTCACCCATTTCCTTGATGGTGAAGCCAAGCTGCTTGATAGCGGCAATGTCACGTTTTGTCGCGGGATCCAGTTCGTCGTGATCGACGAGAGGGTTGTCCAGGTCGTCTTCATTTTCATTAGAAGAATTCAGCAGAGCTTGCAGAACTTCTACAGCATCTGCGCTGGCTGTAATCTGCCCGCCTTCTGCTACGCCACTGACTCGCGCGGCTCGATTGACCATAGGTCCGAGGTAGTCCATGCGATGGTTGACTGGATCTTGCTCACAGATGGGAGTTCCCCAATGCAAGCCCATGCGAACGGAAAGACCGCGGAAAATGAGTTCTCCGTTCGAACCTGATACCAGTTGTCAACCGTCAGTACCAAATTCCTGCAGCGCGGCTAACTTCCTCTTCTCACCATAAAGCTCTTTGCCTTCTTCGCTCATCAGCAGTTCGGCTGGCCAGTCGGCCCGCAGCAACTCCAGCTGGACTGTGAAGGCCCATAAGACAGCCGAGGTGATCGAAGAGAAGGAGACCATGAATGCATCTCCCTCAGTCTTCACCTCGTATCCGTCGAATGCTCGTATCAGACGTCTCAGCAACTCGTGATGGATTCGCATGGCATTCTGCATGCCTGGATTCGTTTCCCATAACGAGGTAGAATTGCGTATATCGGTGAATACTAGGGCGACGGTACCTTGAGGAGCTGCCGTTTCGTCAGCGTTCCGTAGCCCAGGGATGCTACCTTGTGGTCGGCGTGGTCTATCAAAGACCAAATCTGCATCCTCGTGCGGTTTGGACAGGCCCCGCGGCATCAAAGGCTGCCGGCTCTTGAAGAGATCACCCACACTTATAACCTGTCATGGCGTATAGCCGTTAGTATTGATGGCTAACGATGACAAAAGCTCTGCAAAGTATTCTTACCATGACCACAATGCTGCTGTCCGCGCCATACGCAATCGCCAAATCCCGTAATTTCTGCGCGGCCAACATTGGATCTCCTTTGTGTTCCCAAACGATGTCGACTGCCATTTGGCTGTTGACAAAGCTCCAGAAACCACCGTTCGCAATAACGACGAATTCGTCCGAGTCTACCAAGTCCAGGACATGCACAGTGGGCTCGCAGTTGACGGCGGGGAACACGTGAAATGCACCGAAACCGCGAGCTGATTTCGCTTGGTCGTTCACCAGACCATCTGTAGAGACCCAACCTTCTGCACTTCTGATTCTGACCACTTCTTCCGGGGAACAAGGCTCGTGTTTTGTGGTAAGCTCCCGCGCCAGCATTGTACGTCCAGCGATGAGAGCCATCGTATCGCCCACATTCGCGACGTACAGCGTCTTCTTGTACACGTAGACGACCACAGCGGAGGCGGATGCTCGCACATGATTCTGATTGGTAGGTCCACCCGCGTATCGGTTGCCTTGGCCAGTAACGTCCGAACCTTTCCGTGCTCTGTCAAAATCGAGGGTAACCGTGTTGCCCCAGTCGCGATTGAGACTCAAGAAACTCCTCCGTAGCCCTTGCGATGCGTCCTCGTCTCTAAGCCGACTAAGCTCCAGAGTAAGACGTTGCACAAAATGGTCGACGATGAACTTGATGATCTGGGCGCCTCCAGGTCTTTCCTGCATACCCGCATCAAACAGGCCAATGACGCACTCATCGTCTTTTCCTCGAAACCGTGGAATAATAAGGTCAATAAGCGAGAGATATTCGCTGGAGCCGAGTGTATCGGCAACCCCATAACCCATCTCGTTGATGGAAGACAATGATGTGCGGACACGCCGTGCATCGCTTTCGTCGGGAACAGATGGAATCATTAATGTGACATCCATCAAGCCAAGCGCTCGCAAGTGCGTTAAGGCCGAAAAGTCTGAGAGATTACGACGCTTGATTGGTATACCGTTTGGCGACAGCTCTTGTGCTTGCTGCGCCGACGGCTTGATCTCGAGTCGTTTGTTGCCGGACAGATTAAGATACCGAAGTTGAAGGTTCCAGTTCCTGAAGGCAAATAGCGGGATTAAAAAAAGCTGATATATCAACCCTGATCACTTTGACTCACCAGTTCCAATCGTAAGGCCAATTTGCGATGTTATATTTGAGAGAATTGGAACCAACGTCAAGCACTTGAAGCGTTTGTATAGAGCCGAGCTCGGCAGGTAGCGTCTGTAGCTTATTCCCATTTAAGTGTAATGTTTTCAGGTTCACAAGTCTCTCCAAATCGTCGGCGGGTAAGCTTGTAAGCATGTTTCCACTGAGGTATAAGTGCGTGAGCTGATAGCATTTTCGAAGCATCCCGATCGGAATCTCGTAAATGTCATTGAAGCTGAGATTAAGCACGTTAAGACCTGACATGTACGACAAAGGTCTTAGCACATCGTCTCTCAAGCGATTATATGCCAGAGATAAGCGTCTGAGGCTCATGGCGAGAGGAGGAACAGAACTGATTGTACCGGTCGACCCGCTTCTTTCACGGTCGTCCGGACCTTCCGAGGTGGCAGTGGAGGCGTAGGGAAATTCGACGAGGCTGTTGAAGCTGGCGTTGAAGGTTTCGAGCTCGGAACATTGCCAGATGGCATCTGGCAGTACCGACAGCTTGTTATTTGAGACATCAAGCGTGTGCAGCCGCTGCAAAGTGCCGATGGACGAGGGGAGGGTCTGTAGGACGTTGTTCTTGATGGACAAGGTACCGAGTCGTTGCAGACTGCTTACGCTTTCGCTGAGACTCCTTATCTTGTTATTATTCATCGAGAGTAGCTGGAGCGAGCTACAAGTGGTAAAGAGCTCTTCCGGAATCGTTTCCAGACGGGAATGCGAAAGATCCAGATGGGTAAGAGAAGAAGCGGATGCAAGGTCCAGAACAGTGAAACGAGTGATAGGGTTGTGCGAGAGATTCAGAATGGCCAGACTACCGGCCTGCAAGTCGAGGGCTTTTGCCATATTATGCTGAGCTCGCAGAGACTGGAGATTGGGCATAGATGTTATCGGGGAAAAGTCGGCGATTCTGTTGCGCCGACAATCAAGTCGACGAAGACGCGTGAGTAGCTTGATCGTCGTCGGTAAAGCTTCGATATTGTTGCAGAAGAGAATGAGGGTTTCGAGGTGTTTCAACTTGCCAATTTCAGGAGGTAAGACTGTGATGCTGTTGAGAGATATATCGAGATCTACCAGAGAGGCGACCTCGCAAATTACGACTGGGAAAGTTTCGAAGCGATTGTTGGATATATTAAGGTACTTGAGGCTTTTAAAGTGAATGAAGTAATCGGGCAAGGAGGTGAGCCGATTGTTGAAAGCATTGAAGGTTGTGAGCTCCCTGCATTCGTACAGGGGACAATGCTCGAGCTCGACAATACGATTGATCGACACGTCCAGTCTGGTAAGCCCGGGAACCTCCTTGACGCTCTGGGGAATACGTTTCATGCCCATTTCGATCATCTTGAGCTCTCGTAACGAGGTGCAGGCCTGTACGAAATCAGTCGGTAGGTGCAGGTGAGCATTGCGCGATACGTTAAGACTGATGATCTCGTGTGCATGCTTATGCAAGAAGACCGGGAGGTTTTCGATGCCCCTTGCGGCCAGATCGATAAAGTCGAAGCTTTCCAGATTCTCTTCCTCCCAGCGGATAACAGGGACCACCTCCGGTTTGAAGATAAACTTGCAGAGATAGGAATGATCCTCACGACCGAGATCCTCCAACCTGTCACTGTCAGGGTCGTAGCCTGCTGCTCGAAATTTGCGATCCTGCCATTGTAGGGGTTTCTCCCCAGGTGCCATGACTCGCTCCAAACCATTGGTTCTCATGTATAATTTATAGCCTTTAGGCGCGACCTTGGAATTCGACAGCATGAATCCCGGTTTTTTCATGACGACGCCCACCATTTCCGATACGGTAGTATTGTAGGGCAAGCTGAGTATAGTATGCGAGTTGTCGAGTTTATGTATCCTGATGGAGGCCGTACTCAATGCTGGCCGGGAGAAAGCAAAAGGGGATGTTTGAGCCAATGCTGCTGCTGCTCCCGTTCTCCACAACTTGCTGGAATTGGCATTCGATGCCGAAGCCGTAACTTCCATGGTAGCAGATTCGCCCCCGATTAGCGGTGTTGGCGGCAAGCTGCCTGGAGCAACAGTATCCGACGCAATGCGTGGGTCGTCATCGTCGGAATCGTCCTCCTTCACCAGACTAGCACTCGGCTTGACGGCCCAACTATCTGGCGCTGTCCAGCCGGCATCAGCCACGGTGGGTATGCCATTGAGCGTTCCTTCCGAATCTCTACGATCTGTTATTAAGCTGGCGAGCGAGTTCTTGCGAGGCGCATCTATCGGTGGACTTGGCCCAGCCGAGGCGCTATTACCCGGAGGCCATTTTTGCAAACTATTTTGTATGTCTACGGACTCTTTGCGAGATAAACCTAATCGTTTGCCGAGAGGTGAAAGGTCTTGCGCAGCGTCTGATGTAGTGAATTCAAACTTCTTGGTCACTCCGTTCAATGTTGGCTGTCGTAGAACAGCAACTTGCGAAGGCGATGGAGGTGTCCCTGGCCTGGCAGGCGGGGGAGAAATCGAATGCCCTGCTGTGACAGCGTTCAAGTGCTCATAGGGATTTGACATGCTGTAATTGAGTGGAAAAGTGTTCTTGTTCATGTCAACAATTCCTTCCATAGAGTCTAGGTTGGTATCGAGGGATATGCCGGACACGGCTTGACGTGGAAGAGGCGGAGCTGACTCTTTATTCTTCTTGTCCTTTTTCGACCGTTTTGACCTCCCGCTGTACAGCTCCTCGTCCCTTGGAGACATTCTCTGGCGATATGATGCGCCGGAAGTTGAGGTTAAGCTGGATTCATCTCTATCACGCGATGTGGAAGGGGATACGGCATCGACGAAAGCGCTTGATTTTTTTCTCAGCATTCCCATAAAGCGATTGCTTGTCTTGCGTTCCCTTTCTGGCGCTGGCTCCGAGGAAGTCAAAGAGGAGCTGCGCTCGCTTTGCCGCACGTTGGTTGCGGACCTAGAAGTTCGCACGCCAGGGCTAGCTAATGTACGACTGGCATTTGTGCTGTTGATTTGTGATGTCTGACGGGAGCGACTTTGGGGCGGGATGGAAATAGATAATTTATCTGGTGAATTGGACGACTTTCCATCTGCTCCTTAATACAGCCAAGGTACAATCTCCTCCAGCTGCCCGTCGTCAGTAGACACGTCGGCCGACGTGAAACGGCTGCTGCTGGCCGATGCAGGCCAGGGCATGGTCGCTGAAGGCCTTCGCTCAGAATTGGCGTCTAGTTCCGGAAAGGAAGCTGAGCGACCTGTCACCATTCCGCTAGGGAATGCCTCCAGATCAGGGGTTATAGGTTGATAAGGTTGAGGCGTTGAGAGTGCTTTCGGTAACGCTGGAGGGCCAGCGGGACTTTTTTTGGGTAAAGGATTTGAAATCGGCGGCGAGCTAATTGTAAAAGTCTGTGTATTGGCCGGTGCTGACAGCTGTCTGCTTGGCGGGCTTGCGAAGGTTGACATGTTGGAATTGCTTCTGGAGTGCGATCGCATTCTCTGCGGAAAGGGAGCCTCGGTGAAACCGAGTGCATACTGTTCACCTCCTCCTTGAGGATATGGGGAAGTCCTGCTGGAAGGCTGCCCGAATCCACTACCAGTACTAGTAAGGGGTGAAACCGGACTTGCGCTTGGAGGGCGCATCCAAGGGAAGTCTGCGTAGCCTTTTGCGTCCTCCTGTATGACGCCTGTGAGTTGCGTTGGCGTGGCCACGGGGCTCGTTGTCACGAAATCCTTCAAGCCTGCGAGCGATATCTTGTGATTTATCGCTGAACCTTTGCGGAAGTGGCGAGGCCGCGCTATCGAACCGTCGCGGGGAAGCGCAGGGGAAGAATACTGGCTACCGAGAGAGATAGAGCTTTCCGGTGATGGCACCGGTGGGTAAGGTGCCCGGGAACTCGCATACGAATGCTGCAAAGCGGGGCCTGACAGGTCGGCGGGTTCACCCAGTTGATGCAGGATCTTGGACCTGCAGGAAAATCAGATAAGCGTGCATGACCTGTACCGAAAGCCGTCCTGCAGGCGTACCGACTGCCAGCGCCCACCACTGGAAAGCCGGCTGCAGCGTTGGTGCTGCTGTGTGCGCTGAAGCTGTAGCTGTGTATTTTTATGCCGTCTTCCATCTCGCCAGCCGCATCCGGGTCGTCGTCCGCTGCGCTGTCCAGAGTAAGCTTGACGCCGGCGGGCGGATGCGCGGTGCCATTTGCGCCAGGGAGCAGTCTGTCGACGCTGCCCGCAACTGACGGCGACGAGCCGGCGTCGTTGCTGCTGCCTGCCGATGCTTTGCCCGCCGAGAAGCTGGCCTTTCGTCGGCCCAGCAGGCCTCCCGAGCTCACCATGCTGCGACCGGGATGAGCTCCACCTCACGGCGCGCGGGGCATCGCTGGAGCGGGCTATTGATAGCGCGCAGTGCTCGTGGCAGAGCCAAGCTACACATCGGCTGGGTCCATCGATGCATATATCAGCGCTGCAGGACGGGTGTGCATTCGTGCCGCAGCTGGGTGGCTGGTCTGATCGAGGGAGACAACAGCGAGCTTGGCACAGATAGGATACATCAGATAAGCCATATTGCTGGATGCGAAGGCCTATGTGTTCGTTGCATCCGGGAATCTGTTAAATCTGCCATGTTTACGGGATGCTGGTCATGCCATGTACTCCGATGCCAACGAGCAAGGAGTGTGGCGGCGATGCATTAATAGTACTACGGACTGAGAATGCATGCTCAGGTCAACGACTACTCCATCCAAATCTGCGGACGAATACCGGTACGGATGCAATTGGAACAAGGACAACGCTGCGAGCCAGAAAGCAGGAAGGAAAAAGGGAGATCCGCGACAGCCTTCGTCGACAGGTGTGCTCTTACTGTTGTGTACAATGCTCTCCGGCATTTGCCGACATTGTTATTCCTGCAATTTAGAGAGCGCAGTCGTTTGGTGATTCCATAAAGGAAAACTGTAGACTGATATCCTGAAACAAGAGTGGTCTGGATGTCTACGGCTCGAGCCTATGGCTAACCTGACCGCTACTGCGACGTCCGGCGCCAAGTGCCATGTTTCTTGAATCGCAGCAGGACCGCTCGTGCCATTGCAAGCGGAATCTCGACCTCACCGGGTTCTCCCTGGCGAGTCACGTGCGTAAAGAAGCCGGTTTGTCCGCTTAAGATAAGGGCAGGCGGCACAAATCATCGGAAGCCCATGAGGCTTGGTGCCAGGGAACTGTAAAGCATGTGCATACCAACATCATATCGACCACCCGATACTGGGCGGCATGTGCTTGATGATGATTGTCCCTGTGTCATCCCTTGACAGCTCGACCGCAACAACCTGACCTGACATCTGGTCTTAGCGTTTCGTAGCTGTGTGGCTTTTGCTTGACCAAGATCCCTCGGAGGGCAGAAATATGTATCGATTCCGGAGAAAGAGCGGTTGACGTATCCATAGAAGCGGCCAGTTACCATCAAGCTGAGCTTTGGCTTCCATGAATCCTCCAGGCTTGACCGAGCTCTCCCTGGACTCGGAGCAAACAGATTTCAGGCAGATTGATACTACTGCCCGTAGCATTCCCCACCAAGTGTGTAGCTTGCAAGAGGCGCTGTTCAGCCCGATCTCTATGCTTAAGCATTTCAAGCTGGCATCGCTTAATCATCAATTGCCTGTCCGTGCACTCCTCCATGTCATCTCCATCTCCCGAAAGCTGCAAAGGTGTATTGCTTGGCACTGGAGGAAGCTGGCGATCGCTTCCCACATCAATTATGACTTGCTTGAGGGAAGGATATACGGGGTGAGGTCGCGATGCAGCAGAAATTTGAGCATAAGCGACAGAGGCCACAAGCTTACAAACAGCACTTGCGTATTCGTTGATATATATAGTGGTATCGATGGAACGTCTAATTCGCGTTGTTCCGGTGGGTTGCAATGTACCATTTACCAAGGTATGAACTCTTGAAGTGTGCTGATCGGAACATACCGTGTTCTCGAAATGATCTATTAGATGGAAATAGACCTTTTCAAGAGAACCCTGATGATCCATATGGGAACGGAGCAGGCTTTGATGACTGATTTCGCAACCGGCAAGATGGTACATGCGTACTTCTCGAACGTCGCGCATGCCTAGAATAGTGAAGTCTGGCGGGGAATCATAGAGAGCATGGGGTGAATGCTCTAAGTGAACAGTTGTGACGTTTGAGAGGAAAGTGGGTTTGTCTGGCCACGCGGTACTATCGTTCAGATTCTCTGGTACCTGCTCGAATGATGCATTATCGAGGTTTGGGAACAGCGCTTTTCCATCGGAAGTATGGCTAGCTACGTCTCTGAGACTTGTGTAAAGCTTCGGTTGATTCGGTTTCGATGAAGACGAGGCTGCAAAGCCCTGCTTTATGCGATAGAAGAAGCTGCGCGTCTTGCTGAAACTTCGAGCAAGACGGTCTGTACGTAGTTGAGTGGCAAAGTACCTGAGAGGTCTGAATGTGCACATCGTGTATGCACGGAAACACACCTCACTCACCATCATATGCAGCTTGCTGTGAAGTAGATATCAGGGCTCGCAGCTGCCTGGGCGTTGATAGCGTGATCTCCCTGTACACGTAAGGTACGGCAACCGAGTGATAATCCCGACATGTCCTCATAACGGCGAGGCAGGTTGCCTGGTCGCAGTAGCCAAGTATGATACTCACGACATCGGTTGGTAACCTATGGGGTAATTTGGCTTAGGCGTCTTGCTCCATATGCCTCAATGCCATCATGTTGCCAACTCACATCATCTTACACTTGCCGGTTGTAGGTGTGGATGCATCTTCCTCGAGCTGCAGAGAACCGAGAGCTTGTGAGAGGTCATCTTGCATTGAGCTGTCTTCCCTTGATTTCAAATCAGTCTGCCCCAGTAATGTTCAATGCAGCAGAACATGCGAAACGTGACTGGCATTGGTAGGGCAAATGCGCAAGTGCAACTATGGTGGCGAATCCATGCGATCATGCAGGCTACATGCTAACAAAAGCTCTTTGCAAGCTCATGACGACTATGCTACCTTTGGACTGACTGATGGCATAGTTGCCGCATTCCCATACCTGTCGTGCATCAGTGACATGGAACTCTTGATTATCCATATCTTGATAATAACCACTTATAACTGACTATGTTACACTGACATTTCCAACCTCTATACGAGTGCACTCCAGACTGTGTCATTATCAGAAGTCAGCCCATGACACGGCTACCGTTGTTATTTGAGCTGTCACTCACTCCCCAAGCATGCAAAGAACGTTCCCAATACCCCCACGAGGGTTACATAACTGATCCCGGCTAGACTGAAACGCCGACGATCTCGGATACCGAGGGTCCAGGCTAATGAAAGTAACCAATGGAGTAGAACGACCGCAAAGAAGGTGGGCCAGAGGGGTAGGTGAATCGGAAGAGCAGGATGACGTCTCGGCGGAACATCCAGCGAATTATGGTGGAATGGCAACGAGAGGAGGAGTGTCAAGGAGAGATTCAAAAGCATCCTGCAGTATTTCAAGAGAAGGGCGTTGGAACGTGCGCCAGAGACTATGCAGTCTCTACTACTCACGCGTCTAATCGCCACATTCCGATGACAAACACTGAAATGTTCCATAGAGGCTCGCCTCCAAAAGAATCTTCAAATTCGAGCCGCTTACGCTCACGAAAATAGCCTTCGAGCTCATCGTCGGACACAACGGGAGCACTGGTGACAAAGTTTTCGTCATCAAGGATTGATGGGACTTGCTCTGTGAATGGCGCGACGGTGAGAGTTTCTGGCGAGCCATTTGCAAAACCATCTGTAGCTACGTTCTCCTCTCCGACCAGCCAAGGCTTAGTACTGGGAGGTGAGAGAACCTCTATATCAAGTATGTCAGTATATAAGGCGTGGAGGAAGTCGGGACGAAATATACCTTCGTATAGTCGGACTTGGCCCAGCATGATTAAGGTCTGCCATATATTTTCAGCAGCTGCAAAGCCAAGGGACAGGTGAAAGGCCCTGAAGAAACCTTTCGGTGGTCTAGGAGGTGTGCCTAGTATGCCGAAGCCAGCCACCGCATGAACCACCTGAAGTAAAGTAGGCGGGGATGGAGGGAAGGCGTTGTCTTCGTGAACACGGGGGAAGGTGAGGCGGATGGCAAAAAGTCGGAGGAGTTCCTGTGTGAATGTGTGAAGCAGAAGCAGGAAGGGCGTGGATCTGAGGATCGGGTAGCGGCTCGTACCGAGGAAGCGGAAAATACGCCTTCGAATGGCTTCTGTGCTTATCCAGGTTATGGCACCAAGACCGAGCTGCTTCCAGTGAACATGATGAGGGTAAGGCGAGTCCGGAACGGGCCAGCCAAACACTGCGAGAATCGAGAAGATACCAAGTATAAGGAGCGTTATCGGCATGTCGAGCAGATAGTGTGCGAGCTTGAAATCAGAGTATGACGGCAGGGGATTCGACTCGTCGCCGCAAGCCGAGGAACTCGTCGACGCAGTGGTGCTGGATGGCACTTCGCTGGCAGGAGTGGGCCCGTCTGCGCGATACAGGTGGCCATGGTATGATTCTGACGGCGGCAGTCCCTCTATCGCCGCAGCCGTCGCTGGAGGACCGGCGGGTTGTTCTGCACCGTAGGAGGCCGGCACAAGCGCAGGACTGAGTGTGCCATATCCGTGCGCAGTGTTGTAGCTGCTGGACCGACTTGTGGAGCCTGTAGCTGGAGATCTTCCCGACTCGCCCTCCGCTGCCCGGTTGGCTCTCGCCCTGTGTGCTGCAGACACGGCAGCTGCCGTACGCATGTCGCGGCGGTGGTTGCTCTAGTCACTACTTGCTCATCGTCGCAGCAGTCCTCGCGGACAGGTTGATGTCCGTCAGATGGGCTGGAGACAGACCCCCATGCAACAGAGCTCGGCTCGCGGCGGTTTCTCTCCTTTCTCACCAACATCAACCAGCGATAGGCATCCTTCGGGACGGATGCAGCATGTCTGCTACACTTGTGCACCCTGCCTAGGGCGTCCAGGCCCCTCGTACTCCTGGTCGTCCGCGTCCCGAGCCTGCGTGGTTCCAGCACTCAAGCCTGTTTACGCCTGTTTACGCGTTTGCAAGCTGATCTGCAGGAGCAGGAGGGTCACTTGCAGCGATAGAAGCGGTACACTGTTCCAACGCTGGCAGAATGGCAGTGAAGACGCCGAATAGCTCGAAGCGTGCACCCATGCCGTCGTTCAGAGCTGGATCTCTTCAAGCAGGTCCACCTTCGCCGATTGCAAACAACACTGGCAATAATATATCGAGACCGAGAACGCCCAAACTTCCGACACAAGAACAAGATACGAGTCCCAGTCCAGGCAGCAGCGATGGCAATATGCTCCAAGACGAGCCAGATGACGATGTAGAGTCCCAAGAAACTGCCATCGTGCCCGACTCGGCGCAAGCGACGCCAATTGCCTTGTTGCCTGGTCTTTCCTCGTCCGCCATACAGCGGATGGATGCCATGTATGCAGAGATTGTCAAGAAGGACGAGCCTGCGTCACCTAGCAAGCTCAGTCAAGAATGCCTGAAAGCCCTTCAAAATGACCTGCGCATGGATGAAAGTGCCACATTGGCCGACATCATCGTACCTCTGGACGGCGACTGCATCTCGCTGCAATCAGACCTCACTGTAGCAGACCTTGACCCGAATGATTGGAAGGAAACGGCTATTTCCTATGGAGCTGAACCCCGTTCTGACGACGAGAATGGCTCGGTCCGTAGCGACTCCAACACCTCGAAGACTAGCCGCAGACGCAAAACCAGCGTCCTTTCTTTGTCACCGAGGAAAGCTGCGAGAGCTTCCCCAAGGCTCGAAGCGAAAGTCCTTACCCCCAGCAAGTCAGCTTGTACGAACGTTGCTGCCATTACCCCCGCAAAGTCGGCGGGGAGGAAAGCGACGATGTACAGCAAGCCCGGCTATCGAACAGATACTGGTACGAGCAGTGGAGTGGACTTTCATAGCAAAAGCCATCATACGTCGGGCACAACGAGCGCCGAATCAAGCGGCGTTGCAGTGACTACCGCAAAAAAAGCAGGGGTGCTGAGACAGATTACTCCGGATGGAACTATTCTGGACTCCACATATGCCAGCACGCCCTCAAAGGTATATAGCGATTCGAAAGGGAAAGGAAGAGGTGCAGAGATGGATTCCGACTTGGAGGACAACGACGTATTGGGTTTGGGTGCCGCCATATTTAGCCCTCGGTCTATCAGCAAGGAAAAATCGCCGGAGAAGGGTAGACATTGCCATGTCCGCACAATACGAACAGCGAAAAAGGCTCCAGTTGAAATCGAGAAGAGCAGGATTCGTACTCCTTCGTTATCGCCACCAAAAGAAGCACCTGTACCGTTTATACCTTTATCGACGGCAACCGATGGAAAAGGGCTGTCTGCTATGGAAATCATTGCTCATATGCGGGCTAAAAATAAAGCAGGTGGGGACTCAGAGGTGGATAAGAATGAAGCACAGGAAGAAGTAGCAGAAAGTGATTCAAGCATGCACTTGCCCAGCACTTCCAACTTACTAAAGAAGTCCGCCGACATGCCAGAGGATGACTCGGATGAAGACGATCTAATGGACCCCACGGAACTTTTGAACAAGGCTAAGAATGCGCTCAGGCGTCCGAAAGAACCTCCTCCAGTGATTTCTACATCCACTGTCGTACAGGGCGAAAGCAGTGCTGGTCCAGCCAACAAAAAAGTTAGGCTGCCAAAGGATAAGGCTAGTCAGGCGCTGGATAGGATGTTCAAGTCGCGGCAAGCTGAAGCTGCCAGGGGCTGGTTTGGTATGGATGAAGCGCTACGTACCGAAGCAGAAGTCAGCAGGCGCTCCACATCGACCTCGCCGCAGAAAGCTAGAGCTGCGGGATCCGAAGGCGACAGCGGCGACTCGGACCGGTCAGACTCATCATCGTTACCGGATGCTCCGTCTATAGCAATACAGAAAGAGGGCACCAGCGAACCGAGACCCAAGAAAGCGCGCCGGTACTCTAACGGCCAGATGAAACGAGTCGTTGGCCATCTTACCAAATCCAAGGAGGATGAGAGAGTCGTCAAAGCTATAAAGGCTGCTCAGGACGAGCTTGAAGAAGCTAAATTACGAGCACAAAGACGGAGAGAGCAGGAGAAACTACAATTCTGGAAGAACGCGGATAGCGAAGACTTCATGATCGAGGTAAGCATTTTACTATAACATTTGCCATATCAGCTAACTTCGGTCTGCACATAGCCCTTTAAGCCCTACGAAGTTGCAAACGCAAAAGGACTTGATTACTCTTTGCGCAAAGGAGTCATCGGTAAGCACCATTCTCCAGAGTTGTATCTCATGCTAATTATTGCGCCTTTTCTTTATTTCATGAAGCTGGTCTAGCAGATCCTATGGATTTTCCAGTCGAGCTTGTGTCTCCCTACCTTACATCTCAAACAGCATTGCTTTCTTCGATACCTGCCGCCTACTCCCTGTATCGTCTTGTCGCGCATCCGTGTACAGACGTCCGCTTGGCAAATCGAGTGCTTCCGCTGCTGCAGACCCTACTTCGTAGAATTCCTGCGGGTGGGTCTCTAGATGTGGATATAGACTTGAGCTCCATAGTCGACTCGCTGAACGCTATGCAAGCAAAGAAAGACTCCTTCACCGATGAAATGAGGAGTTCCGCCGCCATCGAGAACACGCATGAAGCAGTAGCTGTGGAAGGAGTCGAAAAGATAAGGTTTTCGGTACAGCAAAGACAAATGGCCACCGCGAGGATCTTGCTCGTTCTGCAGGCACTGCTTGATACAAGGCAAGTCGCGTGGTCCAGATCTGTCCTCCGCAACCGCCGCACTAACACTATGGCCGGTCTATACAGACGAATCGAGGTAACAGACTACCCAACTTTAATTAACCTGCTTCTCCGGATGGCTCTCGACACAAGCGATCCTCACATGCGAGACGCGGCTACTCGGTGCTTACACAACCGCCTCGCTCAGCTGGACGAGCAAGATGTTCTGCTCTTCAATGTCCGAGTTCTATTCAATTCGGTCCAATCACTCTCGTTTCGGGAGCGTTATGTCGTGCTGTCTTTCTTGCCTCTCGACACGAAGGATCAGAGGACATTGGTCCGAAGCTTGTGCTATCGACTGCTATTTCCCAGCGAGGTGAGCGGAGTGCCTCCCCTTCCGCACGACCCCTACATTTAATAACTGTTGCATTACCCGATGAAACAGTCTGTCGAGCTTGTCACTGGACGGTCTACTCTCTCTGTTCTGTCTTCTACTTTGGCCAAGCGCCCAATCCTTTCGATATTCTACATTACCAGCATAACAGATGATACTTCGCTGTACTATGCTGTTCTTATGCTTCAATACTTGTTGACAGATCTATCGAAATATTTCATCGAAGATATCTATTCCGATGATGCATTCATTTGTAGACGGGCTCTCAGGGCTAGAGACGATGCACAGAGTGTGATCGCAAGCCTTGCTGACATTGATAGCAAAATCCGTGAGTACTGCAATCGGATGGGCGGACGATGGTACAGGCTAATGAGGTCCTACCTGGAACTAACAGGTACCGACGTCCGCTCTGGCAACCCAATGCGTAACAAGGCAAAGAACGCTCTAGCCCGAACACAACATACCTTGGAGTACCATCTGCAGTCCGCGAAGGTCCGAGCAGATAAAGTATCCTTACAGCGCCGTCTAGGTCAGCGCACCTTGGCAGAACCCATCGAAGGCAAAGTTGGACAAGGTCAGATAGCCATCAATAGCTATTTCTCAAAAGCTGGTGTCGCCGAAAAGCCGAGGCCGACAGCGCATGGCATCTCATAAGGCTTTCGCTCCTCTTATGTTCGAAAAAGTGGCCTGCCTGCGGCTGTACTCTTCCCTGTAGCAGCTAGCATTTTTCTGTACGCACTTGTTGATGTTTTTATTGGAGTCTAGGACACACATGGCTCACAGACAAGCTACCCCAGTCGCATTGTTCGCATGCTCTTGGGTTGTATCCGCAATCTGGTCCATTCCCAACATTCAATCGACAACTGACTGGGCTACTATTAGCTCGCCGTGCATTGTACGAATTGGTGGCGATTTGCCCAGGCAGTGTGCCTTGAACGTTTCTAACTCGCACTCCGCATGCGAAGAAGATCCTGATCAACAGCAGGATCACACCCCAAACCTCAAGGGGCGAATGCAGGACGCGTATATCAGGCCATGCTCCAGCTCGCGTGAAGCGCAGAGATGGTTTCGAAACGCACGCGAGCACTCGTACTCCTCACGGTGCAGAACGCTGGAATCTCGCTATTGACGCGTCAATCGCGCAAAGGACATCATCAAGATCTGTACCTGCCTTCAGTCGCCGTGTTCAGTGCCGAGGTGCGTCTGGCGTATGGCCGTTCGCTCATGCACGTTATTGACAGTCGATCACCGTTTCTCTGCAATCTGCGCCTCACAATACTGAAAATATCGTGTTGACGTAACCTCGCTTGCACAGATTGTGAAGGCTTTCGTTAGCCTGATCTTGCTCGCTGCTGACTATCACAGGAATGTTCAGCGACAAAAGGAAAATCCTCGTCGAGTTGGCTGGTCTGAAGCTGTCTTTGTACAATTGTATACAGCTGTGTCGACGCGCTGGTCGGAATTAGCTGTCCTCCTGATTCCTTCGATACTATACGCTGGCCAGAACAATCTTCTTGTAGGCTCCTGCGAAAACATATCCTTATTACATATCCGTGCTGACGATAATGACTCCGCTTTCCTTACACTTTACTCCAGTATGTTGCCATTAGCAATCTACCGGCTACCGTCTATCAAGTTACATACCAGCTCAAGATACTCACCACCGCCTTATTCTCCGTTCTCTTTTTCCGGCGGCGGTATTCAAAACTGAAATGGTTCTCGCTCTTACTCCTTACCGCTGGCGTGGCAATAGTCCAAATACCCAGCGAGAGTTCAAGTCCCGTGAAAGCACATGCAGAGTTTGCAGGGTATCAGGACAGAATGTTGGGGTTCATAGCGGTCTTCTCTGCCTGCTTGTCCAGCGCCATCGCTGGCTGTTATTTCGAGTGTGCCTAGCTCCATCCGAGATGATGCAGGCAATTCGCTAACCAGCCCTATTATAACAGAGCAATCCTGAAGTCAGCTAAGAACAATGTTCCTTCAGCCACGGCTAATACAAACGGCAGCCGCATCGTCAAAACACTGCCTCCACCTTCATTGCCAATGCGTAATCTTCAGCTCGCCCTCGTTTCCTTGCCGTTTTCAATCGTCGGCATGTTAGCTTCCAGTTACGATAGACAGAGGATCCTTCACAATGGTCTGTTCGACCAATTTGACGCCCTTGCGTGGTTCGTCGTACTCAACCAAGCAATGGGCGGTCTGCTGATTGCGGCCGTGGTTAAGGAGACGGACAGTGTGAGCAAAGGCTTTGCTACGAGCCTTGCCGTCTTGCGTGAGTCCGCACATGAGATGCTACCAGGCATAAGACAAGCTGATCCCAACCTCAATACTAGTGAGCACTGCTGCAACTTCGATAGCCACACATACCCTACCTACCATGCAGTTGATGCTCGGTTCTTCGCTTGTTGTATGCGCGACCTGCTTGTTTGCCGCCGTTCGATAGACTTGGAAAATTATGGACTATATTGTCAGCCGCATTGTCGCTGCGTATTTCTACAAAATGTAATGTGCACAGGAAGGAGCGCATGCCACCCATTTACAGCACGTGCCGCTGCAAATTTTGCCACCTGATTTACAGGGAGCTTGTCCAAAAATTTCGGTAAGGCATACAGACTGCTTTGATCCGACCTGCACGCGCAGTGAATGCTCATTACACTTGAATACAGCCTTTCCAACGACTCTCAGCGCTGCTAGGAACGGCATATACCATGGTGAAAGGCAAAGGCAAGGCGAGGGAGAAGCAAGCGACGGATGCCGACCTCTTCGTGGTCGATGAAGCTGGAGACGAGACGCTGCGACGACAGCTCCAGTCGTCGACATGGGACAATCCAGCAGCCGCGAACGCCCGCAAAGGATCTGGCAAACCGCTCAAGTCGACCGAAATCCTAGCTCAGCGTAGTCGAGTGCCGGGCAGGACAAGCAAAGTCCAGCCTGGTGCAATGGTCAAGTACAAGCTGGAGAGGGAAAAACGAATGAAGATCACGCCAGAGGTCAAGAAGCGACTTCGAAGCATGGCGAAGAGGAACGAGGGCGGGAATAAAGATCTCTGGAACGTCGCTGCAGCTGGTGGAGCGAATCTAGAGCGCGCTGACGTAAAGAATGCCGGAGAGTACGACATGTGGGCCAGCACCTCGCATGAAGTTGCAGTCAAGAAGCCCGTCCCAGAAGATATCGTTGATATTGTGACACATGTACCTCCCAAGGTGTGTCGCATACTTCACGCATGCCCGGAATCTGTACGGTCATCTGATCTTTGCTTTTTAATAACGTCCATCCAGCCACCGATGTCCCTGTACAAGCATCAGATGTTAGATAGTACTGCCACCCCCAAGGCGATTGCCTTGCCCCATCCGGGAGAATCCTACAACCCAGCCTACGACGATCATCAAGCGATATTAGCAGCTGAGCATGCGAAAGCTCTGGCCGAAGAGCAAGCCGCTGAAAGACAGGCGGCCATGAAGAACCAAATCATGCAAGGTCGTGAAGATAACCAAGATGCACGGGAGACAGGTTATGCGGACGAAGTAGGCAGTGGGGACGAAGATGAAGACCAAGAGGAGAGGATCGAGGGAGAAACAGCCGAGGAGAAGAAGACGAGAAAGCAACGCCGGAAGTCTGATAAAGAGCGGAAGCGTCGACAAGCGAACTTACAGCTAGAGGTAAGCTTCGATACTCCGCCGGTTTAAGGAAAAGCTACATGTGCTGATGTTTGTGGGGTTCTGTCTATCTGCTATGCTACAGGCTGAAATGCGAGCAAGGAATCGGCTCACGAAGGCACAAAGACAAGCTCTTTCGTCTCTTTCCGTCATCAACAAAGATCTTCAAGGTTCATCATCCATCTCTCTTTCGCAACTACATAAGCGTAAAACCGAGCTCGCAGCTAGGCTTGCATCTTCAGGTCTCGCAGAAATGAAATCCGGACCTTCCCGAGTACCTAAACCCAAACAATCGTATCTTCTTACGGATGAACTGCCTGAAGGGTTGCGCCAGCTTAAGACGAACGGTAATCTGTGGAACGAGTGGCTTGATTCATCACGGAGACGCGGTAAAGTCCAGATGGAGCGCAATACCATGCCTGGCATGCGGAAGCTCAAGGGGCGGTCGCTTAAAGAAAAGGAAAAGGTCGCGTGGCGCAAGTGGGACCTCGGTATCTGATTACCCAGCTTCGTTCACGTCGACGCTTTCTCTATGCTGTCGTAGCTGTACCATCTTCTGCTGTAATTTCTGCTTTCTGTGTTTGTAGTGCTTGTTGTGATCTCGGCCGCGAACGGAAGATACCAGGTGCTTCCACACCTCGAAGTAATAGCGCCTCCTCAACAGCTCCAAGAGCTTTTGTCGACTGCTTGACACGTTCTTCTAGAAAGCCTCGCACGAGCATGCCGGCGACGGTGGCTATTTGTGGCTTGACTATCTTGAGAACTGAATTGACAAGATCATTGGCTCTAGTCCGTAAGCCTGATATGGTCACATCGATATGATCCAAGTCATCGACCCGGATAGTCTTGACAGTTACGCCTGTCTCCTCAATGATGACCTGAAAGACAAGCTCGAACCGGGCTGCTCTAGCTTGGGCCTTGCTATTACCTTTTTCACCGAGCTGACGTTGATTTGTCATTAGCTGGAGTACTTTCCCCATATCCGCATACAATGCGAATGAGGAGGACACTTCCGCAAAGAGTCCTTCTATCCTGCAGACCATAGTGTATACATTGCTATCCCTCGGTGCTTCGGTGATGACATCTGCCATATCATTCGCCTGTGTTGAGCTTGGAACTTCGGTAAGCCATTCCAGCGCGACTTTGGTAAAGCCAAGTTTCTCGATCTTATTCTTCGTGATATCGCATTTTACTTCGCTCGTAAACTTGTTCCAGCTTTGCATCTATTGATGCGGCCACGTAACGATAACGGTGGTACGTTAGAGTATAATTCACCTCGGTATTAGACATGAAAAATCAGCGCCCACATATGCCAATTTGCCCTTCTCTCGATATAACCTGGGTGAATGATCAGGAAGGTTAATGTCTGTGAAGTTCGTAGGACCGATGATGCTGAAACTAGTTTGGAGCTTTTCTGGGAAAGATGAAATCTTGGGCGCGGGCAGTTGTCTCTCTATCGTAATATCCTGCCAGCTGACAGAATCGAGGTACGGTCTGATACCAGTCCATACATTGAGGAGCATTTCATGCACTTCTTGGCTTCTGAGGAAGTCAGAAAGGAGAAAATTGCTTATGGGAGCCATTGTGATCCACAAAGGTAATTTAGTAGCTACCCCTGCCGCTGGAGCTGTCGAGAATTCGAGTCGAGTGAAAGAGCCAGAGTTGAAGGCGAGCTTGTGATTGTGTATAACTGGATTGCCTTCCTTTGTTTTCCCGATTTGAAGGGGTAATGCCACTACTAAATCTTCAATGGCAGCTGATAATCTTCCCGAGGTCACCCTTCTAAAGCTCCTCTTCCCGAGCTTTAGCCAGCTTAGGTCCAAGGTCTTTGCATGCGTGATATTGGGTGGCCCCAGTTAGCTTGCACAGGCACATCTGACCACCGGCAAGAACTCACAAATTCAATCGTTACCAAAACGGTTCCTCTAAAATCCAAACTGGCTTTCGCAGAGGTATGTACAGCTCCGCTCGCTGCATCTGGAGCTCTAATGCGTACATCCGAAGCACGCAGCTTATCGAAAACCAGCTCGCTCGTTTGATTCTTGATTTTTAGCGTGCCTATACCGGGAAGCTTGATCTTGATGGCAGGCAGTCGAACGGTACGAACCAGAGTGAGTCCATCTAGCTTTACGCCATCGACTGCTCCAAGAACCACGGGTCCAGGCAGTTGAAGCGGAACATAGTCATCACGCGGGCTGTTTTGCTGGACTGCGAGGAAGACGTAGGCTGCGAGAGCTGCAAGAAGGGACACAAACACCGAGAAGGAAGTGAATGCAGGCATTGAGTGACTGCCCTGCTCTGCTCTCGTTATTGCAAGCAGGCCAAGCTGGAAGCGGCGGGCTTCGCCTCACAGCGTCATCGCGATCGAAGTCACGTGACTTGTGATAAGCCTTGGGACAGACGAGCCATAGATTCTGCTCCACTATGTTACAATACTTGTATACAGGCATACACTCTTAGACTACAGTATTGACTCCAGCGTCGGTAGGGGACCATCAGGGAGGACGCCGTTCGCCCGCAGATAATCGTCACTCCTGCAAGTTAGATCAGACAAATTGCGTTGGCATGGCCCTGGTGCTTGCGTAGGGGGAAAAGCTCGCTCACCAGAACTTGGAGTAGTGCCTACTTCCACTATCGCATAATACAGTAACGATAGTTTTCTTTCCTTCCCAAGCCTGATATCGCTTTGCCCATCTGCATGCAGCCATCAAGTTAACAGCACTACTAGATCCTAAGAACAGACCGTCATGTTCAACGAGATGCCGACTCATGATAACAGCTTCCAAATCAGTGACTTTGATAGCATCATTGATGAGATCAATTCCCTTTTCCATATTTGCGGTGATACGGTTGATACCGATACCTTCTACGATAGTGTCGACTTGATAACGCCTTCTTGTACCCTCTGCTTCTGTTGAAGCGTACATAACTCCGTTCTTGACTTTGTGATAGAGACCACTGCCCTGTGGATCGGCAAGAACAAGCTTGACATCTTTATTAGCTTGCTTGAGAAAGGTACCTGTTCCTGCTAATGTACCGCCCGTTCCTGCTCCTGCTACAAAAGCATCTACGTTACCATTCGTTTGTCTCCAGATTTCAGGGCCAGTACCATAGTAATGCGCTTCATAATTCGCCAGATTCTGTTACCGAGAGAAAGCCTTGTCAGGCGATTTATAAAAGAAGGTTGTTTGCCAAGCAACTCCCACGCACCTCGAACTGATCAGCAAACAATCCGCGGGGTTTCTCCCTGAAGAAGTCCTCAAATGATGAAGTTCGTTTATGAGAAGCTTCTTTATGTGTAGCAGTACTTGTGACTACCAGATCATCCCGTTTGACTTGTGACTCGTGTCGTGTGGGTCCTATCGTAGCTTCGGGCCCTATTATTTCAGTCTGTCCAAATTCAAGAGCTTTCTGACGGGCTATATTGACGAAGTGCTGTGTAGAGACTATTGATACCGGTCGAACTGTAACACGTAAAAGAGAGATGCACAACCTTTGAGTTAGCTGCCTGTTGATTGTCATATTGCTGGTTAAAGCATGTATGTGGCACTAACCCTTTATCACTTCTGCACCGAGCTTTTCCAAAATTTGCGACTTTTCCGCAGCTACATCATCCGGCATGATGATACAAGCATTGTAACCCTTGGCTTTTGCAACAGTGGCTATTGATATCCCAGTACTTCCGACAGTGCCCTCAAAGATGGTAGAACCAGTATTAGGATGTATTAAGCCATCTTCCTCAGCTTGTTCTACTATCCGTAATGCTACTCTATCTTTGGGTGATCCACCTGGATTTAGGTATTCTGCTTTGCCCTATTTGCAGACCATCATGAATTTGGCTTTAGTGGGAGATGGTAAAATAAAGCACAGTTATGAGAATAATCGAGGACTTACGAGGATTTCACATCCTGTCATATCCGATAAACTCTTTATTCGAACTAAGGGTGTATTGCCAATGAGAGCAATAACACCATCTAGTATTTCATCCCGTCTGATACCAGAAGAAACAAGGAAAGATAAGTCAGGATGCCAGTATAGAACTCGAAAAGCCCATTCTGAAGCTGAAACTACCTTAATTCTATTGGACGCTTGGGCAATGTGAGGGATATCTACAGTGACAAGCGGCCCAGTTAGTTTGCGAGTTGAGAAGCTCTACTAGGTCTTTCAGCGAAAGGATTGCTAGCACGACCTACCCGTTTCCTCCAATTTGTGATATACAGCACTGCAGAAAGAAACATGCATTTAGCTATTTCCCAAAAGAAAAGATGCCCCCCCTCTTCCCCATTTCTGTTTAGGAAGTTGATATGTAGAGGGGATGAGGAGTCAAGAAAGGGCTATTTCACATACAAGCCAAACTAGCTGAGGAAATAAAGAAAGAAGAACCAATTACGAAACCGAATATCCAATTACGGTCGAATTGAAGACCTAGAGGTAGATTTTGGTTTTTAATTCTGTAGACTAGCCTAGCCCACACATCGAGGAATCCCATGGTTTATAGCGATTGCAGAGCAGAGAGGAGGTATGATTCCTCGCTGTGTCGAGCTAGCTTCTTCTTGCGGTATGTAGTCAGCTCTTCCTCCAAACCGTACTGCGAGATCGACAGAGGAACACGATTGCCTGTGATATCCTGCCGCTGCTTGCTTGATCTCCGCTCAACCACAGGAGCGCAAGCAATACAAGTCAAGACTGGTCTCGCTCGTAGCCCTCCTCACACCATCCAATGCGTTGACGACGGCATAGCTTAGACGGTGGATGTTGGCAGGATGACAATCTACAGGTGGGTGCAGTCACAAATAACCTCGTAGCCGATCATCCCGGTACTAAAGCTATCTTCTCGCAGCTTGTACATCTTCGACAGGTGAATAAAGAGAGAAGAACAGGAGCTGGAAATACACAGCTCTATAACACTCTGACCATACTAATTCCTTGACGATCCCTCGCTCTGTTTCGTTTCTTGCGCGCAGACACTGCGATTGCGTATACTATCAATCATGGCATCGAACTACTCCCATAAGACCCGGTAAAGATGTCTTGCCAAACGTAGCGCCCGGAACGCGTCTGCCTAGTAGAGCAGACATGCTGGAAGAGGAACGACAAGCAGAAATAGCAAAGAACGCTGCTGCTGCTACTTCAAGTTCAAATGCGCCAAGTTCGGGTATCAATGAATATACAGGCGTACCACGTGCTCCTGGGTCAGCTGTACTCCCTTCAAGCAAACCTTTAGCACCGTCTTTAACAGGGGAAGGAGGTAGAGGAGTGACGAACAACAATTCAGCTCAGCCAGTCTCCACCGCTGCTGCAGGCGTGCAACAGCAGCAATCGCAAAGAGGCCTCCCGTTCGATGAAGAATGCAAGCTTGTTTATGGCGTCCTATTCTCACTGAGAAGTATGATGAAGAAGCTATCCAATAAAGAGTGAGTGAAACTCGGGCTTCATATCCCTTAGCCAGATGTTTATGGTCCACAATCCCCATGAAAGTTGTATATAAGTGGCTATCACAAGCTGATTTCCTTACTGCAATAGAGACGAAGCCTTCATTTCGTACAAAACATCAACTTATAAACTACACCTCTACGAAACTCTATCCGGGTACAAGTTTGTCTTATTTTCAGATCAAAACGTAGAATCACTTCGATTCATCTTGAAACAAATCTACCAAGGTTCATTCGTTGAATTCGTATTGAGAAATCCTATGATTGAAGATCTTGATTCTAGAACTAGTGGTAAGGGAATTGATTCGTTGGCTTTCAGAATGAGGTGAGTCTGCTGGATGTCGCTGTTGGCCCGCTCTTCGGCGACTCTAGTTCTCAGATGCACTGAAGAAGTACCGCTACGAACCAGTTCAGATACGTCTCTTTCAGAAGGACAGACAGCTGATACATGCTTCTCTTCTCCCATCTTCATCCTGTGTATTGCCTGCTTCTTCTCTTGACATCCCCACACATCCGTTGCAGTGTACACAAGTTTATTTCGGGACTTACTGTATTTCGGTAGCAGGTCTTAACCTCTGTAATACTGGGCATACATTAAGCTCTCCTGTGGATTTGGTTTCGGATCAATAGCATCGCCTAGTGCCACTGCATGAGCCGGACTAACCCGTAGATAGGCGCTTGTACTTGACTCATCTGTCGCAACCAGTCGTTCTTTCGAAATGACAATGCCTCTGTGCATACTCTCGGTCGATCGCTACAACCCATGTAGATAATTCACGGGGTACCCTCCCTGCTCACGAGTTGTGCAATATTTCTCCGGTACAACAACAGCTTAACGCCTTGTAGACGAGACCTGGCATGTGCCGGTACAGAAGTTTGCTCCCAGAATCTGTACGGTATGCAGTGCTCAGACGATACTGTGTACAGTCGGAGTTAGACCCGAGTCGCCCCGCTTGCGCTCCCGGAATCGCGTGCCGGCGTGTCCGCCATCCGCCACAGCAAAAGAGGGAAAAGCTAAGTCAACCGGCTGCTTGGATCCACTCCAGACGCTTCATCCATCCATAGACTGACGGACAGACACGCCCTACTGCCTCCCAGAGCCACTCGTCCATCACCACCAATTCGCACCACTAAACCGGGATCATCCATCGCATCTATAATTCCGCCGCAATGGACCAGCTCGACCCCAAGATTCTCGGAGCAGCACTGGGTGCGCTCGTGTTGATTGTGGCATTGGTGTTGGCCAGCACTGGCAGATCCAGTTAGTGGAGACTCTTGCTTTTGATGGTCCGACTCGCACTGATGGGCGAGAAATGCCAACAGAGAGCAAACCAGTCCTCGCAGACCCTACAAAGTGGCAGCATTTCCCGCTCAAGGAGATCCAGCGCATATCCCCCAACACTGCTTTGTAGGTTCGACATCGGCAAGAGCAAGATGGTCTTGCAACCCCGAGGCGCCTTACTTAAAGTGCTTGTCCCACTCAGATACCGCTTCGCCCTGCCCTCGCCCGATGCAACCTTGGGACTCCCCATCGGACAGCATATCAGCGTCCAGGCAGAGATTGGCGGCAAGCAAATCATGCGCTCCTATACTCCTACCTCGTCCGATGACGACAAGGGCCATTTTGACCTCCTCATCAAGGTGTGTTATAAACATTGTCCACCTCACTCGATCAGCCATCTTTATCGTGGAGATCCCTACCGTCACGTGGGCCACATGCTGACTATAACGCTATTGTAAACCAAAACAGACCTATCCTACAGGAAACATCTCCAGACACGTTGCTGAACTCAAGGTCGGCGATAAACTGATGGTCAGAGGTCCCAAAGGTCAGATGAATTACAAGGCGGATTTAGCACTCAAGATCGGTATGATTGCAGGTGGAACGTGAGTAATCGATTAAGCCGGGCTGTTACCCTGTTGACATAGGCAATGGTCCTGGAACTCTTTGCTGATCGTCCGGGTACCTTTGTTTGTTTTCTGCTTCTCCAGCGGTATCACCCCTATGTTGGTGAGTAGGCTCCTCCAGCACGCCAGCGACTTCTCAGCTCATACTGAATTAATTCTCTTCCCACTCCAAAACAGCAAATCATTCGAGCAGCAATGAAGAATCCACTAGACATGACTAAAATTTCCCTAATCTACGCAAACGTTAATGCAGATGATATCCTCCTAAAACAAGAATTAGATGATCTAGCATCTCAACATCCAGATCGCTTTAAAGTTTACTATGTACTCAACAACCCTCCTCCAAATTGGAATGGTGGCGTTGGTTTCGTTAGTGCTGATATGATCAAAGAACATCTACCGGCTCCTTCTACTACTATGGGAGATATGAAGATACTGATGTGTGGTAAGTAAAATCTCATTCATATCCTGCTATTTGATGTGTCTGCCAGCCGTCTTCGCCAAGCCAGCACCTGTTTATACTGACCATGCGATTTCTGCTTTTATTCGTTCCTGCCAACACTGTCAACCGTCTCAAAACAGGCCCACCTCCTATGATGACTGCTATGAAGAAACATCTCGACGCTCTCGGCTATGAGAAGCCACGAACTGTGAGCAAGAAGGACGATCAAGTCTTTATGTTCTAGGCGCAGGCAAGATACAGTGAGGGATTGTCGGTAGGAGGGAAAAGCACCAAAAACAAAATGCGATGGCATTCGAACGCGTCTGCGTAGATGTTCCTTTCTGAGAGGTTCAAATTTGGGGGAGGATGTCAGTCGTTTTGTACTTTCAAGAAGGAAAAGGTCCATTTTTAGGCAGGTATCCATAATTGATTCTCGAAATAGAAGTATTGCATGGTAGTACTTTCAGCCTGGTACGATGTCATCATTTTTCTGTTTCAACCACGGACATACAGCTCGTTCTGGCTTGCATGAAACGGATCCCGAATAATGAATCTCCTGCATGATGCTTGACATCCCATACGCTGACAAGGCTCGTGACCGAGGTGTTTTAACGGCGTGACCTGACGAGTTGGACTGATGTGCAGTGAACTGGACAGTACTACTAAAGGGCAATCAGAGAGGCTGAGGGTATAGGACCAAAAGCAGCATCTGCCATGAGCTATGAACGGAGAAAGCAGGCAAGGCAAGGTGAACACACGAAGAGCGGAAGGGAAAGAACCATTCTCTCTGACTGTATAGTGAGTCTTCTCAGTTGCATAGCTGAGACTTCTTTCCATATTCTTTCTTCTATTCTCTTGATCTTCATAAGATGTCGAATGGATTGATAGCAACGGATTCCATCCTCCTTCGGGTCATTTTGAGGAACCTAAGTCATGAAGCGTTGACCGTAAGTATTTATCTTCATGATTGCGAAATAATAGCCGCATGGCAAGCAGGCTGGCTTAGAACTTAGTAGGAGCCGGTAAACTTCCTTAGGAAGGACTAGGAACCGATTCAGATTCAAGGCTGTATCCAGTGAAGTGCAATCAGAGGTAGAAGGCAAGTCGCTTCTTGCACAGAGGTAACTGCTCCAGAGCCAGACAAAGCCTGGTAGCTTTGTGAACTTGACAACCTTCAGTAGATCAGGTGACTACCACGATACCATGAATAGTCCTTAGCTCATGCTTCTCCCAGGTGGGAATTGGGGGCAAAGAAAGCTTGCTAGAAGGCTATCGGATCAGGGAGGAGCCAGGACGGGCATTACCCTTCCAGCATGGAAGAAGTGTCCTTGACTACGCTCGAGCGCGTCGAGTGATAATGTTACAATAACATCTTGACGATCACAGAAGAGAATCACAAAAGCTGCACATTAAGCATCTTGAATTGCCTTCATAAGCTCAATCGTTGTTTTAGGTTCTGTAGCTTTCACCCATATCCGACCGTTGACCCCTATCGCCAGTTCGAATGGGAATTTAGCTCCAAGAGACGGTAGTAATGGGTGTGCAGGTGAGAGAAGTCTATGGGACGACAGTGTCAGTAATGCTATTCCTCCAAATGTTTGCTACGTCTCGGCACAAAAGATCCCTGTGGATACTTACGCTCGACATTTCCCTAGTTCTAGGCCACGAATGAGCATACCTCCAGTCAATTCTCCGAAACCTTGTGATTTCCCGGTCTTTGCATCGAAGCATTCAATTTCGGGTTCACAGAACGGTAGCGCTAGTGATACTCTTGCATAGACGACCGTGCCGACCTGCACAGAACAATGATCTTAAGCCGACATACAGCTTGCAAATGGATTGCGACTGAGATTATTTACCTTTAGGTCTGGCTTGTTTCGCTTAGTCGCATCTTCGAAGGCCAGTACATCCAAAGAAGCGCTTTGTGAACTTCCTATGTCCACTCTGTAGCCTTCAGCGTGCCGAGCTACAATGACACCGATGACAGGTTCGCCTTGAGCAGGAATGTACTGTCAGATTGCCAAGAAGCAAAGTAAATGTAGGAAGAACCAGATTTGATAAGCTTGACGCAAGCTTTAGGATGCAAAGGAGCACCAAAGATTGGCCACCTACACGTTTACCTCTGGCCTCGACCCAGCAAAGTTCCGCTGCACCTTTCTGGCCTTTCTTTCCAGCATTAGCTTTCTGCGTTCCTAATATACCGGACCGAGTAGCCGATAGATGAACCAAGCCGTTCCTGCTCGTCTGCCTCTTCTCGTGGTCTGCCGTCGTAGCAGCCATGGGCAATTGCATGATACCTGGTCCTAGCTTTATAGACTCATCGGGCGAAACTTTCTGTACGGTATCGCCCGGAAGGACCACTCTAACGGCTGGCGGAGTCGACGGCCCCGGATCTGTCTCCATCTTGACCATTATGCTGTTGATGACCGATGCAGAACCAGCGATACTTTTATCGGTGAAACGTCGAGCTACACGATATCCAGCAAGGCAATCGAGAAATTCGGGAAAGCGTCTAACACGCTATGTTGGACACAAGACATGGCATGAGAATACTGGCATTGCGCAGGCATTACAACAAGCTCTGTAAAGACAACCAAGACAAACGAACACAAGGCCCGGTCGATTTTATGCAAAAACCTTTGAACGCTCGATGGCAGCTTTGCCACTCTTGACCTTGTCGGCCTGCGCTTGCTCCTTGAGGAACTCCCTCTTGCCCTTGATTTCTCCTTCTGCTCCTTTGCGCTCTCGGTATGCGACTGCCTTCTCGAGCTTCGCTGCAGCGAGTTTGGCTTGTGGTGCAACGAATGCTGTAGAATGCGCATGGAACAAGTCAGACCCGTTTATATCACCACGTGACAATCGCACGCAATACCGAACAGTACAGCCGACTTACCCTTGTTCTCCCAAACATTTGCACCACCGAAACTTCCCTCAAAAATCTTGACGGGCACTAATACGAATCTTGGACCAATCTCGTTTAAGCTCATCGATTCAAGAGGATCAAGCGGTCCTTTCTTCTTCTGCGCTGAGGCTTTCTTGGCTTCTTCAGCTACAGCAGCATCATCCGACAAATCCAATGCTGAATCGTGAACTATTTGATAGTTACGGAACCAGACTTTGCCATCTCCAACCGAAAAGGACGTGACATGATCCACGAAAGGTTTCGCTCGCCTTGCTGTTTTCGGCACTGCGAAGATCTGAGAATTCAAGATGTATATGTAAGAGAAACTCCCTTTCTTTGGTAGTAAGCAGAGGGCTGTATCAGCTCACCTGCATGAGAACCTCCTTGATAATTCGCCAGTGTGGCTCCTGGTCGAAAGTATCATCGAAAACAACGATAGGTCTGCTTCCTTTTAAGCAGTTTCCGGTCATCTTCAGTTCGTCCATTGTATGCGAGTTGAGCAAATGGAAGCGGACAGACGGTCCGTTGGGAGTCATTGCCGTCCAGAGATACAGATCTGCGTGGCGACGTGCTTCGAAAAATAGGGCGGAAGAGCAGTTTGAAAGGTCTGCGAGCTCGTTCAGCAGCGATAACTGATGTTTCGTATCGAGCTTTGCATCTGCACAAGCATAATAGGTGCTTCATTAGCTATCTAGCCCTTGCCTACCGATTTCAAGGCTTCAGCGTCCCAGCCTGCAGACTACTAACCTGTTTTCGAATGCGGCAACAAATTTGCAATGTCTTTCATCATGTGTCTCATGCGGTGAGTGATGCCTCTACTGCTGAGTATCAGTGTTTTCTGTCTGAAGGTTGACTGCTTCGTAGCAGGTCTCGCTTCTTCATCGTCAAGAAGAGTGTTCTCTTCTCCAGTGGCTCTGCCTTTGCCCTTGACGAGCGAGCCATTCTTGGAGACAGCAAAAGCAGAAGCATTGTCGTCATCTTCATCATCAATCGTGCTTGCCGCATCAGACTCGGACTCTTCTTCTTCGCTGCTCGACGTATCGTTGTTGTCTGCAGCCTCGTATTCCTCGAAATCAGGCTCGTTGTTCTGGACTTCGCGCTTCCGCTTGTTGTTCTTCATCGCTTTGAACTGCGCTGCAGACACCATGGTGGACAACGGATTCCACAAGTCAAAGGTTGCGAGATGTCTTGTTTCCAACACTGATGTAGTTGCACATCAAGTGCCACATTCAGCAGAGTCGGCGGCAAAATTTCCTGCAGCCAGAAATACCGATCACGCCGGGTGTTAAGAGAGCTAGCGAAGAAAAGGTAGATATTGCTAAGCGTTCGTGGTGAGGTATCTATTAGTTTGATTTGCATTTCATCTAAAGCATGAGCCTAAACTCGGACAGAAAAAAACATTAACTGAAACTGGATATGTTGTTGTTCTATCAGGCCAAAGGCACGCCACCGGCTGCTCGCCTACCGTCACCTAGTCTACTTCGTCTTATCCTCCTTCAGCGAAACTGTCCAGTTCAAGACAAGCTCATCACTTTCGGATGGCCCTTTGTGACTACCATCGTCTAACGCCTTAATCTTGGCTTCCGAGTCTACACAGAAGTAAGCGGTTCTCAAGCCCTGGAAGCGCACTCTTTCGTTTCCACCTGTTGTTCCACCGGACAACACCGCTTTTGGATCCTCAGTCACCTCCTTCTGTTCCCTGTCCACATTTCTCTCCGCTTTCTTGACGGTATCGATGAGGTCCCAAATGCCGACTTCAATCATAGCTCCGTTGACAACCTGCAGACTTTCAGGATTAACATCCTCGACGTAGTCCTTCAATGCCGCGGGATCATCCGACTTGAAAAGTTGCTTGAATATCCTTGTTTCAGCGACCTTGACTGGACTCTTCTGTGGTGCATGTTCAGCAACCCATTGAATATACGTCTTGACCTTGGGAGCAGGTTTCGCTTCCGCCGGGTTGGTAGAAAAGCCTTCATACCTAGCGATTACTTCCGTAACTTCGCCTGTCTTTTCATCCGTCTTGTAGGAAGTGCATGTGACAGGATATGATGCATAAAGCAATCCAACAGTCTTTCCGGGAGCAAGTCGGAAGAAATCCTTGGAATCTTCAGTTCTGAAATCCGAAGCATCGATATATAGGTGTTTCGTCAATGGAATCTTGTTGTTCCCCATACTGGCATTCTTCGTATGTAGTGGTTTCTCTATGCTCTCGACATAGTCTTCAGGCACATTCTCTAGCGTGAGCTTGAGAGGCTTGAGCACAAACATGAGTCGAGGGGTGTTCATTTCGAGATACGACCTCACGGCCTGTTCGAAGCGCTGGGTGGTGATTGTGGTAGTTGCGGTAGTGACTCCGAGACCGTTCACAAAAGACAAGATAGCTCCAGGTGGGATACCACGTCTTCGCAAGGCAATAAGGGTATAAAGACGCGGGTCATCCCACCCTTTGACGATGCCTAGCTCGACCAGTTTCATGATCTTGCGTTTCGATAGGAATGTCCCTTGAAGCTTCAGACGACCATACTCTGACTGTCGAGGTTTGTACACCTCCAAAGCATCGCATAGCCATTCGTACGAGACCCTCGATTGTACGAACTCGGTCGTGCACAAAGAATGTCTGTAGCAGGTGTTGTCAGCTGCTGTGCGACTCCGAATTAGGCCTGGAAATTGGCCTGTGACCCACGTAATGTTCTCAAAAGAATCGACCAGACAGTGCGTGAAATCATAGGTAGGATAAATACACCAAGCATCTCCAGTACGGTGATGAGGTTTTTTGAGCGTTCTATATGCGATCAAATCCCACATTTGCGGATTACCATCGCCCAAATCCTGCTTCATACGCAAGACAGCTTCACTCGGTCCATATTCACCATTTTTCATTTTCTCAAATGCATCCAGTGATTCTTGAATCGGTCTGCTACGGTGTTCGCATGCTTTGCGAGGTCCATGCTCCGGCCCTCCTCGACCTGCATTGATCTGTTCGGCTGTAAAGCCAGCCAAAAAAAGTCGAAGCATGTCTTAGAACCGGTTAGGTGGAAAGGTTATGCCAAGCGCACCTGTGCAGTGGCACATGTAGCCTTTATCGCGCTTGATCAAGTCCACAGCAAGGTCATATAAACGCTGGAAATGATCGCTCGAGTAGGTGATTTTCCATGGTTCGTATCCGAGCCAGCGGACGATATCTAGCACACTGTCAATGTAAACTTGTTCTTCTGCTTCCGGATTCGTATCGTCATAGCGTAGGTAGCAGTGACCCTTGTGGTATTGAGCGTATCCGAAATTGATTGCGATTGCCTTGGAGTGCCCAATGTGCAGATAGCCTAACGCGCAATAACAACGTATAAGATGCTTCAGAAGTATCCTATAATTCCATCAAATTACAATGCATTACACTTACCATTCGGCTCCGGAGGGAATCGCGTGTGTACCAGTCCACCAGTTGCCTTCAAGTGTTCTTGCCGGAGGTGTTCGTGAATTTGGGGATTTCCGCCGACAGAGTGCAATGCCGCTAGGAAACCTTCTTCGAACATGTTTGTGACGGGTGCTGTCGAAGTACTAGCCTGAGTATCGGCGCCGGTCACCTTGCCATTACCTGCAGCTTTGTTTCCAGAACCGGAAGCTTTGGACTTGGATGCTTTCGAAGCAGCTGCATTCGCTTTATTGTAGTCCTCCTTTGTACCGAAAGTTTCCGTGAATGCTGACTCTAGCGACTTCTTGATCTCGAGCGGTGATGCCCAGCGCAGATCTTCGACGACTTTCAGAGAGGCCATTGCAGACGAAAGGTTGGCCCATGTTGTCTCGGCTAGTGTGCTTGCAGATTGGGTCATATAGTCCTTGACGTGTGCGGCGATTTGCTCGGGTGTGACGACGATGCCTGGAGAAAAGCCGTGTTTCATTAGTATCGTGAAACACCTATTGCACTAGCGGGCAATCCTGATAGCATAGACACACCAACGCCACTGGCGTTCTCGACCCTCTGCTTTGACCGGTCCCCTCCTGATTTGAGGTGGGTGATGCCGCCTGTGAAGGAACATTAGCGTTGCGACTAGGACTACTGCTCGTTCTCTCAGAACCGACCATTGAGCTGATCCAGCGTTTGGATGCTTCCATCGGACACCATACCAGCAAGCATGGTCTGATCCTCCTCAGGCAGTTCCGGAGCCGTAGTGGCCAGGTGTAGCAGCAGATTGCCCTGCTTGGGGTTTTTGCTGGCGTCTGTTATTCCTGCATTCGAAATAAGCTTGTCGAGGACAGCTGCTACCTTGTCGTTTTTAGCCGTTGACTCGGCTTTAGCTTTCGGTAGTCCTGCATTGATGTAGCTTTGGACGCGGTCTGCCATGGTGCACTCGAGGCCTGTAATGGCTCTGCAGTCCTAGAGTAGCTTAGCTGGCCACCGAGCTTATTATCAGCCTCTTCCTTGAGATTACTGTTAGCTCGAAATGATAAGAAAGAGACCTGCAACTCTCGCAGTTGTGGCCAATTTGCGTTTTGCACTTCCGTCAACTGCAGGCGTGCATCCGAGAAAGCCAAAGCAGGAAGTATGGCAAACCGCCTCAAGACTTCGTAAGCGCTATGATTGCCAGACCGTGAGCCCTCGCTGATGTGCCTGCTTCTTTTCTCTCTTCACTGCCTGGAAACCTGCGTGATCATCCTAAAGCTTCAAGCTTGCAAAGAGCTATACACCTATCTACACCGGAGGGGCGTTCGCAGCGAGCGCAGATGGCTCAAAACTCTACACAACCCTGAATGAAGATGTGGTCCTCACGGAAGTCGAGTCTGGAGAGCGGCTCCACCTGTTCCAGGGCGTGAGTCTTACTTTTGCATGTAGCTGATGGCAATATTTTCTGCGCAAGCAAGAAGTGCCGCTCACCGCGAGGGGTAGCCATAGTATCTATGCTGATACTGCACTCGATATAACAGGACACATCTGCAGTAACCACGCTCGCTGTATCGCCTGAAAACGCCTCCACAGCTGGGACACTCCTTGTTGCCCACCGATCACTCGCTATACGCCTTCACACGGTCGATGATTTTACTCTCATCCGTTCTGTCGCTCGAGCTCACGATGCGCCTATCACGGTATCACTCTCGGATCCGACTGGCTCCCTCTTTGCTACGGGCTCAGCTGATGGTACCGTCAAAGTCTGGGATGCTACGCAAGGTCACTGTACACATGTCTTCAAAGGCCATGGCGGGGTTATGAGTGCTCTGTACTTCGATATCAACCCTTCCAGACCTCCCCGACTTGTCACCGCATCAGATGATTGTCGAGTGCGAGTATGGGATCTCACAACGCGCAAGTGTCTCCTTAATCTAGACGGCCATTCAAGTGTAGTCCGCGGTCTAGCTGTTACATCCGATGGCAAGACTATCATCTCAGGAGGGAGAGACAAAGTATATAGTGTCTGGGATGCAGCCACCGGTAAACTCAAGCAGACAATCCCGGTTTTCGAAACGCTCGAAGGTCTGGGCTTGTGTGCCTTACCGATGCGTGAAGCTGCAAAGCAAGTTGATAGCAAAGGCAAGAAGAAGCAGGTGGAAGGCGAGATGAAGCAGGTAATTTGGACAGCTGGAGACTCTGGAACTATCAAGTTCTGGGATCTTGAAACTGGTCAGGCAATACCAGCTTCCGGTAATGCATCGTTGAGCAAATCGAAAACGCACGAGATTGTTGGTATCTGGTGAGTCTTCAGTTTCAATCAGCTCATCGACTTCACATTCCATGTCAATACTCATGACGTTATCTTCCGTAGTCAACTATCGAACATGCTCATCACGGCGCATGTCGACCAGAACATCGTTTTCCACGAACTTCCATCGCTAGCGCCAGTCAAGCATATAGTCGGTTTCAACGATGAAGTTATTGATACTCTCTATCTCTCAAGCTCTCGGTCCTCCTCCGAAGAATCATCGGCCACAGATACACATCTAGCGGTAGCAACGAACTCTGATCTAATCCGTATATATGACCTGTCGACTTTTGATACAGCCTTGTTAGCAGGTCATGCGGACGTCGTGCTATGTTTAGCACGCAACGCAAGCGGGACCATGCTATTTAGCGGGAGTAAAGACAAGACAGCTCGCTTATGGCGATCTGTACCCGATCAAGCCGGGCGACCGCGCTGGGTATGCGTTGCTATTTTCGAGGGGCATCTGGAAAGTATAGGTGCAGTCGCTATAGCGAGGAAGAATGGTCTAATAGCTGCAACTGCAAGTCAAGACAAGACGGTGAAGTTATGGGATCTCTCACCGTTCCTAGGTGAACTCGATGAAAGCCAAATAAATGGTGACCCACGGAAAGCGCATGCTCTCACGACGTTTAAAGTACACGACAAGGATATCAACGCGGTGGACTTTGCCCCCAACGACAAAATTCTTGCAACCGGCTCACAAGACCGAACTGCCAAGTTGTTCGCAATCGACTATACTCCTGCTGCGAAGGCCCACCCAATTCCGACCGCCAAACTTACGCCTCTAGGCTTGCTAAAGGGTCATAAGAGAGGTGTTTGGAGTGTCAAATTTTCTCCCACCGAGCAGTGCGTCGCCACCGCATCGGGTGACCAGACTATAAAGCTATGGAACATCAATGATTTCTCCTGCATGAAGGTAAGCGTTTCCCAGTGCATATACTCTGAGCATACCACTAATTCACATCGCCTTAGACCCTCGAAGGACATACAAATACGATCTTACGTCTGGATTTCCTACCGTCAGGTCAGCAGCTAATGTCGTGCGGATCAGACGGACTTGTCAAAGTGTGGAACGTGAAAGACGAAGAGTGTGTGGCTTCTCTAGACAATCACGAAGAAAAGGTACGGGAAGATGAACACGTCATACCTTAGAGAATATATTCTGACATGTTCATACAGATTTGGGCCCTCGCAATCAATCGTGATGCGAGTATGCTCGTATCCGGTGGTGCCGATTCTGTCATCAGTTTCTGGCAAGACGTGACAGAACAGGAAGAAGAAGAGAAAGCTAACGCGGAGGAAGAGGAGATACTCAAGTAGGTTTGGTCTGCAGCGGATTACCTCGTTGTCATCTCGGCTTCTTCTGACAAAGATAACTCCCTTGTTGCAGATCACAAGACTTAGCGAATTACATGGAAGTCAAAGATTACAGGAACGCTATCGTGCTGGCACTGTCCATGGATCAACCTCGCCGCCTTTTAGGTCTTATGCGAGAGATCCTGAGTGACGACACAGATAACATCGCCATGCTCAAGCAAGTCTTCCAGAGTTTGGAATCTGGCGATATTTTCAGACTTCTCGAATACATCAGAGACTGGAATGCCAAATCCCGGGATTCAGATGTCGCTCAGGCTGTTCTCAACGCCCTTTTAAAGACCCACACGCTCGCGAGCATCACAAAAGCTTCGCCAATAGCTACGAATCTGGAGGAGCCAGCCTCTCGGAAAGCTACTCAGACGTCCATTTCAGAGCTTATTCAGGCTTTATTGCCGTACACTGAACGTCATTACGCCAGAGCAGACCGATTGGAGCAAGAGAGCGCTTTCCTAGATTTCATCTTGGCGCACATGGACGACTACGCTATGCCAATCGATGACAACGAGATAGTTGCAAATGGTCCTAATGGCCTAGCCGTTGTTGAAGCCATGTAGCTGAGATCTTGTATGAAGATACATCGATACCCAACCGAGTTGCCTATAGTTACCCTATGATTGTAGGGTATAGATGATACCTGTACGATACGGTATTCTGTTCGAATGGTAACCGCCGCATATATACAGTGTGTTGTTAACTGCGTGGAATATACTTTGGTCTAGAATATTCCTTCTCCTCCGTCGTCAGCTTGAAGATCCAGACACGGAGCATCTCCGCTCTTGCTCGCAAATACCCCTTCACTTAACTCTGCAAATCCCATCCCATCGTCCTGTCGACGTGTGCCATCTTCTGTGATGATAGGCATGAATGGCTGCTCTTCATTCCCTGGGAAACTATCTGCAAACATCTGTGCCTTGTGAACGTCCCGCATCAAAGCAAGGAGGTAAAGGCAGGAGCGCATGGCGATGCAAGTGAATGTCGCTGCTCCGAATTTACCCATCTGATTTAGGCCCACACGCAATGCTGCCAGGACTCTGTTTGCCCAGTATTGAGGTCGGTCCTTCCCATCGGTGCCTTCCAATCGAGTCAGGACGGCGTCAATCAGCTCTTTACTTTGCAAGTTAATCCGTTGCGTGAGCTCTTGCTTCTGCTTTGTAGCCAAAGGTCCGTGAAGGATAGTACCCATGAAAAGCTCATGCTCAGAAAGAGGATGGCCCGAGTTCATGGTGTTCGACCAAGCTATGTGTCGCAGGTCGGATGCGTATGAGTGCATTGCATACCATGCGTCCTTTTGATCATTCGTGCCCAAAGGCTGTTCTGCGACCAGCAATCCACACAGCTCCAGCTGTTCCATCAGGGCCAGCAAGATCGGATCGTCGTCTTTGGTAGGGAAGTAATGAGGATCGAGCGGATCTGCCTCCTTAGGAACTTGGTTATCCATGTCCTGGCTTGTCAAACTGATTGCGCGATAGAGTTTGCCAAGAATCTTGTTTGAATGGTAGATGAGAGATTCTTCATCCGGCTCGCTGTTAATCTGAAGCTGTTCATGTGTCATGAAGTCCGGTCTATGCGGAAACAGCGGTCGCGGCATCTCCGCCAAATCAACGGATTGTCCGCTCTTAGGCGCTGTGGGGACAAATCAGACAGAAGCTGAAAGGAAACCGATATGGATCACGTACCGTCAACAGCAATGGTCTGTAGTTCGGCTAACTTTTTGCAGGCCGGATGACGCGTCCCGCATCCTATATCGAAACCGTCTGGAGCTTGATCCGATATTAAGAGATGCTGAGGCTGAAGTCAGTAGGAGAAGGTACTAAAAGGAAAGGATTGGCACCTCACCCTACTTGCGATCATTCCCAGAATGTCGTTACGGAAGAAGCGCAGAACAAAATCGATTACTTCATTGATTGTGCAATCGTAAGGTAGTTTCACTGGAGTTTTAGGCTTGTGGTGCATTGCTGACTCGGTCCGCTTGGGAAATAGTCTCTTGTCGTATATTACGCCCACTAAATCCCCGTCCATGTCTCCTCTGGAAAGCTGCGTGAGCAGCGGCTTCTCGCCTTGAACGGAGAAGATGACGACGTTCGGCATATGCTCGAAGCGCTCGGCGCCCGGCGGAGGCTTGCCGACAGCTTTCGCAAACTGCACATCGCCGCAATCCACTGTCGGGGCGCGGACCAGTAGAACGTCTCCTTCAGCCACGTATGGTGCCTCTCCCGGTACATGCCGCATTGCGTATATTTCGCCCTTTCAAATTGCGTTAGCAGAACTTCGAGACGACCGTGCATCACACTCACCTCCTTGAGTACGCCAGACTCATCAGCAACTGCCACCCCAACATGGGCTTTAGCCACTGGTATGCGGGCTTTGAGCTTTAACAAGCGTAGAATATGAACCTCAGCAAACTCGAGCGAGTCCGCAACGAAAGTGGCCAGTTGACCATTCTGCTTGAACGGCTCGATACGATTTGTTCGTAGAAGAGCGCCTATATTTTCCACCAAGTCTGTTACTCCGAAAGGTCCCCCTAGACCGTGTAGAGTGAGCTGCCTCCGGCAGTCGCGCACCCAGATTTTTATATTCTCTGCCTGACCCACCGCTTCCTTAAGGAGCGACAAGAAGGATTCAGGTGGTACTTCAAGATCTTCCAAAACTTTGATGAGTGGCCTATTCAAAAACATAGACATATAGGTCGTATAGGTATATGCAACTTCAAGACCCATGGATTCGGGAGCATCGAACTTCTGCTGCGAAGGCCGGACGCAGCTGACCAAAGGCAATAATAAGAATTGGTGAGCTAGAGCGAGGATTCCGCAAACTCACATTTTGTCGCCTTCGAGAGTCGAGTCCACAGCCAGAACCCCCTTGTATCCGCCCAAACGGAACTGCCAGACATATTGGTCAAAGTTCCACGTAAAAAGGACGCTATGCTTACCTGGAAGGCACTAGGTAGAATGCCGACAGGCTCCATGCCACTGTGTAGGGCCGACCACACACGTTTCGTCATTGACAGCGAAATCCTTCCGACACCGTCGGTAAAGCAGAGCAGCTCCCCACGGTACAATTTTTCAATGTCTGGGATTTTCTCTAGCTCTTTGTCCTTATCGAGAACGATTGAGGCGTCGGTGGCCGTGAAAGCTTGGGCCATCCGGGCACCGTAACGAGCTGGTTCTCGCTTGATTTTTTCAAAATCTCCAAGATTACTTCTGATGTAGTCAGCATTGATGATTTTGCCGTCACTCTCGAACTGAGTGCAGAACCAGGTCGATCTGTTGCGAAGAGACGACATGCTGTAACCCAAGAAGTCGTATTGCCTGCAGGAAAGTCAGTCTCCGATAGGGGTGGCTAAGCTGCTGCACATACCTGCCGCCTAGGACTATGCCTCCCCGCAGAATAGCCCCCACTCTTTCGTCCAGGAAAGCCGTCCAATCGATGTCTGGACCCTGAGAAGCATATGTAAGGAATAATTAGGTGAGGAAGTAATTGGCCATGCTGATCATACCCAGTAATAAGGTTGTTTGTCTTCATCCATGAAGGCGACTCGAATGAAGTGATCGTGATTGCCGTACTTCCTGAAAACAACTTCTCCATTCAGTTTCGTATCTCTGTTGCGACGATTTGACCCATACTTACCTCAGGGGCCTGTTCGATTGGTCAGGGTAGGGTCCTTCCAGTATCATAGACGTTGGCGTCAGGACTACGTGCAGACATTGCATGATAGCAGATGGGTGGTCCTCCCGGAAATTGACTCGGCTGATACCTCTTGTGATGAGTTCGTTTAAAACTTCCAGCGGATTTTGAGGCAGCGACAGATCCCTTTCGCTTGCATAACTGGTGTCTTTCAGGATACGCTCTATCCAGGCTTGCTGTAGCCGAGTGAGCTCTTCGACGTACTGGTGGAGGATGTCAGACGTAACATAAGCACCTCTTCGTGTGAAGAGCTCCTCCACAGCGGGCTTAAGAAACACGAGATCTTGAGGTACGAGTAGATTGTTTTGATATAGACAGGCGAGTTGAAAAGCTACTGCTCGGCTGGGCATGTCAGCTAGCCACTTGTGCACCTCCCTGCGTTTCGAGGTGGAGTACAGACGCCGAGACTCGGTTTCCATGTCGGCATGCTTCGCGTGGGGGCATCCTATAGTCAGAAGCAAGTCTTCAAAATCATTACGTAGATTTTCCGTATCGAAAACCAGGCGAAATGCGCGTGATGTAAATGCAGACGTTTTTTGGTGATGAAGATCCCAAGCCGGTCGTCGCTGTCTTCCGGTATAGGTCCGCGACAACGCCTTTCGGCTCGATTCAGGCTCGTCAGCATCGCCTAAGTCGTCATCATCGCTATCATCGTTCTCTGGATGAAGTGGCCTAGATAGGAGTTCTTCATAAGCCGGTGGGTGGGCCAGTATGAGCGTGGCTGAATATTCGTCATCCTCTGTAGAAGCCAAAACCAACCGGATGGAAGAACTCTTGACGACCAGGACATGCGTTGAGGGAGTTTGTCCTGGCTTCTCCTCTAGCGTACGACTGATTCTGAATGTCCTATGCCTGTAGTCGAACGAGAATTTGCAATTCTTCATGTTTGTAATATATTCGGGCGAAAAAACGCCGTCACGGCAGAAGACTCCGAATTCTAGTCTGAGAAGTGCTAGACTGTCCGCCTTTCGGTCATTGATGACTCGCTGAGATCGATCGCCTTTTTCTGGGTATGGAACTCGCTTTAGCCATTCCACAATTCCAGCTGGAGGCGTGCGAGTGCCCCGCTCAAATGAGAGTGGCTGCCTGGATCCAGGTACCTTGATGAAAGTTGCATTGGGACCACCGCGACCGAATTTCCCGAGGAAGCGATGCACGAGGTCAGCTGAGGGAAGCGTAAGAAACCTGGTCAAGCCAAGGGCGAAGGTGCAGGAACTATCAGCAAAGGCCAAGATATCAGTAATGCAAAGAATTGACATACGCGAAGCCCTCATTCGAATGTCCCCAATCACCCGCTTGCGGCCGCGCACGCGGCAGATGCACCCTTCGAGAAATTTAAATACTTTAGTCGTAGGAAAAATTAGTAACAGCAATGCATCTCACCAGAAATTCAGTTTTCTCTCTCGGGTTGAGAATGGCGCCCGATGTAAAGCAGCATCACCCAGAACTGAGTACAGCTGATCTTTAGTGCACGCTAGCGGAACATTTGAGATTCTGATCTCGACGTTTATGTTCCGTTCCGAATGACTTCTCGGAGGAAGAGGGCTTGGAAAGGTTTTTGAGAGCACGCCAGCACCCGCTTGTGTATTATGCAAAGCCGGCCGGGATGGTAATGTCAGGCCTCGCCTCACATTTACAGCACCAGAAGGCATATGTCGACGATTACCACTCATGTCCGTTTGCTTTTGAAGAGAATTCCCCTGCCTTAGGATCGAAGGATGCGAATTCCTGCCTCGTTTTGGATCAATAGTGTACTCTCTTGTAATCACCTTGGAACGTTGTTCGGACTTCCAGCCAGATGCAGCTGTGCCCCGGGTTACACGTGTGGACGATTTATCAGAGGCGTTTAGGCCAGATGGGTACGGGCCTCGAGAAGCTTCCGAACTCCCTAGATGGGGCGGAAGGTCACGCTGCGGACCGTCAGCCGGCAGGCTCTGCGTGGGCATCGGCTTTTCAGCAACAATTGTAGGCATAGGAGAGGTGACATCGTGTCTGCTGATTGTCTGCATGTCTGCAATGGGTGGTGACAGCTCGGACGCCCTGCCGCGGATAGACGTGGAAGGCGGTCTGGACGGAGCGGCGAGGATGGTCTCTTGGTTTGGAGAGTCCCCGCCTTTCGGCAGGGTAGTCTGGAGTTTACTGACGTCCGCACTGTCTTCCTTAATGCTCATGAGCCAGTCATGCGATATCTCTTTGTTCTTGTCATGTACTATAGTAGGCGTGCCATTACGAAGAGCAGTATCGAGGTGAATTGTATCCAGCTCAGTCGTGTCTCGGGAGGTCTAGGGACCGAGACGAGGAATCGTGTCAGCAGTACGTCGAGACCTGCCTATCTAATGCTTATTGTAGCCTACCTTGTTCCGGCCTACGTGATCGGACAAAGCAGACGATGAACCAGGGAAACCCGCAGCAGCAGCAGGGTCTGCTTGCGTCGGCGGTGACACATATTCTGTAAGCTCTGTGAAGCGAGGTATGAGATCTTCGACGAGTTGCTCAATTCCGGCACCTCCTTCTCCTCCCCTATCTGGCTGTAGCTGCATTTTGGAAGGATGGTCGAAAGTCCTTGGATAGGGAGCTTGGCCAGGCTCAGCTTCGATGCTGATCTTGAACGAAGGCATAGTCAGGTTGGGAATCTGCTAGAGCATCCCTCGGGCTTTCGAAAACGCTGCCTGATAATGTGACTTGACTTCTGCCACTCTCGGCAACGGAATTGCACCTCAATAGTAGCGCTATCAGGCTAGCGTGGCACCAGCTGCGGATGCGGCGTTGCTATTGTAGCAGCCGCCCCTGTTGATCATGAGCAGAAGACAAGCGTAAGGAGATGTTCGGGTTACGGCAGCATCGCCTTCAGTTGGCTTCCACAAAGAGAGCCGAAGAAGCAGAAACAGACACAGTCGGACAAAGCCGAGACGCGTTTGGCAAAATATTCGCGCCCGTGAGGAAGCAGACGGAGTACATTGTTCCACTTGCCTCGGAGAAGTACAATTGCAATAAGCTGGCTTGCGTGAGCCGCGTTTTGCGAAGCCAGCATATCAGCCAATTACTTAACACGTGCAGTTAGGGCAGTACCGGCATTGCCTTTTCAGTGGAGAAAACATATCGAAGTCAGCCAGTCCCGACAAGGCATACTGAAGAGGACATGAGAGCACTTCTTTCAATAGACTTTCGAAAATCACTGCATTTCATCTCTCATCTTGTTGCTTGGATGAGCTATAGATGTACATCAAATTGTCACAAGCACCAGACTACTATGTCGTGGATCCGTTAGGGCGTTTAGACTGAAAGCAAGCCGACGACTAACGGACCTCGAGACCGTTCGCTAGCTGGGACATTAGACAGGGACCGGTAATGCGGAGCTCCACTCAGCCGTCCTGAGGTCTCGATGCTATTTTTAGCCTGTATGATGAGGTACAATTGGTCTCTTCCACGTAGTGGTTTTGAACTTCATCTGTCACACTGATGGGTATTTATGGGAGCACGGTCCTGCCAAATGGTAGGGCATCAGCTAAAGGAGCCGTGCGTGTCCTTGCTCAGGAATTGCGGTATCCCCGCGGGAAGGCGAATTGGGCGTCTATGCGTACTAGCTGCTGAGCTGTAATTCTAGGTGGACACGACCGATATCACCTAGAGTGACATGGGAGCAACCCTCATCCGAAGGGATTACGACGACAAATGTCTCCGGCAGATTAAGCGGGACAATCGGTTTGTTTAAGTGGCCCGAAAAGCCAGAGGCCCGCCTTTTGTAACAACTCGAGTCAAAATAGATGTCCCGTTCTGCACGTGTAAAGCCTGTTGCTCCACCTGTTGCTCCAGTTGTTCAGCTCGTACAACTATTCTCTTCTGCTTTACAACCACTCATATTCGTTTCATTGACTGTGAAAGGGTGTCTGCTCAATTTCATCTGCGTGAAGCGAGAGTTTACAGTCAGGTTTCCATTGCATCATGGCACGTCAACGCGGTCATAGGCAGAGAGGGGATCTCCAAGGTGCTACTGAAGAACCCTGAACTTCGCGAATGTTTCCACCGGCATGTCGCCGATGTCTTTATGCGCTACCCTAGGCCACACGTTGCACCAGGGCACGAATTGCCAGGATGGCTGCTTCACTGCCTGTGACCTGGACGATGACTAGCCATGAACTTGGCAGTGATCACTTGTGCGTCAGCGTACAATATCTCTTACCTCACAGCAGAGGATTCTTTCCGCGTTTTGTACAGACTTGGCGTATTGGAAGTAGACCTGTCAGAAGAGCGGTGTTTGTTATACGAATCCGCCGCAAAGTACGATTGTCGAGGCCGTATCATGGTGGGGTTCAATCGAAAGCCCTTCATTTGCATTTCTGATTGCTACATGACTGTGCAGGCTTACTGGAGAAAAGAGAATGCAAACTAAGCATGGCGGCTACATTCAGGCGGATTTGATACAGAAGACCCAGCCGATGTGATGCTTCGACTGTCAACGGGTACGGATGCTGCGTGTTTCAACAAACGGCGGACAATATGCTGTTCCATTGCTAAACACCAGTGCTGTAGAGGAAGTCGGATTGTAAATCCATGAGATCGATCAGGAAAACCAAAGTGTGAAACCAATGACAATGCCAGCGAACAAAATCCCGCCGTAGCTGCGGCATCTGTTATTGTCTATATGTTGATCTTCCGAGGGAGTGTACCTCAACCTGCAACAGCCAGAGAAGGCCCGAACACCAGTAGACAACGACTCCGGGCCTTCTGCAGCGATCTTGCTGTCGTCTTCCTCCAAGAGCTTACGAATCATATCTTCTTCTGTCGTTTTCGCACGCAGAAAGACCGACTTAATCGTGGTTGCGATGGCGGCGAAGCTCGCTGCCAAGTTCAACCCAACCAGCCTTACAAGCGAAGGGAGGTGCAAAGGATCCATGTTACTGCCATAGCATTGCTGAACCCTCCCACTGTTCCTTGGAAAACTAGAATGTCGGAAGACTACTCCCCTTTGGCTAGATGCGCTGGATCCAGATTGCAAAGACGAGGGCGGAAGTGTGACGCTGTCAAGCATAGATGAAGCCAGGCTTGGCAGTTCCTGAGTTTGGCGGTACATTTGGGCACTAGCATTTTCGCCTGCGCTGAAACTAGGAGAGCCTGGAATGCTCAAGGGCTGGCTGTCAGCTTGCTTTGCAGTGCGTCGATCGCGATTGGAACGCGTGATGTCCGGCAACATCGTAAACATATTGTTCCAACGTCGAAAGGACTTGACTGTTGACGCTCTGAAATCGTAGGATGTAATAGCCGAAGCGAGCCCTCCGAGATCCCGCATGCTATACGGTCTGGCTTTAGATCTAAGAGAAGCCAGTTTCCCTTCTCTATCCTTCCCTAACCAATCAATACTACCTTGGGTAAGTTGGCTGACGCTGTCTCTGCCAGAAGTATCATCTGCTTGAACCAGGACTGGAACGATTGATGTAAACTTGGCAAGCTCATGGATCCATCGAAACTGCTCAAGCACATGTTGCGCGAGCGTTTTCCCATCCTGAACGTCGAGTATCAACAGGCACACAGACACTGCTGCAACTTGCTCTAGTAGATTAGGTAGCAGGGTCTCGAGTAGGCTAGCATCCGTGGGTTGTATCTCCGGACGGATAATAGTCTGTAAGACCGTGAAAGGTCGCTCTGCTCGCTCGCAAGCGGCTGCTAGACTTTCGACCGCTTCAAGCCTGTCGCCATATGAGCAATGCACAGACGAAACTGAATAGTCGGCTTTGGCCCCAGGCGTATGGCCGCCGCTACTCAAAGCAGCTCGGACCTTGGCTTGCTGTTTCACTGCAATGAGCGAGGGAATAAGTGCAATTAGCGTGCTTCAAGCCGTGGGAAGGGGTGAGAGGAAGGCGGGGGGAAAAGAGGGGGGGGGG
>BCIL01000006.1:712825-926891 GCA_001599955.1 Cystobasidium pallidum
GGGGGGGTGCGACAGGACGAAGACCAAAGAGCTTACCGGTTCCTCCAGCCATCAGAACCCGAGGGAGCATGTGAGAGCCGGCTGACAAAGTGGCTGTGCTCGATGCTGACTCTTGCTTGCCGCGCATCAACCTGCGTCCGCCTATTGCAGCAGCGGGATTGGCCTTGTCTGAGTCGGATGGGGAGCTGAATTCAGGACTATCTGGAACAGATGTTGGGACCAGTTTAGGCATAACCAGGTCGCTGCTATCTCTTAATGGACCACCGTGCCGTGATCTTCTGGACCGGGGCAGGACCTGCGAGGCCGAGGAGCTTGGATGGCCTCCTGCATCGCTATAAAGTTCCCACCCTCCATCGTCTGTATCCGCAACTGATTCCGCACGGGAAGCGTCTGACAAGAAGTCTGTAGGAAAGCTGGCCAGACTCCCGGACGAGATTGACCTTGTCTTGGGCGAGGAGAGGGTGGATGACAGGTAGGACGCCAACGTGATGGGCGCCGGACCGGGCGAGTCAGCAGCGGAAGACCGGTGACCACTAGCAGAGGGCCGAGTACATGACGATGGTGTTGTGTATGCGGTGCTGTCGTTGTTGCTTTCGTTGTTCCTGACTGAGTGGCCAAAGTGGAGTGCGGCCATTCCTGCCGTGTGCAGGCCCGGTGTCGCCAGGTCATCGAGGCTGCTGGCTGGGGACCCCGACTCGGCCTGGTCCCCCACAGACAGCGCGGCAGCAGTATCGGCAGTATCCGTCCCATGGCTGTGGGCAGAGTGATAGCGTGGCCTGCTCGCCAGTGCTGTGTCTTCTGAGGAGTCGTCGCTTGCCGAGCGCGAGGCTCGATCGTCCCACGTCCTGTCGCTATCGTCGAGTATACTGCCATCACCGATGTCGATATCCTCGTCTGAGAAGAGCGATATGACACTGTCGTCGTTGCGAGTGTGGGCTACTCTGGGTCTAACGTCCATGTATCCGGGAGTCGATGCTGGGTGATTCGCTGCATCCGCGTCGTGACCCTCTGCCGAAGGGCTGGTTGTTCGGGCCGCCAGGGACGCCGGCGACGCTGCAAACGGATCCTCTGCTGCTTCGTACATCTCATTGTCCCTGCTGAACTGGCTGCTTGTAGCTCCCCTCCACATCCTTCCTATGCTTGGTCTGCTGGGAGACGTTGTCGTGGCGTACAGTTGCTTGACAGAGCAAAGGCGCGGAGAGAGAGCGGGTGTGCGGGGTGCGCGGTGGCGAATGCCGCAGGGCATGCTCCCATTTGTATGGACGGACCTCAGCACCTATGGCCCAAGCTGCACGGTTTGTCCTCCCCGCACGACTCCAATCCACCACTGATCTGCGGTCAAAGCTTTCCGGCCTTCTGTTTTCAAGCTGCGCACTGCTACCCACGTATTGTCCTTGCATTGGACGTATATGAGCTTATTTCTTTTGTCGAGGATTCCTACCCCCGGCCTTTCGCGTACGTCGAATACTCCTTGGGGTGGACAAGTATCATGAAGGTCTAGCAGCTGCAGTCGCTTGCCATGTACGAAAGTCCACAAGGGGTACTGAGAGCACAGGAATTGTAAGCATCGTAGCCCTTCTGTCAGGCATTTCGTCTACTTGTGGACATACCTGATGAGAGATACCGCGATGCCTGCGGACTACATCAACTGCCGTCATGTCCTCCCAGTCAATTTTTGCGTCAGCTGATATTAATTTTCGGGCAAATGTGGCCTGAGACGCATCTTGCGGTGTAGACTGCTCTTGTAGATGAGGGAGGTCTTTGAGAGTTTCCACTAAAAGATCTGCACCTATTGCGGCAAGCTCTATCTCTGCTGTCTTGTAATCTGTGTCTGGAAGTATCTGAAAGGGAAGGTCAGTTTCGAAGGCGACATTGGGCATTTCTCGTTAGACTTACAACCTCTCGCTGAGCTAGAATTCGTCCTTCATCGAATCTCTTCCCAAGACTCTGTATAGTCACTCCAGTGTGATGGCGTCCTTCCATAATAGACCACTGTATCGGCGCAGCGCCTCTATACTTCGGTAGAAGTGAAGGATGAACATTAAGTGTATTTAGAGGAAGGAACCGGGCTAGCATGCTCTGAGGTATGAGATAGCCGAAAGAAGCTGTTATCAAGAGGTTAGAGGCTATCCCTAGAGCTTGGGTATGATCTTCGGTGAATGAAGGAGGAAGGGCGAAGTCGCGAAGCCCCGTAACGGGAACTTGATGAACGGGTATTCCAAGGCTCTCAGCCATCAGACGAAGAGGAGCTGTAGCATGGCCTTAGTGCATCATACCCAAGTGTTGCCTAGTCGGAGAAACTGCAGACCTACGCCTGTGTATACTTTTCAGACCCCTCCCAGTCCGCTTATCAGGCGGGACCAGCACACTCAGCTCTTTGACGAGAGCTACGGTGTTCGCGGTAGGGCAAGAATCAGCAAGGCAGTCCTCAAGGTATCTGAATATTATTGATCCCTCCCAATCTGAGTGGGCAACGTACTCGAGTCTTGTTTCGCAAGCGATTCAAGTGAAGTACACGAGAAGCGATCGGCTCCTGCAAAAAGTATTCTGTGTGGAGCTCGAGCGGTCTGCGCTGCAGGCAGCGTGGCAGAGGAAGCACGACGCCCATGGAAGAAGGTCATGAGAGATCTCCTGCCTTGCAGGATTCGCTGCGCCGGACCTGCGTGCGCCTTCGATGCGGAACATGCTTGCGGGCTTGTGTAGGAAAGTCCATTGGGCAGCCGGAGCTCCAGCCGGGAAGACCGAGGCGAAAGGAGTCGTTTAGCAATGGTCGAGACTGTCAACATCGCAAGTAATGATTCAACTCCCTCTGAGGCTAACTCCGGGAGGTGAACGCATGTATGAGGCAAGCGATGGATCCGGAGGAATCGCTCGGAAAGTACAGGTGGTACAGGCACGTGCACAATTTGCAACAGGAAGGATGTAATCGGCGGACCCATAACAACGCGTAAGTAGCCAACAGCTATGCTACGGTGGTGACGGTCGATGCTTCCTGAATACTGGACGGCTTTCCCTTTGCTCCGCCATGTAGCCTGCGTGAGAACGGTCAATGTTGCCTTTGCCGGAATCTTCCCATTTGCGCTCCAGAAAAGTCGGCCTCGAAATGGCCAGAGAGGACCTTGCTCCTGCCGCCCACTTGTATTTCGAGGACAGCTTCGACGCATCGAAGCCTTCTTGCAAAGGCTTGGCTGGCCTAGTCCTTCTTTCAGGAAATTTAGGCTTTTCGTGTTCAATCTCTTGCATTCGCTTCATCGATCTCGAAGACAAGCCCTGGCTCTTGTCATAAGTACCAAGCTCAGCTTCCGCCAGTAACGCATCTCCCACTTTCTCTTCCTCGATTTCCTCGTCGGTGCGGAACTTGCTTCGTAATATACGTCGAACAGCTTCTGAGCTGATTTTAAACTGCTCTGCAAGCTTAGGAGTACTGAACTGGTCCGGATCTAAAGCATGCAGACGACGTATAGTATTCATCTCCCCTCTTGAAAGGCGGCGAGGTGGATTCCACCCTTCTGGAAACTTTTCTTTCAGAGATTCTCGATGCAACCGCCATTGAGGCTTCATTTCAGGCTCTGCACGAGGGTGTCTATGTGTTGCGAAAAGGCAGATAAGAGGAAGAGGGAGATGCCAAGCCCGCTTAGTGTTGGCTTCGTTGGTCAGTTTGGCGTCCCTGACACTTACATCCTCGGTCCACCCTTGCCAGTGGCAAAGACAGAACTGTCTAGTTGTACACCCTCTTCATTCTCGAGGCGCTTCAGCTCAGTAAGTAGATCCTTAGCCTGATTTGATCTTTGATCTGGCCGCTTCCCGCCTGGCCATGCGAAGTGTTCGCGATGCAGCTTTGTCGCCATAGAAAACCTGGCAGCATTGGAACAGGTAGCTCGAGCCGAGATGCAAGCATAGCAGGCTGTTGAGGTAGATGCCAGGACGTTCATGTTAGCAGCATGAAAACGGATGTTGAAGCCTGGGTGTTCGGTTGATACACAACCAAGCGTGCAGCTCTTCGATCAGTAAATGACTGGGCATTTCAGCCGCGCAGCTGTGCTTGGAGGAAAGCAAAATATGCAATCATGGCCGACGTGTCTGACCCCGAGATTGCAAAAGGTGAGGAGCTTTGCAATACCTCGCTGCCTCGACGCGCATTGCCTGCTTACTTGGCTATACCGGTAGCTTACAATGATGTGAGAAGCAATAGCCCAAGTACATGGTGAGCCGTGCAAGGGCATCTCTGCTAGGATTGTGAATCCTACTGGCTAACGACCTCTTAGGCTGCTTCTCAAATATGATGATGGCAAGAAGGACACGGTAGTCCTCGCAGCAACCGGAGAGGGCAATCCCGTGGAGGCCATAAAGCCGCTTCTCCAGCCTGATCAGGTTCACTTCGCATATGCAAAGATAGTATGCAGACATTTCCGACAAGTATGTGCATCTGAACGAGCTCATTCTATATCTGGCAGACCTACGCGGTAGACAAGGAATCAACGCGCGAGAAGGTACGCCCGTTTATCCACCGGCTGGTGGTGCCACGTGAATTGACACAAAGCGTGACACCAAACAGTTTGTGCTTTTCGTATATATGTTCGTCTGGCTTCCTCCTATTCATTTCGTGATGTTCTGCGAAGCACGTTAATGCCCTCTGTCGTGACAGTGGCCCACAAGTCAAAATAATGCGCCGCGCCAAGATATCGGTACAGAAGGCGGATGTGACAAACGTCTTGCGGTACGTGACATGGATCTCAACTGGTTATGCCTATGCTCACTTACCTGCATCTGTCGAACAGGACGTACTCTATCGAGGTAAGCAGGAGACACCCGCCGACGAGCTAACCGTAAACAGCAGCCCGCATTTACACCTACCTCCGTGCAGGTTCCCTTGGAGACGGCCGAGCAATTACAAGAAGACGCAGTCATAAACAAGCTGAAAGCCGTATGTGCCGAGCTATCAGGCCTCTGAATGTACTAATCATCGCTCCTTTAGGTCGGTGGCGCAAACTACGGTCCTGGGACTTAGCCCTGTATCGCTCAAGCAAAGCATCAAGGAAGCGTTGCGGGTAGATACTTCAACGCTCATATGAGGCATGAACGAGTCACTATCAATCTAGACAGCCAGTATCCATGTTGTCAGATAAAATAGAGTAACGGACTGAATTCCTGGCAATCTTGTCTAGCCAGATCTTGCATCTTATGGCAATATAATTCTAATGAAAGCTTGATCCAGAGCTCTATCGTTTGCTCGAATGATGGTATATTCTGAATACGTAAGGCTGTGTTAGTTCGCTCTTGTCCCGTGTATCTCAATGCACAGGTTGAGAGACGTGATCCGTGCACAGGTGAACGCGTTGAGATGGGCGATCTGGCTTGATCGACCAGAGCAGTGCATGTGCATTGCATTTGAGATAGTAGCGATATTGTTATGACAACATTGCTACAGGATTGCGAAAGACAGAATATAATCTCTAGACACGCGATTTAGGGCAGTCAAAGGCTGGACAACACGCCTATGACTACTGGCATTTTAGGCGGAAGGTGTCAACAAAGAGACCTTCTTTCGTATAATGTCGAAGGTATGCAGCAGTCGAGAACTTGATTCGAACGTATCTTTGGCGGACAATTTCAACACTATATCATTGCTTATTCTTAGCATGATACACACCGGCTTGCTTGCAAGTATATGAACAAATGACTTACTGAAGGAAGCATCGGCTTGGAGATCTAAGGGTAGAGCCTGATCCTTCTTCTTGCTCGATTCGTGCTGCTTTGTTCGCTCTTCGAACATCTGGGAAACGGCAATAGCTCGGTCGACCACATCTCTACAAGTATCACCGTACGGTCAGGGATAGCTTCGACACATCAATGCGGCATCGCTCACTTGGGTACGCCGGCCATTGCTGCAACGTGTGGCCCGTAGCTCTTTGGAGAAGATCTGCCCAAGTGTATATCTCAGTATGTGACGTTACCAGTGGGCTGCTGACATGATTTGGACTGACCCGTCTGTGAGCTTGTACAAAAATGTGACCTCTCGCGTTTGGTCGTCTACAAAAGTTTGCAGATGCTTGAGAGCTATCTCGGGATGATGCGCGAAATCTTCGACAAGCGACGTGAAGTGAGTCGCGAAGAAGCCAATGCAGCCGAGGTGGCCTGCCAGCTGATGCAGGACAGCGTAGGCAATGCTCAGACCGTCGAAAGTACTAGTTCTGTTGCAGAATAGCAGGTGTCAGCCAGTTCTACGTATTCAAGGACCTGAACAGCTTACCCGCGGCCAAGCTCGTCTAGAATAACCAATGTCTTAGGTGTCGCCTCCACCAAAATCTTCCTACAATCTTCCATTTCGACCCGGAAAGTCGACTGACCAGCTAACATATTGTCCGCCGCGCCCATGCGGGACACTATCCTGTCGCACGGAGAAATCCTTGCGCTCTTTGCTGGAACATAGCAACCGATTTGTGCCAGAATCACACCAACACATGTCATTCTCAACAGCGTCGATTTGCCAGCCATCTGTTGATGATGGCTCAATCAGTATGGTACAATTAATTTGCATGCGAGGCTTGTTTAGCTTACGTTCGGACCGGTAAGGAGGACCATATCCTGGTGCGAGCCTCCCAGACTGACGCTGTTTGGAATGAATTCGGAAGAAGCTGAAAAGATGCACGGGTGCCGCAGCTCCTCAAATTGCACGGATGCTTGGTCTTCCTCGACGATCATTGGCCGCACAGCAGGGTAGCCCAGTGCACTCGAAGATTTCGCCAGACTAACCAAACAGTCGAGCTCGGCGACCAGCTTGACAGCTCTGAGCCATTCTGAGTAGTCTTTGCTGAACTCCGTATAGACCTGAAGCCCCTGTTATTCAGCTTCTTCAACCACGCTCTTCCAAAAGATAACGCACAGTATACTGGAACAGCTTTATGGCTTGATCCTGGCGCTCTCTCGCTTCTTTCAGCTTCTGCACCAACTCTTCGACCTCTTTCGAGTAGTAGCGATGCAGAGCTTGCGTGCCGGATACCTAAGGATGGTAGTAGTTCAGTCAAGTCTGCGATAGGCAGCATGCCGCTCCTACCTTTGTCCATGTTTTTGGGACTTTCAGTTTTGCCGGACATTCGATCTGATAGATATCTTTCGTGCCTATGTCTTTGAAATTTAGATCCCGACATCTTAAGAGGTTATGCAGCTGCATCAGTTTCATGCAGACAGTAGCAATGATGAAAAGTACTTACTTGAGCTCCTTTTTGTATTCATCTAGTTGATCTTCAAGATCCGACTCGATAGTTCGGACTCGCTTGGCAATAGCGTCAAACTCTGCGCTTTTCCCTTTAACCGGCCGGAGATCATCGCCATCAACCTTGAAAAGCGCACGAATTCCTTCCACGCGCGTTTCCAACTCGGGTGCCATGCGAAGCACTCCTGGAATGCTAGGAGATGTGAAGTCAGAAGCAGCATCTGCAAGCTTATCGAAGAGCTCGGAAACATTCGTGAAAGCGTCAAGAACTTTCAGGCTGTCATGTCAGGCGTCAGCTAACTGTCGTTCGCTCCCGCCCGCCCAAAATTCGCTCAGCAGACGTACAAGTCCTTGACTCTGACATTTTTGGCATGTATGCGACTCAGGAGTCTTTCCACGTCCGGCATGCCTTTAGTCAGCCTATCAAACGTGTCCTGGAATGGCTGGGACTGCATGATTTCCTCGACTGCATCCAGACGGTCATTGATGGCATTTGCGCTCCGCAAAGGCTGACAGATCCAGACTTTGAATAGTCGCTTGCCTGCCAGCGAGTATGCCCGTCAGTTGTTGACTTCTGTTGACCAGAGACTATTTGAAGGAGGTTTATCCGTACCAAATGGAGTAGAGCAGCGACATAAAAGCTTATATAGCGTGCCCTCGTCGGTACCAGATGAATTTTGCAAAACTTCGATGTGCGCGAGAGTTTGACCGTCCAGTATAAGATTTTGGCCGTCGCGAATTGGGTCAAAAATGTCTGTCAAGCAAGGCAATCATTAGCATCCTGGCACAGCTCACGTAAATCCTGGCGTACTGAAGTTCTTTACGGAGACGAGGTCTCTATCCAGGTTGAGCTATTCAGGGCAAGGCAGATTAACTTTTGACCACGAATCAAAGAAGCCCATCGAAGAAATACACCTACTCCTCTCAGGTACCAGAGCATGCCCCCCATAGCACTCATAGCCTCAGTATTACCGTATGATTGCTTGATCGGCTCTGGAATCAGACTCGACACGTCCATCTCTTCCTCCATATCCGTATCATTTCCTTGCTTAGTTGCATCCTTGAAAAGGTTTTCGAGGCCTGCGCGAGCATCATCCGCAGAGAGGAATTCCGTGCCCGGCTTGAGGTGATTCCACGTGCACGCTGGACCCACACAAGCTCGGAGGAGCCGTAAAGTAGGGACCGAAAGGTTTCCCTTCTCGCAAATCAGCTCACGAGGCTTGTGCTGCCGAATGGTGGTCTCCAGTCTTGTTCGACACGTATCGTCCTGCAACGTTCCCGGACCTCAGTACGACAGCAAGGTAAAGGTAATCAGAAACCCATTGCATGGAAGGGCTCACTTGGAAAGCGCTTATGGTAAAGTCAGCGGTAGAGCAATCTGCGATAACTATCCCAAACTTGGGATCCGAGTCGCCCTCCGCTATATACTCTTTGATGGCTATACAATGATCCGAAAGATCGTCATTCAGTAGCTGACCATCGACGATCGTACCCGTTGTAAGAACAGTCTTGAGCTCTCGATTAACGATTTTGGGCTCGTTTGATGCCTTCGATTTTCCTTTCCCTTTTCCTTGTTCTTTGCTAGCATCTTGTCTTCTAAGATCCGCACCAATGGCTGTCTCCGCTTGTTCGACTCGACCGACCTGCAAGTGCCAGGAGATAGTGTTTCAGCTGCATGGGTAAGGGACTATGAAAGGGTTGGAGTAATGACTCACCTTGAAGCCCTGAGCCAAGAATTTCGCTGTCCAGTAGTCAATACTAGCTTCTGGCACACCGACCATGCTCATCTTGACTCTGCTGGTAAGTTTCAGATCGAAAATTTGATGTCCGATAAAGGCGTCACTTTCGTATAACTCTGGTCGAGAGATTGCAAACCAGTATTAACTTCACTTTCGGCATCATTATAGGCAGAAATTGAGAAACCAGCTAACCGAAGAATTTGCCTTTTTGGAAGAAAAGGACAGTATCCATGTCTGAACCAAGGGACATCATTAGACAAACTGCGTCCTATACAAGGTTCCTTTCGGTATGCTACCGCTTACGGTTCTTCTTGATATCCCAGAACTGTTTCTCAAAAGGCGTAAACTTTGCTTCGGCAGATTTAGGTATGTACAGTGTTCTAGTTTCGAAGTCCGGATCGCCTTCAGATGTCAACGTGCGGGGAGAAGAGTATCAGTTGCAATATGCTCCACCAAACAGCACCACAGTGTGTAGTTAGTTGGATTCACCTGGTCGATTCTTATCTGCATCCATGCGATTCTCCGGCTTAAGAAAGCTGAAGACGTCTCCTTCCTTGGCGTATTCCTCTTTGCGCTCCTGCAGCAAAGTTGTACATTAGGGGCTCTGTATTCTATCAGACTCTCATGGCTTTACTCGCCTGTTTACCCAAATCCGCATTGGTGAGGAAAGAACTACTGAGAGACTGTGAGTCGGCCTTTTTCTGCGGATTTCGGAAATGTTAAATGGGGACACAAGGGTTGACGGCAGGAAGAACGCTTCGGCGTCTACTAAGGGCTACTCACAATGGTAGGTCGTTTTGGGGGTACAGCCTTGGCCTTGCCTTTGCCCTCGGATTTTCCTTCTTTCTTCTTCGGTTTGAGCTCTTCAATATCGGACTTGATGGCCTCATCCCAATCAACACCGCCGTCCGAGTATTCGTCACTCTCCTCCTCATCTAACGAGAATGGACTATCCTCCTTCGAGGCAATCAGTGTTTTGGCAGATCCTCGAATTGTACCGGTCTTGACTTTCTTCTTTGCGGGGGCGTCGCTAGATAGTCCTGCCTCCCGGTCGTCGTCGTCACTATCCGACATGATGACTTGACGTTTGGAAGAGCGGGACTTTTGCATTAACGCGGGATAATAAAGGCTTGATCAGGATTCTATCGACGCGGATATCTGGTGAATGTTGACTCACCCGAGAGACGCGTTCAACATGACCACTCTCACTTTCGTCGTCGTGGTCATCGTCATCATCGATATCCATCTCGCTGGTGGATAGAGCACTGGTAGCTGCGCTTTCGTTCTCACTCGTCAACGGAGGTGTGGGCAGGGACTGGACCTTCTTCTGTGTTGTGGCGGCGGGCGAAGAGGAAGAGGTAGAGAAAGTGGAGGGAACGCGGTCGGTGTTGGTGATGTTTAATGCAGAGGAGGCTGTTGCATTAGTAGACGGAAAGCGCGAGGCTTCTCCGGTACTGCCCTTGGAAGCATAATCCTGCAGCGTAGAAGGGCCCTCATCAACCGCTGCATCTGAGGAGAGGTCGATGGTGAACTTTGAAGCCGACGAAGCCGAAGAAGCACGTTTGAAACTGCTCTCGGCAGCTCCAATGGCTGCATCTTCGCCGGTCCTGTCGCTCGTGCTGCTCGAGGCGGCAGTGCTGGTCGAGGGTGTTATCGGTGTGCTCGGAGTCGCGGTCTTGCTCTTCGATGTCGATGGGCGAGGCGTATTGCCTGGGGCTGCAGCTTTCTTGAAGAAGCCCAGCAGGCTGGACTGCTTTCCCGCAGGCTTGCTCATGGTGCAGTGTTGTTCTGCTGGTGGTCCAGCTGCTTGCTGGTGTGCAGTCGAGACGCGTCCCGGCATGAATGTTGTGGCTGCTTTGATCGAGGAACCTCTTTACGCGGACAGCGAGGGCTGCATGGAACGACACAGCTCAGCTGCACCGAAACGCAAGAAGGATTTGCAGCGGAATGCACAGTTGTCCGGCGCTCTGCTGATGCCCGACAAGCCTTCGACTGCCGTTGGACTGGCGCTGACGTTTACAAGATGGATGTGAACGCGGCGAAGAAGCGGAGACTGGAGCAGCTGAAGCATGGTGAGCAAGTAACAACATGCTGCACGCGCTGCCTACTGATGCTATCTGATAGACCCCCTGTTGGGCAGCCCAGAGATTCCCACATCTTCAGCCCCAGCAGGAACCGCCCCCGTTCCTACCCAGAATGCTGCCAGTCTGCTGAAACTGATCCGCGAAGGACCTCGGTTGTCATCTGGAAGTGCACAATTCGACTCTCTCATCGTGTCGTGCGACGCCGACCGAGTTGGAGGACTTTCACCCGGACAACTGCTCGAGTTATCCGGCTGTCCAGGCGAGGGCAAGACAAGAACTTGCATGTCGTACGCCATACAGGCTTCCCTAGGCAGCGACGAGGACGACAAAGCCCTCAGAGCCCTCATCATTGGCGAGCCCCTTTGTTTCAAGCTCGTGGACTCCGGCTCAATGCTCATGCTCTTCTCCGCATCTGCACAGATACACAAGGCGGCATGTCACCAGGCGTACTGCTTCAAGCAGCTATGGCTGCGAATGACGATGATGAAGGTAGCCTCAATGTGACGACATCCATACCTTCATCGCTAATGGCATCTTTCCACAGATTTGGCTATGCTCTGTCTAGAACGAATGGCTGTCTGGGATTGCTACGAAACCGACGATCTTCTAGTGGCGCTTCATGCACTCAAGTCCTTCCGGGATCAAAATCCTTCTGTAAATTGTGCACGCTTTTTTCCGTCAGCCTACGCTATATACTGACGCAGCACACGATGTCAGCTCCAAATAGTGCTGATGGACACCTTGTCTACGCATTTCAATGCCAACGTAGTACCAAGTCTATCGGCAGAGAGTATGACCGATCGCGACAAAGCGGATTTAAAGTACAAGAACGGCCGCACTAATGACAACAAAAGACCGCGGAAGCCTTACTTTGCTGCTGATCCTCGTCAAGAAGCCAATTACAGCATTATAAGACATTTCATGAGTGGACTCCTCAAGGAGACACTGTTGGCTGTTACTGCCAACAATGTAGCTGTGAGTGCATAGTACTGCTGGAACGACTGATTTACACGCCACAACAAAGTACTGAGTGCCAGTTATGCTGCTAGGTCGTCGTCACCACGCGAAGCAAGACTAAGTTAACAGACGATTTCGGCGAAAGGACGGCAAGCGTAAGGGATGCGAAGCACTCGTTTGCTGTTCCACAATTTTGTAAGTTCATTGTGCCGGGCTAAGCTTTGCGGCTGGGCTGAATGCAAGACTGATGCGTCGCCTCACCTACACTGCAAATGTAGTCAATCACTGGCATATACCGTTAGCTACGCAGGTCATATTGTCTGCCGCAAGCGACGGTACACGGTGAGAATGGAACACCGAGCTACGAGGGCGGAGTTACCAGCTTAATCGTATTGCCAACTCCACAGGACTGCCATGGCAGTCGTGACGCCGTCCTCCTCACGCGGACATCAGATACCATTCCGCACGACAGTAGGTTCCTGTCACCTCATACACCAGCAAAAGAGCCACGATGCTGATGCACATGCGATTTTCAAGAACAAAGGCATCGAAGATGTTTAGCATGATGGTCACTAAGCAGCTCTCTGCGCATGTAGCACTGCCTACGGAGGTATTGCTCGTTTGGCGACAAAACGCGGACACAATGACACCGATCAAGCAATCGTCAGGCTAACACGCCGGTCGTGACCGACATGCCGTTCCCGGCGATCAGCGCGTCAGCTCGGTGTGCAGGTCAAACTTGCGAACGGCGATCTTCTTTTAGAACAACTGGGATCCCGTAAAACAGGCCTGCTTCCGCCAGTATAGGCTAGTCCTCCATTGCCTCAAAGATGTTCGATAGAACCCTCATATACCAAGTATTGAAGCAGCCCTATTCAAATAGGATAGCCTTTGATGGTAATTACAAATGCAACTTGGCGCAAGCGGTCAGCGAGCTTGGATTTCTAGTAGGTGAAGGGACACTCGATACCTCGACAGTCCCCACCACGACATCTCACTATGACCCCGAGCAAGCCGTAAATGCAACAATAAGTTTAGCATCCAATGCGAATGTCGTTACGGTCGCAGACATGCGGCAAGGTCTGTCTCAGCTGAGGCATGGAGGTGGACAAGCTCCCTCTTACTCTCATGGAACACCTTCAACCGGAGGCGTCGCATTGTGCAAGAAAACATTCACTACGGAGTCAAACGCCCGCACTGACCGGGACAGAGCTAGGCCTGTATCGGCTCCGGTGTCTGCGGCCAGATTCGAAAGCTTTGGACCGCTATCTAGTATCGAGGCTGGCGGAGGAGCACGGGCTTACACAAGCTTGCATAGACCACGAGCAACAACAGCTCCGGTTCAGCAACCAAGTCAAGCCCTGATTCGGTCGATTCCTGCAACTGGGGTACCTACTAGCATCACTCATAGGCGTGCGTTTATTAAGACATCGCTGTTCTTATGCATGCGCTAACCTTGGTACATAGCATCGTCCCTCGAGAAGCTTGGAAAGTATGTTGAAGCCTCTGTAGAACGTTTTGAACCACGCACTTCGGGAATCGCTCTCAGTGGCGATTACACTCCAGGAGGATTCGGTCTTCGCGTTAGAAGTCAAACACAGACTGTAGAGCAGGACGCTCGTACTGGTGAAACTGTCGGCTATCATTCCATGGAGCTGCTAGAGCGAGACACGAAAGGGAACTCAAGGATCTCGAATACTCGCTCCGACTTGCAGGGATCATGGTATGAAGTGCAACAGGCTATGCAGTCACTACAAAAGAGTCAGGGTTACATTGCCTGGTAAAGAGACGATACTGTTGTAGTCTGTCTACGTCATGTGCAGTTGCAGTAATGCTTTCATTCATACCTAAATCTGGGCGTTCTCGTTCGGACTGGATTGTCTCACCTCAGTGGTACAGCCTCAAAATGCCGTATCAACGGTCTCGAGAAGTTGACCGGCGTGACTGGCAAGAACGACAAACAGGCTGACCGGACGGACAGACTGCATACTACTTCTGAGCTAGCGATCTTATCGCCTTGTTTGAGAGCGACTAACCCTGCTTTGTGAAGCGCTATATGGAAACCCAGTTAGATAGCTCGTCAAGCTACGTTGCAATGCAAGCACCGCCATCGCCACCCCGAATAGAGGAGATAACCAGCGCGGAAGAAGATGAAGACTTTAGCTGGCCCGGGCTGGAAACGTCGGAAGCGTCAAGACCTTATGTGCAGTCGTCAGGAGGGCTGTCTGTGGATTCGAGAGACCACTCCTCTTATAGTGATGATTCGGCTTCGAAAGGTCTCACTGCGTATGACGTGCTTGGCATAGAAGCCAACGCTACACGACATGTCATTAAGAAGGCTTTCAAGCGTAAAGTAAGGCATATCTTAAACGGGTTATTCGCGTTCGGCTTAGGTAGCGTTGATCGGTTTCGGCGGTCAAAGCAAAGCGCGAGGAAGCGTTGACCGACGATGAGTGGGGGATCGCTCAAGAACGTGTCCTTTTGCTGGAAGAAATCTACAAGGTATTGCGGAATGGTAAGTTCAAACTATGAAACTGTGTATGGTATCGATTCCGAGGAGATGCTTGGCAAGCAGATACCTTGCGCGCCGAGTACGACAGAAAATTATGCTCGTCAAACCAAAGGAACGAGTCTCGTGATGTGTACGTCCGTTGGATTTGTGACCTTTTGTCTCCTGGGGACCTAACCTATTTCTCCTGCACCGAAATATACGCAGCGAGTCGAGTATGATATCGAAAGCGGAGTTAGTAGCTTCGTCAGGGCCCTCGGCGCTGATGACTGCAGGTCAAAGCACCTTATCAACCATACCTGAAGGTAGGATCTTGACGGGATTGGGGAATAGACACTTTCTCGGCCTGGCCTCGGAGGTGCAGGAGCAGCTAGCGCAGCCAAAGCATGAAGATACGCAAGACTTCAGTCCTGGTTTGCGCAATGATCCCGTAACGACTGCAACATCCTCACGTCAGCTTGTCCCGCATGCTTTGCAGCCGCTTGGCATGTGCGAGTCTATTGGGAAATGTGATCAACGAAAACCCCACGAAGAGTGCAGTCAGGCGCGAGGCTATGATTACAATCATGGGCCCACGAGGATGAAGAAATCGCAGGCATCTCGGGCACTTGTGAGGGATGCAACGAACATACACGTGCCGAAGCTCGTGGGACCAGCTGACTCGCATAAGGAGGCAGAAGTCCATGTACCCATTACGGTTGGACATCGTCAATCGAAATCGCTTTTATCAGGGAGATCTTCTACATGCATGACCGCACGGTCTCAATCCCAATTGATGCTTCCCGAGGATGCGTGGACGTCAGGATCTGGGGAGTTACTGCCGATTAGTCGGTCAGACAGGACCACAGCTGTTGACCGAAAATATAGGAAGAACCATGTTGCAGAGTCTGTCGACTACTCCCGAGCAGCTGAGGCAACGAACCGATTTCTGCCGCCAATGCAAACCCACCAATTACATCGCGGCCCGTCGCAGATAGATGGGTCCGAGGATTCGCGCGCGCGTCCAAATCAGCTGATAAGTCTTGCAACAGCGCCAAAGCAAGCGTTGGTGATTCCACCAGCATTGCCTATGTCAGGGACCAACATGAACCAGATTCTTGCAGGCTTTGGGCAAGTATGGCGGCCTTTTTGGCCCCATGATCGATGATGTAAGAGCGAGTTTCGGAAGCTTCTCTTCTTCGCAGACCCGTACCACTGTCAGCATAGACCCACATACAGGGGCGATGTCCGGTTCACAGCGGAGCGACAGGTTTCATCGGGATGCATACGGCAAGATCTGCATGGATTCGGACTTGAAGAATTTCTCTGGACATTGAGAGAAAGATGCTCAGAGATCCGTGCTTGAGTGTCCTTCGTCCGAACGCCTTTGTATATGTACGGGTGGCTATTGAGGTAAACTTAATCAACGACAACCAAGACGCGGACAAGCGAGCCAAACAACGTTCGCCCGTTCATTCTTTCGCTTTCGACGTGACCGCATCCTCTTCAGGTTCTCTTAGGGGGATCAACATCCAACCTCGTCATATTGATCGCTTTGCATAATTCAGCAAACGTTACGTCGAAAGTGTACAATCAGGATATGTTGATGATGAGCACTTCATCCTATCTTTGAAGAATATAGTTCCGCGATAATGCTGTACTTGATAACGTTTGACACCTTGAAAGTGGACTTTTTTTTAGAAGTTTATACGACATTTGTTACTTGGAGTTGCTCTCTTCTCCTTCCCAGCCAAGCAACCATGAAGAGGTCGCATGCAGCTCTTGAGCGAGCCAGCGAGAGCAGCGGGGAGTCAAATGACGATGGATACGATGACGGGGAAGATTTGATGGCACGAGCTGCGAGTATGATGGATTTTGACGATGAAGGGGATAGCGAAGACGACGACGACACGGGGGCTTCGGAAGCTGGCACTAGCGAAGCTGGGCCGTCCAATGGCAAGAAGCAGAAGCTGAATAACAAACAGAAGAGAGGGAAGAAGCACGAAGAATCGAATGGCCTGCCCGAAGACGAGGAAGCAGAGGTGCAAAGCGTCCTCCAACTGCAGGTATGCGCAGAGCCGTGATCGCAGCCACAATTTTGCCAGAGTGACCGAGAGCTTACGGCAGTTTGAAATGCATACCTTACACCTATGCTGGCTAGATTGATGCCTTGCTGTCCTCTGTGCGAGTGCCCGACCCTTCCAGCTCCAAAGCTCGGCCATTGAACAATTTCGTAGAGCGCCTCAGGTGATCGGAACTCTTCGTTCAAACGGCATAAGAGCCAGTATTGATGCATACGTTTCAGGGTATCCATGGGGAATGCGGCTTCTAGGTCTCCGCTACCGGCGCACGAAGCCGTATCTAAGCTCAAGGCGCCTCTGCCATTCTCGGACGGCACGACCGATCTGAAGAACGTGAAGTGGCAGCTCGCGTTTCAAAAGCCTAGCAAGATAGAGATTGGCGGCAGCTGGCCAGTGGGAACAGCTTGCAGATGGAAAGGACAAGCCGGTTGGAATGTCGATGTTCTTGTTCAGATGCCCGGGGTAAATGAGGAGAGCTCTGTGGCGAGATGTGCGGACGACCTGCTAACAAGGCTTTACATAGGGTCTATTCCAGGAAAAAGATGTCAAAGATAGCCGCTACTTCTATAAGCGGGCATACTTTCTATCCGCTCTCAAGGAGCATCTCGAAGCAAGCGGCCTTTGTGAAAGTGTCTCCGTGGCATATCTGCAAAATAATCGAAGGAAGCCAATTCTGGAGGTAACAGCGACGAGCAGTAAGTAACAGGAAAAACTAGTTGACAGAGAGCCTATCTGAAATGTCTCGGCAGACGAGGCGGATTTAAACTATGCGAAGCTGCGATGCGTAGTTAGGGTCATCCCAGTCTTCGAATGGACAGATTGTCCTTTCCATGCGGCCAGCCTTGGCCCTGCCCGCAATAACCTCCGGTCATCTTCTAGTAGTGACGAGAGTAGACTACGGAATCCGGTCTACAACGCAGATTTAGCTTTCGATGGGTCGGCTGTGCCGACAATGCAGTACATGGACCGCATCGCCAAACGCTCGGATGCATTCGCGCAGGCAGCTTTACTTCTGAAGACCTGGGCGCTACAGCGGGGTTTGACTAGGGAATACGGCCTATCACACTGTCTGTACCTGCTCAGTCTTCTACTCGCATATGTCTTTGACGGCACTTGCAAAGCCGTTCGGGCGGTGCCAGCAGGAAGTGGCTCGTGGCAAGCGTTCAGGGCGTGCCTGGACAGCTTAGGTAGGCAACCACGGATTTTGGGAGCTGTAGCAAGTATTGATCGTCACGCCATCTCCTAGCGCGTATTGACTTCGAGAACATGAAGTTGATCTCATTCACTTTCCTTCGACATGACAAAGCTCCTACAGTTACAGACTGGCAAAGCATTCCCGGCCCAGTCCTAACCGACCCTACAGGGCTTTCCAATATTCTGGCAGAGACACCGTTGTCAGCTCTTGCCATGGTGAGCCTCCCAGTTCCGGCACGTGTGTGTAGTTCGAGCTTACTGAAATTGTCTGTGGGCTGCCAGCTTCGCTACGAAGCGAATCTCACTTTGCGCAGATTGAGAGCAAACTCAGATGCTTTCGACCAAGTGCTCCTACGCGCCGTAGACCATTCTTACTTGCGGTTCGATCAAGTAGCCAAGTGGGTTGACCACATCCAGCCTTATTAACGAAATCTGAATTGTTATTGCAGGATTGAACTTTCTCTAGAACTTTCTCTAGAGTCATTGCAGCATGAGAGGATCTCCGACTACTCTTCCAGATCCACCAGCCTGCTGAGCAAGCTAGCTACTGTCTTGAAGCAGGGTCTCGGGAATCGCGCGCGAGCCATTTCTTTGGTATGTCAACCTCCACACAACTCAGACTCGGGCTCGCTAGCTCTACATCTTGGACTGTATTTGGAGCCTGTCCAAATCCAAAGAATGGTCGAGTATGGGCCGGCTGCCGATGATAAGGACGCAGTACTAAAGTTCCGGGCCCTTTGGGGCAGCAAGGCGGAAACCCGCAAGTTTAGGGATGGGCGTATCTTAGAGTGTGTGGTCTGGAACGCCGAAGGCCCCGAGCAACGTTCAAAGATATTCGTCCACCTCATTCAGCATCTTCTCTCCTATCACTTTGGCATGTCTGTCTCCTCAACCCACTTTTTCGCTAGTGCCTACGACAAGCTGTTAGCTGAAGCACCCCAAATACGGAAAGCCCTATATACCGCCGATCCACAGGAGACCGGCTTCTCTCCTTTGACCTCGGCTTTTGATTACTTGGTCAAGGAACTGAAGGAGCTCAAGGACCTTCCGCTCAAAATAACAAATGTGGTACCTGTATCGGAGGGATTGCGCTACACGACGATCTTTGTTCCGGGTGGAGCGAAAGTCAAGGGACTCCCATATATTTCGACTTCGGCCAATTATCTCGCATTGCACGAGTGCCATCTCATCTTTGAAGGGTCAGGAAAATGGCCTGAAGATCTAGAAGCAATTCAGAAGATTAAAGGAGCTTTCTTGGCACGTCTAGCCCAAAGTCTCGCGCGAGCTGTCCCAGGCTGCCGATGCGAGCTGCAGTACGACCTGCCAAGCGATGCGGTCACCGACTATTGTAGCCTGGCTATCGTGCTTCCTTCAGGCTTTGCCTTCAGACTACGGATTCACCATGATCGCGAGCGAACCCTTATGGAAGATACTCTGCTCGATGACGAGCTGGACGACAAAGACAGAAAGAAGAAGCAGACAGCATTGCTGAAGCACCATCAGATCTTTGTCGCGCAACCTGACCATCATGGCGCTATCGCAGCTCTGCAGCAACGGCACGCTAGCTATTCAACAACAGTCAGGATTACGAAACGCTGGATTGCTGCGCACTGTTTGGCCGTACATGTACCTATGGAGCTGATCGAGCTCATTGCGGCACACGTATACCTGGATGCGGAGAGTCCATATGAAGCACCCGCTACCGGAGCAACCGGCTTTGCGCGCGTCTTACATTTCCTCTCAGAGTGGCGGTGGAGGGACCAGCCCTTGTTAGTGCCAGTCTACACGGCACCCAATGTACATGAACCGGGGGCCCTTCCCACATTCCCGCCTCGCCAGAAGCAGGGGGTTTTACGAGTCTTCGCTGCCCTACGAAAGGCGGATCCGACGTTGAGCCGGTCTGCGTGGTTCATTGCGACGGAAAAGGATACAAGCGGTCGGAGCTGGGGTGAGAACTCACCTAGTCGATTGGTGGCCGGGAGGGTACAGGAGCTAGCTAGAGCATGTTTGCAAGCTTTAAAGACGAATATGTCAATTGGCGATCCGCGTGTCCAGGTGAGTAGACAAGGATATCGTGTCAGATATCAAACTGAAAAGCTTCCTGTATTCAGCACCTCTTCCTCCCTGATTACAGTGCCTTTGATTTCATTCTCCACTTGAATCCTTCACGAGTATCAAACCATATGCAAGCCATTGTGCCGTCGAACAGTGATTTGGCTAAGAGGCCGGATGCACCACAAATCATCCGACCTGGCCACAATGCGGTTTTGTCATATATACATCGCCTACAAGTGAGTGGTATTCCATAGCTTTTGGGTGTACAAAGTGTACTGAACTGATATTCGCTTTAGGCTGTTTCCGGTGACATCGCTGTGCTTTTCTACGATAGTTGCGGTGGATTAGCCATTGGCGGGCTGTTCAATCCAACTCTCGCAGGAAAGGAGCGTGTGTTCAGAATTGCTATCGATTTCCCAACTTATCCGGCTGTCGCAGCAACGGAGAAGCCAATCAGCGATAGGAGCACGAAGCAGAACATTAAGCTAGATAGAGACGTTTTCTTGCAGTCGTTAGTAAGCATGGGTGATGGTTTAGTAGAAAAGGTGACTAGGAAAGAGTAGGGTCCGAAGTGTAATAGCTCAGTTTTATCATCTGCCCCGAACTTATGGTTGACAACACTAGACAAGACCTTGTAACAGCGCAACATATCCTTTTCATCGATGAAGTGCAATCACTTTCTTCGGGGGTTGTTTGGGACTTGGCTCACCGCCCAGTACTGTTCGTATGGAATCAAAGAGTGGCCCCCCGAAATGGAATGCTAGCCAGCCGCACGCTGCTCCGCCAAGCTACGAAATAAGTATTAGCAAGAATGACATTTCTCATGAGTTCTCCTCGATCCCATACTTACATGACCTGCATGATCTAGTAGAACACCTAAATTCCTCGCGATGAGCATTCTGATGACCCGAAATATCAGCTACCCTCACTGTCAGGGGCATGGGCAAAGTGAGGCTTACCTGAACCGAGCGCTCAACAGGCCTATGACATCAAACATCACCTGAGGCCAGCCGTTAGCTCAAGGCAACTTTCGGTAAAGCTGAAGCGAGCGTACTAGGGCAGCAACACCCCCGCCGATGGGGAAAGAAGCAAAGGGAAATATGATTAAGCTGATCTGGTTGTCGGGGTACGCTGAGATTGCATATGCATCAGCTGAAAGGTATCTTCGGCGTAAGAGTCAGATAGCCGAATGTCATACCCAAGGCAGTCACCACCACAGTCGCGTAAATGGAACCACTGGCTCCCAGGGAAGGCAGGACAGCCGCCGACCTGGAACCCATTAATGCCCTTGGTAACATGTACAGCAATGAATACGCATGCGAAAACAATGCTGAAACCACTCCCGCTGTTGCGAAAAGAGCAAGGAAATGGTACTTTGACGTTGATTCCCTTAGGTTCGAGCCTGGTTCGCGATTCGGTTGCCATAAATATGCCATTGCAGCTGCATATGCCAAGCGATTAGTATCCATCTCACGTGAACAGCGGTTGTCATCTGTACTCACTTGGTCCAAAGCTGTAGAAGGCTATCGAGTTGAAGAGAAAGTGTGCACCGCTTGAATGACTGAAAGTCGAGGTGAAGAGGGCTAACAGAGGCAGGTAAGATCGTTGAAAAAGGACCACCTCCTTGCTCAGAACTTACTGTAGCTTCTTCCGCTTAGGGGATCTATTACAAGATGAGCATCAGTCGAGATCAACATCGAGGGCAGACTAGTATACTGACAGTGCGTAAACGCTTTCGAAAAAAACGCAGGCCGGACCTTCCAGCCCAAGTAGACGAGTGCCTGAACGCCAATCAAAGCTATGCACGTTCTTTGTGCCTCGGTATTATTGATCCACCATTCGGTAACGATTGTATATATTCTTGTCTTGGCGCTATTTATATCGGGCCGGTCCCCCAGGTGCCGCCGAAGGAATGCCTTCGCGTCGGCTATAAGTTCTGTTCTCCTGGCCATAGCAAGCTCTACGCTCGTAGCGCTTCTGCGGAATATAGAGCTACTTTGCTCTTTGAGCTTGTCGACCTGTTTCTTCGTGTCAACATTGGTCAAGTAGGCAGCGAGTCCATATGTCCCTAATCCGCAGGCTATTGTGAACAGAACAGGCCGCAAGATAGATGGCTTCAGGGTCCGGTGCACATCCGGAGCTTCAAAGACGACTGTCCGCTTCGCTTCCTGAGTCATTGATGCTAGTATATCGTTGTTCTTGCTGTTCTGCCCATAGAAGCGTCGGCCGATGGACCGTGATAGACGAGCAGTCGTAGTTCCAGGTACAGGGGTCGGTCCAGAGCGCCGGCAGCATCGGGGCGGCTGGCGTGCGGCTTGGCCATCGAGAGCCAGCGCATACCGCATCGGGCTGCACCTCATAGCTGCAGACATTGTAGGCGTGGCGATTGTGTGTTCATGCAGAGCAAAGCAAGCGTCCAGATGATTTCCGATCACGCTCTTTGGCATACGGACAATTCATCATACAAGCATACACGATGGCTTCCAGGGCTGCAGTAGGGCCAGTATTGCGGCGTGCTCTACACTCCACGACGAAGAGCACTGCTCCGTGTAGGCGTAGCTCGGCGATCACCTAATCTCCAGATGCTGACTGCCATGCTTTCACCTCGCAGCGCTGTCGGGTGTACCAGCGAGATCGAAGCCGATATTTCGAGCAAAGGCTTTTGGGGCGCCTGGGTCTTCAGCTGACGTAGGTTTGGCTTAGTGCAACCTGTGTGCTTACTCAAGCATAAGTTGCTAACAATCCGGCGCCACTTATGCTTCCAGTCTACGGCCTCGACTTCAACGCCAAACCTTCTGCCTGGAGCAGGCAGTGCCTTGGAAGTCGTTGATGTCGCAGAACTCCAGGTACTCTCGAAGGTATGATTATTCTACCAAAGATCATCTCATTACTCTGGGCTGAATATGGCATGAACACCAGAACAAGCTGAACGAGAAGCATGTCGGAACAGCAATGTTGTATCCAGAAACATTCGCAAATAAGGTCTTGGACAGCTCAGTCCCGCGGACACTACGACGAGACCTGAGCCTAACTTCAAGACCGACGACTGTGCTACGGAAAGCCACTGTTTCGCTGGTACAACGAGTCAAGGGAAAACAGCAATTGCAATTCGTCTTAGGTGGCTTGGCCGGCACAGGCCGAAGCACTGTACTACTCCAAACGGTGGCAGCCCTTCAAGCAGACGGGTGGCTCGTATTATATGTTCCCAATGGTATGCATCGGGGCACATAAGCGAAGCTAGCGCATGTAGACTGATTTGCGATTTCCAGCGTACGATCTCGTTGATGCAAAGCACGCCTTCAATCACCCCAAGGGAGGGGATGCGGTGTACGATCAACCGGTCGTTGCCCAACTTCTACTCAAGCGCTTTTTATCAATCAACGAGAAGTCTGCCCTTTCGAAGCTCGACAAAGACGTGCTTCAGAAAGTCGAGAGAGGTAGCAAGGACTTAGCAACTGCTTCGAGTGCCCTCGATAAGCTATTGAAGTCTTCTCAACAAGGGTGAGGGGTCTTTTCGGTCTATTTGTCGTACATCGCTAAGCAAACGCTCTGCCATAGCAGCGCCCCTCTTCTCGTTGCTATCGACTCTGCGGAAGCTCTCTATAAGAGAAGCAAGTATGTTTCCGCGGTAAACAAGCCGCTTAAGCCAGAGCAACTGTCTGTACCGCGTGCACTTCGAGCATGTCTTGCCGGCAACGACATATATCCTTCAGTCACCGTTATCGCCGCATTAGACAAGTCCGCTTCGCTAGGCGCGTTAAAAGCAAAAGATCTCGCACCGGGACCTCTGACTCGGTCAGAAGCAGCAGGCATCTATCAACATATGTCGGACACTCTCTTATTAGAGAACGAGCCTTCAGATGCAAGTTTCTTGGAAGCTCTGGTAGGAAGCGACGGGAATGCACGTCTGTTCACAAGAGGGTTGCGAGCTATTCCGGGTGGTACAGCTAGGGGTGTAGTGAAGAAGGGAAGAAGCAGAGGCGTATCGGTCAGAGATGACAGATTACATACTGTTGTTGTCACTGAGCCTGCTGTATCTGCGGTAGCTTGATGACACTCCGTACATGTAACTTCGGATACTTAACAACACTGACCGATCACAACACTCTTCTGCCAAGCGTTTCTTCCCTTTTTTCGACCTCTGAACTAGATTCAGGGCTTTTTCGCTGCTTCTTTCGCTTGCTGGCTGAGGATACGCAACCCTTGTCTGCCTCCCACATATGACAACCCTGACCAGATAGTTGTACCGGCAACGACAGCTCTACAGATTTTATGGATCAGGCCTTTACGTTCATATGTGCTGCTCTTTCTTCACTCACTGTAGGGCTTTAAGAGGTGTAGCAATGTTGAAAGGTACCAATGGGGATACGGTAGTCACTCCCATCAAAACGAGCTGAAGGAACGTATTATACTGATCCGGGAAAATAAGGTTATTCTAATGGACAGGCTATGGTTTGCCGTACTTACCTTGCTGATTTGAGTGGGTTTAACTTCCGCTGATGGTATTGAGAAATCCCAATATCGCTTGAACGTTTTCTACAATGCCACAAGATATGCAGTCAAACGATGAGCGAAGATTGCGCAGCATTGTCATTTAGGCTGACTCACCGGCTCAGGCAATGAAATGTATCTGAAGTAAAATGCCGATATCGATAAAGCTACATCTCTACCTAGTATCAACACGGCTAAAGGAACAGGCAAGAGTCCTTTTATAGCTAATGCGATTGTGAGAGTTGTCATCAGAGCTTTGTCAGCTGCTGGATCTAGTATACTCCCAAAAACGGTTCCCATGTTATATTTCCTAGCTAACCATCCGTCGACCTATTGATAGAGGGAGACCCGCAATCAACGTTTTGAGTTTTTATATGGCTTAACGTAGGAAATCTGGGAATAAGTCTTGTACCTACCAGATCGCTAACGCCAGCGTAAAACAACAATGAAGTAGCGGCTACGAAGTTACCGTTGACGATGAAGTAACCCAAGAACGGACATGAGACGATTCTTGAAACGGTAAGTAAGTTCGGTATCGTATAGATATTCTCGCGCACCACCGGAGATGGCGTATATCCACTTTCTTCAGGATATGGAGCTGTCTTCTCCTGCGAACCTTCTTGATGCGATATTTTAGAAAGTTTCTCCTTTGATCCAATCTTATGCGATAATTCTGGACTATCTTTAGATATCCCACTGGCGTTGTCGGGGGGTTTCGTAGAAGTCGCATAACCACTCGAAGCCTGACCGTTACGGGAATACAGCATCAAAGCATGACGCTGTATTCTTCCATGTGCACATTGTGATACGGGGACAGCAAAACATGGTTTCGAGCGAACTGCCCACGTTCGCAGCGACATTTATTATTATTGCTGGTTTGAAGGAGTCGGACGGTGAAAGAGGGATACATTTCGATCATCCGTCGATTGATTATACCGTCAGGTACGTATTGAGCCTTGCCTTTGTCGACGACAAGCACATAGGTATACAGAGAGCATACTCTTAAAAAAATGAATGACTATATTAACATTATAGCCTTTGGAGAGAAGATTCATTATATTATAACCTCCTGAGAGTATACTCTCAAAAGATAGGGATATTAAGGTATATTATCCTTTCAAAGGAATAAAGGCCTATAACATTATAACATTGCAGTCTTATACTCGAAAAACAATGATTCGAGGGGTCACTATCATGTTACTATCTTTTGTGAGTATTTCTCCGACCGTGTACGTCACCTGATATAGCCGCAAATGCGCCACCTGCACCGCATAGTCAATTGTGCATAATAACTGGTAGTGTGTAGCCGTATGATACTCTTTAGTATACAAATGGTCCCTACTAAACCGGAATGATCAAAGCGGTCTTCTTCGGAGCTGAGGCTTGCGACTGGCCAGAGACTGGACTCCGGTCCTTGCTTGATCACGACGTATGATCGCGAGTCTATGATATGTCTTTACTTGAACTAGACCGTATCCGAAAAGCATGAGTGCCAACGTAAGCTTCATTGTGCATACGATTATGCCAGCCTCTTGCTCGAGGAGGGCTGCTTAGCTTACCGGATATCCCTACAACACTGGCGCAGCAAACTACCTAGCTCTTCGAAGATTCACCAGCAGTTCACCAAACCGTAAAGTTCCTGGAGCCTTGAATGCCAGCAGACCTAAGTGAACGCACAAAATAGGGCAGGCTGACTTGCTTCAAAACACGTTTGAAATCTAGGGGGAGCATCTAGTACAGATGAAACGGGCGCAAGCTCGAGACAATCTTGAGTCAACCACCGCTTAGTTATGTCAGACTAAAGAAGGGTTCCCGATTCACGTACGAACGTATATGATGCTGCTTCAGGAACCTGCGCGCTCTTCGTTACCTGCACTCAGCAATTTGGTCAATTCCAGCGGAACAAGACGGTATAGGGTGCCGCTTGTCACAGAGTACATGCTCCATTGAGCTGGTACACTAGGGGGGCCACCCGTAGCCCAACGTCTCCACATCTTGAGCTGAGAATCCTGAACAGCATAGTCACCCTTCGCTCCCAATCTAAGCCGCTGTTTTAAGGCTGCTCCATCATCAAGTGGATGCAATCGACGAGGACCGTGCACGGCACACCACTCGTCTGACACTCTGCTTGATCTGAGTTAACCGCGTTCCAACACGACAGACTCGCTCTCTATTCTGCTCTTAGCTTTCTGATACTCACGGCACAGAAAGAGCTAAGCATCCACGAGGAATCGCTGCCATTCTACCCAAGCCTGAGGGCTCGTATCTGATGGAAGTGCGGCGACAATGGAGGCAATGAAGACGAAGCAACATTAGACAATCTGGTAATCTGCTGCTTGCTTCATCTTCATCGCCTCCACCGTCGCCACACTTCCATCAGATACGAGCCCTCAGGCGTTGGGTAGACTGGTAGCGATTCCTCGTGGATGCTTAGCTCTTTGTTTGCAGTGAGTACCGGACAGACAACGATGGGCATATAGAGCACGGGCAAAGAGGCAAGCCTTTGGGGGGCGACATCACTGCCGACAAGGCTACCGCAGCTACGACTCATCGGCGCAGACGGATGCAGACCTGGAGTCAGAAACGTGCCCGGATCTACCGCACCCCGCAAGAGTTTGTGGAGACTGTCTTCGCCTGGTACCGCGAAGCCTGGACCCTCACCCCTGAGGAGGATTTGGAACAGTCGGAGTATAGAAGCGACTCAGGGGTGGACTTTATCAAGCTGGCATGCCGCAACAACTGGTGAGTCCCTTGCCAACTCAAAGCCTTCTTGCGGGTTTGTGACCGCCAGGCTGGACACGCCACCGGCTGGCAGTCCTTGCATGTTCCACGAACGAACGCGTCAAAGGCGGACAAACACGTAATAGAAAGCCATGACTGACTGACTGGCATCGTGCTATTTGCAGCTGTGGTTTTACGTTCGTCACACGGCAGGTCTTCGATCGCTGTCGCTCGGGTTATGAAGTTTGCAAGGTGAGGGGTGCTCTGTTCCAGCATGTGCAGTGCTAACTAAACCTCTATCACGTCGTCAGTACATCCAAGACCACGGCGCAACCTGTGCGATCACGTCTCCCTCAAGCGAAGGCTCTCGCGACGATACAGTAGTTCTTACCATTGATACTGGCACTACATCTGCTCCTGTGCCAAATAGCAAGCCTTCTATTCCCCCTGAGGCGCTAGACGATCACGAAAGGGAAGAGAAGCAGAAGAAGAGAGAAAAGAAGCAGAAGAAGAGAGAAAAGAAGGCAAAGAAGAAAGAAGAGAGGGAGAAGCAGAAGCAGAAGATAAAGATGGAGGATGAGAGAAGGAAGAAGAAGAAAGAAGACAAAAAGAAGAAGAAAGAAGACAAGAAGAACAAGGCAGAAGGAAAGAAGGAAGCGGAGAAAGGCGCTGCCGAGGTGACCGATCACGAGATTGTTTCTCGAAACTCGGAAGGCCATCTAGCCAACGTTCAAATTGCGACTTGGCTTCCATCGAGGCAGTACATCAAGGTCTTCCAGGCCTTTGGCTACATTACCCTAGGAGACTTATTTGATGTGGGCGTAACGGCCACATTGGAGGGTCTAAGCACACTTCTGGATATGGTAGCTACTGTCGACATGGACAATCCACCAGACTCTGACCCGATTCGACAGTGGCTCACAGACGTAGGTTCTCCTCCTTTTGGGCATCCTGTGATAGCAAATATGATCGCTTCGCTAACCCTGTTCCTCATCGGACCCCCATCACCACAGAATTGGTGGCCAAGCTGCTTTCGGATAAATGAAAGTTCGGAAGTCCGGAGCTCCACCGGCGACCGTCCTTCAGACCAAGCCTTCCTACTATTCCTATTCGACGTGGTCAGGTCCAATATACTGGATAACAGCCACATGTTCAGGCTTCGCATGTTGCAAACTACGTATCCGCAGCAAACAACACTACTCGACTTTTGATACAGATGCGCTGTCTATGATCAAGGTGCCTCGTCCGGATGTATGAAATGAACCTTAATATTGGTCTGACAGGGGGCTTCGGCCGTTGTGCCGGTGGCTCGCGTCAGTTACTAACACACGTAGCAAGTCAGCTAAGAGGCGACTTGTATCAACATCGAGGAGTTGACATGCCAAGAGTTGAATCGGTGCATGGTTTGCTAATGGTGGGTGGTCTAGAACACTGCATCTGAGCAGTTCCGTCCTGAAGAAGATACAACGGGCATCATCTGCACGTCTGAGATACCAGAGTACGCTAACACCTCCAACGGCAACCACCGGTAGCACCACCCTCATCGGCCTCCGAGGTCGAGACATGTCTGCTGCCATGAGAAAGAGGCTGTTCTCTGACAGATGGTAATTGAGATAGCAGGCTATGGACTCACAACCGTCGCCATTGAGACCCTGCATTGGCATTACGGGATTCCACCAGCAATATTTCCGCTGTAGCTAGTGTGCAACAGCATACGGCTCGTTCCGCCTTTCGGCCCGCTCACTTTCTTGAACTTAGCGCGGTTACGTTTGAAGCTGCTTTCCCTACGTGTTTGTTCTATTGTTATTTGATTAGATTCTGTTTTGCATTTCTGATAGCCTATCCAGCAGAAACGGTTTTTCTAAGGTGTATGAATAATGTACAAAGAACGCGACTCCCATTTCATCCTTATCTCTTATCAAATCATCATTATCGAAAGTATACATTATATTGCACTACATTGTTATGTTTCGAGAGCATACTCTCAGAGGACTATAACGTTATAATATCTTTATTGTTATCAGCCACTTCCCTGGAGCAGCAGGGCAGACATGGTTGTGCGCTTTCAACAAAGGCACAGGTGGATGTCCATAATTTACATTGAGTGAATACCAATTGAAAGATTGCGACCACGGCCACACTCTGATTACCACTGTCTCGTACGGAAACCGGTATTGGACTAGTATAACAAGTCCATGGTCCAGCCAGAAGGGGCCGGAAGGGAGTCAGAGAGTGATGATCGAGGTGAGTGACCAGGAAGTGGTCAGCAGGAGGGTTGTAGTCGGCACATGAGTTCCCCATGCTCCGTTGTGTGATTCCATTCAGTATAAGCACGGCTAACTGCAAGACAGGGTATGCTTAGCCGGATGATGCCGATTTGGAGGCTTCACATGTGCCGAAGCATGCGATGATCTTTGCAAACACCAGAGGCAGAGTGGGTAATGATGTTGCTGATGTGTGTTGCGTGTGTAGCGTGGGTGCATTTGTTTTCTATCCGCAGAGACAAGAAAGGTTGGCCGCTCCTAGGAGTGCACGCCTCTGTCTGCACCCAACAGCCCATCCAAAACTCCCACTGGCCCGAGCAAGCAGGTACAAGGCGACAGCTGGCCTGCCACATTGGATTGCCAGTACTCGATAGTCTGTGTATTATCTGCGTCCGAAGGGTTGTCTTGATAGTGGGCATCTGTGATTGCCAGCGTCAGAGGGCGCCATCCGGCAGCCGGCATCCGAGGTGAGAGCACAGCTTGTCGATGCAACTGCTATCTGATGCATCTGCCTGCTCATGCTGTTCGTATGTCCAGTTAGCTGTTCCCAAGCAGCAATAAGCAAGGCCAGTCTGCAGCAAAGCAAAGCAGCAACAAGTGTTAGGAGTTCAGCAGGCCGCGACGTGCAGCTCCGGCGCGAACACGATCCTCTCGGTCCACTTAGTGACTACCGACAGTTGGTGTGTGTCAAGGCTTAGTACCATCTATTAGCCATCCTTGGAGTGAGTGCTCCAAATCCTGCGGACCGCCGTCCTTCGAATCAAGCTCGAAAGCAGCTTTTGGCACGCAAGGCATTACTTCTGCAAGCAGGACACGCACGAACCAGTCACAGCGCGGTCATGGACGCGCACAAAGCAGCTTCACCCGTCACGGGTAAAGTTGAAGAATCGCAGGAGTCTATTTACGCTCGAAATCGAGCCATCTATGAGGCGTCTCTCGCTCAGCAGCAGCAACAGGCGACAGCGGGTGCATCGAATGGCACGAATGAGCCTGTCAACGTTTCAGAGAAGCAAGCTCGTCCGAGGGAAGAAGAAGACTTGCCAACTTCATCTGGTGCATCCTCTCAGCAACCGGCCAAGAAGAAGCTGATCCGCGCTGGCGACCTTGCTGCTGCTTCCACACCCTCAAACAACAGCGATGGTCTCCCAAGCCCAGCTCCGTCTGCAAGTACAGTTGGTCTCAATCAGTCTACGACTGGACTTACTTCCACGACCACCCCTGCAGCTACTCATGCTGGCGAAAGCATGCGCGAAAAGATCGCTCGAGCGTCGCGTTCAGCCTCCGGAACACCTTTCGTAGCCCAAGTTCAGTATTCACCACCACCTCTATCCCAACAAGCTCTTCCACCTACAGCTTCATCGAATGCATCAGGGACTTCTGCAGCAGGAGTGACCAGCAACCTAGAGCAAGCAATAGAAGTCAATGCTGCAGCTTTCATAGCCAAAAATCCATCTATCGATCCGAATCACGTGAGACAAGCTTTGAAACACTCGCAGGGGCGCTTTGATCATAGTTTCAAGTCCGCTATCGAAATTCTCATGGCCAATCAAGCAAAGCAAGGGTCACCGAACCCGGTCACTGCCGCTCAACCTACCGATGCAGGGCCTGCAGCCCATCGATACCCGGGTCAGCAAGTCAACCCAACACCTCCTCCTTCTCAAGGTCATTACCCAGGACAAGCATCCAACGGCTCGGCACCGGCAAGGAATTATCCAGGAAGCAAGATGTCCCCTCCTGTTGCACCTCAAGCATTACATCCACATCAAATGACCGGTCCTTCCGGGTCCAGAGCGGCAGGAACACCTTCGGCAGTAGGCAACCAGGCTAGCATAATCAACGGCCATAGCGCAGCGGCATTACAGCCTCAGCCAGGAGCTGTTCCTGTACCGTCTGCTCCACCTCCGCCCATAATGGTAGGAACGCATCCAGCGATTGGCTTCTCAGCCTTGCAGATTCTGCCGCAGAGCCAGCACGCTCAGTACTATCAATTAGCACCAAATCAGCAAACCGAATACTCTCTGCAAGTGTACAATTCTCTACCTGCTGAACAACAAAAGGAACTTACTGCAGAATGGAAGAGAAGCGAAGCACTCCGCCAACAATGGAATGCGTATTATGCACAAAATCCGAACGTTGCGCCTCAAATTCCCGGGATGGCGCAAGTAGTTATCCCACCCCGGGGAACACCTAACAACCCTTACGTACCGTATGCATCGCAGCAGCCTACAGATCGGCAGCAAATGGTGCAACAACGCTTCCCTGGTCAGAACCCCGTTTTCAGAGTCGGAGGTGGCGGAGATCCACAAGCGCAACAAGGACAATCTACCGCTCAGCAAGGCCAAACACACCAACAGCTTCATCAGGGCCAGCTTCCACCTAATCAGACCAATTACGCGTGGTTCAATAGAGAGCAATCAAGACTACTGAGCGAAATGTCCCCGGAGGCAAGACAGAAGTTCCATGAACTGTCACAAGGAGAGCAATACAACTATGTCGTACAAACAGTACAAATGAAACAGGAAAATGCTAAAAGAATAGCACAACAATCGCAAAGGATGCAGCAGCAGAAAGTTATGGCTGCGTCTGCTTCTGCTGCTAGATCAAAACAGCATCAGCAATATCATGCTGTTAATGCCGCGCCTGCTGTCGTCGCCCAGCAAAATGTAGCGGGTTCCAAAAAGAAGAAAAGAAAGAACCAGCACGACTCCGAGGATTCTGAGGCGCTCGGATTGCATGATGATGATACAGACGAGGATAGAGACGATGACGATGTCGATGGTGATGATGGTTCGGAAGCAGAGGCGGAGAGGGAAGCTTCAGCTTTAATATGGTTTAACACTGCCAAACCTGAAGAGCTTATGGAGATGACTGGTAAGCAATCTCTCCGTGTCCAACATTCTTCTTGTGCTTGTTAACAACTTCACTCTGCTTGTCTAGCCTGTTCGATTGATGCTGCTAACGCAGTCCTTGAGATGCGACCATATCTGTCCCCTGGGGATATCCGCGGCAAGCTTCGCAAGCGCAAAGGTGTTTCGGGCAACATGTTCGATAACTACGTTGACCTAATGCATGTAAGTATACAAAGCCAGCCCATCATACGCGCAGCAGTAGCCGCTAATCAAAACCTTCATGTACAGTCGTACGCCCAAACGGATGAATGTCTTGCGAAGTGTAACAGAATCGGACAGGAATTGCTCGATATCATGAAGATCTGGACCGGAGGGAAGAAGATAGATCCTACGCCTTCGATGCGACCGTCTGCTGAACCGGAGGAGCTCAAGCCCAAAGCTGAAATCAGGGTTGAGCCTTCAAGCGGGGATCTCAAAGTCGAAATCAAGACCGAAGACATGATAAACAAACCAGAGGACGGCTCAATGGGTGTTGGCGAAGAGACCGAAAAGAAGCCTTCAATGGGTGATACCCTGGCTGTACCAGGCGCTACATCCACAGCCGGACCTTCAAATGCGCCGTCTCCCGATGGAAGTGTATTGACGGCCGAGGGGACGGCAGCAGCCATCGGAGCAGGAATGACCGAACTATCCGAGGACGTCCTCGAGGAAAGTAAGAAACAGGATGCTAGTGAAGAAGTCAAGAAGGCCTTCGAAGACTATATCTATACCCAACCTAGACTTCTAAAGGAAGGTTTCAAGCTCAAATCGTACCAACTTCTTGGTGTCAACTGGCTTAACATGCTGTACCGCAAAAACATCTCTTGCATTTTGGCAGACGAGATGGGTTTAGGCAAAACTGCACAAGTTATTGCCTTGATTGCGCATCTCAAGGAGAAAGAGATCGCTGGTCCACACCTAGTGATCGTTCCATCCTCAACTCTAGATAACTGGATCCGAGAATTCGAGAAATTCGCTCCATCGTTGAAGGTGTATGCATATTACGGTAGTCAAGCAGAAAGAGCAGATGCAAGATACTTCCTGAAGCAGCAGGAAGAACTGGATGTTATTGTTACAACGTATAATATGGCTACCGGAGCACCGGAAGATCGCAAATTTCTGAAGAAGATGGAATTTAAAGCATGTGTCTTTGATGAAGGTCACCAACTTAAGAATGCAGAGAGCAAGAAATACAAGGATCTAATGGATATCAAGGTTCAGTGGCGTTTGCTGCTCACCGGTACGCCATTGCAAAACAACTTGCAAGAATTAGTCGTAAGTCCAGAGGAACCTGACGGATAAGCGGTACCGGACTGATACGCCTTCTTCCCTCGCCAACAGTCTCTGCTAAGCTTCATCTTACCGAAGATCTTTTTGGAAGCGCAAGAGAGTCTCCGTGCTATTTTCAAGGTGCCCCCTGAAGCCCAGAAGAACTTGCTCACCAGACAACGCGTGCGAGCTGCGAAGCAAGTCATGACGCCATTCGTCCTGCGGAGGAAAAAGGCACAAGTCCTGCAGGATCTGCCGCCGAAGACGGAACACATCGAATACTGCGAAATGACGCCGACTCAGCGTGAGATATATCGAGAAACATTGGCTAAGCATAAGAAAGCAGTCGTGGAATACACGCCCAGCGGCACGACTACTCCCGTAGAAGCGCCTGTGCCTAAGAAACGAGGGAAAGCGGCTGCAAAGACTGGCAAACCTGTTCAGGAGAATACCACCAGCAATATCCTGATGAATTTAAGAAAGGCGGCCAATCACCCTATGCTATTTAGGCGGCTTTACGATGATAAGAAGATCAGACAGATGGCGAAAGACTGCTTAAAGGAACCGGAGTTCGTGGATCGAAATGTTGACTATATGTAAGCAGCGGAGGTCGAGTTTGCTGATAATTAGGCGATATTGACTCAACGGTGCCTGATAGCTATGAGGATATGGACCTCATGACCGACTTCGAGCTACACAATTTCGTAAAGCCTTTCAAGATACTTGGCAAGTATGCGCTGAAGAATGATGAATGGATGGATGCAGGCAAGATTCACAAGCTTCAGCAAATGCTACCGGAGATGAAAGCTCGTGGCGACCGTATTCTCATCTTCAGTCAGTTCGTGCAAGTGCTCAACATTCTACAGCAAGTGCTTGAAACCATGGGTATGAAGTACTTGACTCTTACCGGTCAAACACACGTTAACGACAGACAAGCGCTTGTGGACGAGTTCACGGAGGATGATAGCATAACGTGTTTCTTGTTATCTACGCGTGCGGGTGGATTAGGACTGAATCTTATGGCTGCTAATACTGTCATCATTATGGACATGGACTTTAACCGTGAGTGGCCAGGCCGTATGCAATCATGGTAGTGTTCGCTGATCAACTTCACGTTCGCTATCACAGCTCACAACGATAAGCAAGCCATGGACCGTACGTATCGCATCGGCCAAAAGCGAGAGGTGACGATCTATAAGTTTGTGACGAAGGGCACGATAGAGGTGAGGAACAAAGGACGCATTGCTTCCCGTCTACCTTGAACTGACTCATCCGCTTAATCCCTTTAGGAGGATATGCTTGCACTAGCAGATACCAAGCTTGCACTAGATGAGCAGGTTTCCGCAGAGGCCGCTATCTCAAGCGAGCTGAATGGAAATATTGACATTGACGAGGGCTCAGAAGGCATCATCGAGAAGAAGGTCAAGACTTCGCTCATGAGCACACTGCAGAAGCGCTTCGATGGCGGCGAACTGGACGTTCCGGTTATCGAAGAGGGGGCGGATGTGAAGGCTGAAGATGTCAAGATGGAAGGCGAGAATGGTGAGACGCCCGCGCCTTCGGAGGGCATAAATGCGTCGGACGAGGCAGCATCTGTCAAGCCGGGCGGGAGGATGAAATTCAAGCTAGCTCCAAGGCGAGAGAAACCCAAGCTAGACGATGAAGGCGAGGAGGTCAAAAACGAGAACGTTGATGGTGAAGAAGAGGAAGACGATGATGATGCTTTAAGCTCCGTCGTCTCTGATGGATCGGAATATGCCGAAGAATAGAAGCGCTCGCCCGCCAGTGGGACCAGGTAGATTCGGCTCGGCAAAGCCTGAGTGCCAAGTTCCGAAGGTTGATTATATTAGTTGACTGCTGCTTGTGATGTAAATCTTATTGCTTATATGGTGGCATTTGTTAGGCAGAAGTGTGCAGTATATTACTTGCCATAATCTCATGTATACCTGAAATATCATCGAACACGGTGTGCTACTCCATCGGGTCACTCCAGCTGCAGATTATGGCAGCCTGTTAGCAGCAACACGTTATAGCCACCTTATGGACGTCCAGTGAGCGTCGTTTGCCGTGTCAATGGGCGATCTTGCAACTTGGACAAATATCCGTCGTACTCTGGACGTAGCTTCCGTAAACTCGACCGCCTTCTTTTGCGTTGCGTTCAATACAAAGTCAAACATGGCACGAATAGGTCGGGCCCTCTTCTGGGGTGGCGTCAGTAAGTCTCGCGCCTGTGAACTTGTTACGTGTATTGTAACATTGTATGCTGATCCAAGGTGATTACTTCCGACCTCCGCTTCCAGTTGCCGGTGGTGGTTATGCCATGATGAAGAGTACGCCAGTGTCGACGGAAACAGGAGCCGACAAAGCACCTTGCTAATCAATCGTGCCCCTCCTTCTCTGCACGATGAAGTCGTCACCCCTTCCGATAAGCAACTATACGATGTAAGCTCCGCCTTGACATATTTAATGCCTTCGTGGAGGATGCGATGCTGATCGGGGAATTGACTTGCTATGTACATGCAGGCTCTCTCGCCTGAGCTCAAGGTCAGTATGCACCTGCCCTGCTAGAGTACAGCTATAACGGTGTACTGATCTTCGAACCTATCTGGTGGCTTTTCCGTCTTTTCCAATTTCTTTGCTCCGATGACTGTTTCGTGCCTACAGAGGCAGGTAGATGACATCCGCGGGAAAGAAAAGCGTAGAGAACAGTATGAGAAGATGAAGGTCAGTCCCTCGTCATATCAATAACCGCAGATTGCTCTGTTCAAGACAGCGTCTACAGCTGACAACACCTACGGGGTCCTCTTAGGCATCTGCTGAGGCCGGAGAGCCCATATTCCAGGATCAAGCTGGCAAACGGTAGCCGGAGAGTTATAGGTCAGAATGGATTGATACATGACTTCGTACGCGTGTCCAGTCTCTAGCATTGCATTTTTCTGTCCTGCTTTTCATGTTTGAGTGGCTGCATCTTGGGCAAACTTCTGTCACCGATTCCTGTCAAGACAACATATAGATTCTGCTTTGTACAACCAACAATCCCAATTCAAGTTATACATTTGTATGAGGCTATAACGATTATCTGCTTGCATATAGGACAGTACAGTACTTCTTGCGTTTAGTGAACGCCTCGTACGAGGAAGTGAACGGGCAAACGGAGGGAATGAAACCGATCTCCGACGTAAAGCAGGGCTTAAAGCCAGTTTTTGTGCTTTTCTCTCGCTTTGTCGAAACGCTCTTTACCACTCTTTATCGATTGTGCACTGCGTTTCTTAACCGAATCTGGGATGGGTGTTCGAGCAATGTTCAATCCGAACCTCTGTAGATACCTGAAATGCATGTCCGTCAGTACAGCAACCCGGGAGGTAGACCAGGATACCACCATGTTAGTTTGGCAATCCAAGCTTACTTGACGATAGCGGGCGTTGCTGCTGCTGTCAAGCCCAACCGGACGGGAAGGAGGAGTGTCTTGTGGATACCGTAAGCTAGCACCGCTGTAGCCCATAGACTAGACGTCCCTGCTCTCTTGCTGTCAACCTCATTCTCAACATCTTCAAGCTTGTGCTTCTGCCTCCAGTTCTTCAGGAATCCAAGAAGACCATAACCCTTTGGTTCTCCCGCTTGTGCTAGAACATCTTCTCTCTTCGTCGTGCCGTATACCAATGCATCGAGAACATAATCTTGGCCCTTGCGGACATGCTCTGCGCCTACTAGATTGATAAGGAAGAAGCACAATCCGAAGTCTACGGCTGAGATGATGAAGTAGACGACGACTGTCGCCCAGCCGTACTTGCGTGTCAGGTCTTTAAGCTTCCCCATTAGGCCACTCGATTTGGTATTCCCTGTTTCCGACGTCGAGCTATCTGGGTTTGCATTGGTCGAGTATGCTCTGGCAGAGGAGGTAAAGAAGGGTCGAGTGAGGCGCAACGTGGAAGAGGTAGCCGATAACGACCAGTGCAGACTATCCAGCTGCCGGAGAAGAGGGCGTCGGGAATTCAGCCTGGCTATCCGACGAGGTATCCTCGCGGCTGAAGCTGGCCGTGTATCCTGCTTGAAGAGCTGTCTGCCGAGGTGTGTTGCATCGTCATATGTACGGCAGACTGTTTTATACGGTGCGTGTAGACCTTGTAGAGACACGGGGATGACTGCAGTGGAAGAGAGATGTGGAGAAGACGTGCAAGAGCCCTTGAACAATCTAGCAGACAACGACGGCGTGGAGTGTGTTGCCCTGCTCGTCAACTGCCGCATGGAGGGATTGCTGGATGATTGCGCTGCTGCGGTGACAGCTTGCCGTGCGAGAAGCTCGATGCTCCCGAGCGACTGGAGCACAGTGTTGAGGTGCATACGGCTCACCATGTTCAATCAGCCTTAGTTTGCGATCCTGGTCGGTATGTCCAATGGTTGGGAATATCCGACAATCCGCGTGGCAGTTGTATACAAGAACATCGATCATCAGCATTCATCCATGCTACATGCCGATACAATTGCACTGCACTAGCTACACTCTGAGACGATGATAGCGATATGGCCGCTCTAAGGACACTGGACTACAGTGCTCGTTCGCCATGATTTCGCCGAGGCCATTCCAGGCCCACCAGGTGTGTTCGGCTTTGAATAGCTGTTGTAGCGGGATTGGGCTCATCCACCAGGATCACGCTCACATTACAATCACATTCCATCCACTGGTCCGGTTGCACGTCAAAGTTTGCGCTCCTCCATCTGCTGGGTCTGCTCTCCATTTCGAAACCTCAAGATCCACTTGAGGCCAATGGAGATCCACATGATACGGAAGATGTCGCTGGGCTGCTCATCCTGCCGCAGGAGGTGATCATCAATGCTTACTGTTACCTGACTGAACAGATACACGAGGTATGCAATCTCGGATTGCCTCTGTCTATCTATCAATACTGGCTGGGGACGCTGACAGTTCATCACCGTAATACAAGGTTGCTCGACCCCCTCCGACCCTCGAAAGCTTAGTAAAAGACGTGTACTACCTAGCTTCCTACCTAATTGCCCCTCCTCCCACTCCTCCTGCCGAAGTCTGCAAAGAATCTCCAGCTAATGCAAGATCGACTCGTCGGGCATCTACGCGGTCACCTACCAAACGAGCTTCCGTCTCGCCCTCAGCCAGTACGCGATCTACACGCCGATCAGCATCCCGAGGCAATGCAGCAACAGTCTCGCCCGAGACAGCCTGGGTGAATCCTCCTCCTCAGCTTGCACACCATCCTTTGACCCCGACCAACATCCGCGAGAATGAGGAGCTTCCAAATCCGACTTTCAGCATTGACGGAGAAGCGGCAGACCGGTCGAAAGCTGCCTTTCCTCTCGCTCACAAGCTGTACACCAATGTATTGTCCGATATAGCAAGGATGAAGGAAGAGCGCTCGGAAGCTCTTTTTGCCTGTCTCGGTGAATTTCGAATTCTCTTGGGCGACTTGGATAACGTGAGGGAAAACCGATCTAAAGCTTGATTACAGATTTCCTGCTGATCAGTCAAAGTACTGTCGCAGCCGAATAACGTCGCCTTCCTGGACAGGACATCGCCGCTGGGCTTGTGGCTCCGACGTGCAAATCTCAATCTCCATACAATGCCGTTCGTAGCATCCGAGCAGCTAATCGAAGACCTGCTCGTATGGGCTGGATTGAACGACTCTAGAAGGCGGGATCTTGACGAACAACTGTTTTTCTCTGTCACGGAAGCAGCCTCGCCCGATTCAAACACGCTGAAGATTCGGACGCAAATATTCGAACAATATCAGGAAGCAATGCGAAGAGAAGACTATTCTCAGTCAATTGAGCTGATGCATAGGTTTTTCGATTATGAGACCTTCCCTCTGGCTGGAGGTTCATCTGCGAATAGAGGAATGAGGCAGCATGCTTTACTCAATCTAGCACATTTTCATCTAATACATGAAGAGTTTCCATCTGCTCGTATCGCGGCGAATGAAGGTTTGAAGATTGCTAGACAGACTTCTGATCATGTCACGTTAAATGCACTCACTAGCATCTTCAAGAAAGTTAGCTTCGACGATAGCCACGAGAAAATGGAATACAGAGATAGTACGTACGGCGACGCCCTTACAGGTGAAGCTGGGAAAGAGGATTTCGGAGGGTACGTTCCCCCAATGGACTATCTTTGGGATGTTCGCTTCGGGATCTCGACTGTGAGCCACTAATCACTTTATTGTACTCGAATGGATAGCCACGTAAAGGTTGACATTGCATTGATATCTTTAGCGAGTCCCGCTTCCTGCCCTGATGTTCGATATACTCCGCGCAAAAGCAACACATTATTTCGCAGCAAACCAGAAAACGAATCTGTCATCGAAAGAGAGGAGGAAAGAAAAGAAATTAGCAGCTCAACAAGGCAAAGACGCTTTGAACACTGGTGCGGATGTTCAACAGAAGCGATTGCGCTGGAATCGTCTGGATGCCATCGGTTGGTTGGCAACGTCTGCTGATCTCTGGGATAGAATGGGTAGGTCACCCTTCAAGTTCTGTAGAAGTTACTACCCATACCGAGAGCGTTATGATGTGGCTTCTAATTCTCCTTCTTTTCCCTTCAGGTTCACATGATTTAGCCCAAACGTATCAACTGATGAGTAGGATCACGAAACGGGGTGATATTGATCCATTCAGTGGTGCTAGGATCGCAATGCGCTGCAAGCAGGCGGAGTATGTGAGTATACATAGCGGGTATTCGACTGTAACATCCGGTACTCACCCGGCGGTTCCCCGTTAGCTCGCCCGACAAGGTCAATTCAGCAACGCAACAATGACACTTTTAGCCGAAGTGCTGCACCTCGACCGGTCGAAAATGACAGTCCGCGATCTGCAGTTGTGGCAGAGGACAGTATATACAGTACTTCGCTTAGAAGCAGAGCGAAGGTGGGGCGCCAATACTCGCCAATAACCATATCCAATGACAAGGCTAATACTCTAATCACCGTTCGAACTTGAAGCGAGAACGATTTCCTCTGTTCTGAAGTGGATCGCATCTGTCCGCCAGCTGTTCCAGGTCGGGATTTCCCACAAAGGGCTTCAAGCTCGTATGGGAAAAGCGCGCTTGGCTTTCCGACTATCGACGTAGATATTAAGACCGAGTCAGGCTTGATTGGAGAGATTGAAGGCTTAATACATCGCGCTGAAAAATTCTTGGTAAGTATACCGGATCTACCATGACGTTCTATCATAGCTCACACGCACGTTGCGTTCTCAGGCCATCTCTGAACATGCCGCAGCGACACCCTTGGCCGTACAAGCTGTGGCTTTGTCCTCCCTATCGGATGGTCAGGGCTTCTTGTGCCTGTACTGGCGCGCTATTCTCATTCTTGTGCGTATACAGGTGGCTTGGAGGACATGCGATAGGGCTCTTCGGATCCTCAATGAAGTATGGGCGGACGTCCTTGGAAGCCTTGACAACGAGCTCATCGCCTATGCCAGCGAAGTTAGGGCGGACACGTTAGTAGCTCTGGTCGAGGAGGTCATCAATGAACGTCAGACTGCTGGGGATGAAGGACAGCAAGCACTGTACGAAGCAGCAGCCTTGTTACTGCAAGCTGCAGACATAAGCGGGAAGTTGGGAAGTCCATCTAGGCGCATTGAGAATTTGTCGAAGTGTGCAAAGATATACCACCGATTGGAATATATACCATCAAGGAACCAGATAGCTAGTTTATGCAGGGAGGCCAGCGTTCAATGGCAGGCGACCAAGAAACAGATTCACGAAGATCAAATCAGAAGATTCTCGCAAATACAGCAAATCTGTGCATATGCGAGCGCGATCGTTGCTTCTGCCTAGCGAATGGCTTCATATTGGCTCATTCACCTACCTGGAGATGCGAAAGCCAGCCGCAACACTCTTTGGAATGCCGAGGTAGATATTGGTTGCCTGCAGGGCATCTTACCGAAGCAGAGAGGGCTGGTCACAATTGCCAGGAGCATATCGCACTGGATCAATCTTTCGGCCTGGGCGAGATTCCAGCCAGCTTTATACTCGTGAATGGTGGAATGAGGCCTTCTCCTCCTTACGACGGCCTACATCCACGCGCATACGGGAAATGACGAGACCTCGATGTGAAGGCCCAGAAAGAGCGCTCTGTCAGCTTGTGTAGGCGCCGACGGCGTGATGCATCATCATGACCACAATCCAGCTTCCTTGGCGTGGAGCTCGAGCTTTAGTGATTTCTCAAAACTTTTACGATTAGAAGGCATCTATCGAGAACAGATACGACCAGAACAGACCTAAAAAGGGATTGGTGAGGCGGCAATAGAGGTTCCGAGTCATACACCCTTGTTAGCCAGATCGATGACTGCGTCCTGAGCATAGTAGAATTGGATTCTCTTTCCGTCCGCTTTATTCCTCTCTTCACCAAAGCTGGTTTGGCTGCATCTCTCAGGGCCTTGAGGGCAAGTAGATGGCTGACAGATGCTGGTTAAGAAACCACCTCGTTGACACCACCATGTGACACGAGGAAACAGCTTCAACACTGGAAGGTAATTTCGCTCGGCCAGCACAGTCAATATCTCCATCACGAAGGGTAGATGTCCGCTTTACAGATGTACTTCTTGACACGTTTGTGGTAGTGCATACAGTGACAATAGCGCCCAGGCGGCCCTCGTTGGCACATTCACGTCGAGCCCGCTTTACAAACAGTGCAAATATATATCCACAAGATCCGACATGTACGTAACGGAGGAGAACACCTCTAGCTTGTCTCCAATGATCCGACGTATGTCACGGACAGACGCCTCATCTAGATGAAGACCTTCTATGCAGGAGAGCTTTCAGGCCGGAAAAAGGTCTGGTGAAGCGTCCCAAACTGTCTATTGAGGCGAAAGTCACATCTTTGCACTCGAATTTGGTTATGATGGATGCAGAATAACTGAAGCGAGGCGCAATCTTCTGAATTTTGCAGGTCAACTAGCCTCACGGACCGTAGATCTATAAAAAGGGATACATGTGGATGCCGCACTATTCTTCCCTTCCGAGTTCGATCAGCATCGCAGAGATGGAACGCTCCGATGGCGCGAGCGCAATGTTGTTGTGTTCGAATGGCTGTCGTGAACCGGCGCAGTTGTTCGAGATCTTTTACTTGAACGAAGCGGTATATGCGTCCAATACGAGGATACACCAAAGCCTGCAAACAGTCATCTATTTGAGATAGCCGACTGCGGCGGTTCCCATCGGTATGCTTCGTTAATGTGAATGGGCCGTGAAAAACCTTGCGTATATCTTCTAAGGGCAACTGTTGCAATTGGCGCTGCGTTATATGTTAGTCCCAGCGGCTGAATCGTCATGCGATTGACTGCTTGATTAGGAACTTACTTGTATGTACCAGAGTCCCGGTTCTGTGCTTACAGCGACGCCTAGGAATACTCGGAGCAGGGGACATATTGAGCCGCGCGAAAGCCAGCAAGCGAGCCTCAACTGCCGGGGTACAACGCGTTCTACATTAACGTAGGCAAACTCCTCAGTGGAGCTTGCTCCTGAGCGTCTGCATCTCGGAGTCTGTAAGCTCGCCAGCTTTGCCTTGCAGGACTTGGACACCCAGGTGCATGTGTTCAACATCGGTTGTTCCGTTCAACGGTATCATCCCCTCCTGTATACAGAACTGATAGAAGACTTGCTCGAGAGTTAGCGAAAGTCTCTGTGCGGGGCCGAGGACGGCTCTGTGGTTGAGGATTTGAGGATCTGTTAGGCCGTTAAGGGATGATCAGTGGAAAGTAGGGGAGACATGCGCGAGGCGACTGACTGGCCGTTAGTGTCCAGAACGATTGGTAAATCACTTCGTGCTCCTTGCACCAGTTGCGAATGTCTGCATCATAACCAGTATCCTTGTAGAATCTGTTCTGGCTAAAATTGGGTGCAGGCGAATCAGCGAGATACTCTCCGGCAGCGTCTAGATCACCTGTCCCCACATAAAAGATAGCTTCATTCCTCGGCTCAGTAGTTCTTCTTGTATGAGGGACAATCTATGAGACTATATGCTCAACCCCTGCAGAAGAGTTGGGAGTGTGGTACAACTCACGCTTCCAGGCTGTACAAATTCGAGATGCCAGCATAGCGTAGCTGCTTCGATCGTATGTAAGGCTTCAGTGCAAGGAGAGCTTCGACTGTCTTCCCAACCGTGCTCTCAGGACCGTGCAGCAGCAGAGAGTCAATGTACGTTGTCTGCAGCTCCTTCAGCGAATTCTCAAAGGAAGATGCGACCTGCACAGAGCGGGGTCAACGGAGCTCAAGCGCTCGAACAGCAGTCGAGCCGGTGTTTTCTAGACTATCAACGTACCTGTTCGGCTATAGAGGCATTGACATCATAGGGAATGAAGCCATTCGCATCCTGTCCACTTATGGACGTATACTTGGTTTGCAGGAAGATCTGCTCGCGCTTGATGCCGTGCTCAGAGGACAGAGTAGCGATGGCCTGTCCGACGAGATCCTGCCGATAGTGCTTCCTCTGCGCAGCTGTGTCAACTGCTCGGAAGCCTGTTCTGACTGCTGCTGTAACGAGTGCTGCTGTTCGTTCCTGCGCATGCACGATCGTCGGCAGCGAGCCATACATGCGGAATGAACATACGGCAGCGGTCAGCGCATCCTGCCTGGCCATACATATGCCCGAGCCCTGTACCTTCTTCCAGGCAGTGCCGTAGATCATGCGAGGGATTGCTGCCATTTCGTGGGACATCGGCTTTGCTTTACTGTATTATCAAGGCCTGGAGACATCAAGAGAGAAAGCGACGAAGCATGCTACCATAGCCTAGACGTATTCGCAAAAGTGGAACGAGCATAGGAGAACGAGCCAGTTGGACAACATACACTGCGAAACTATTACAACTAAAACGACGGCCCAGGAGGGGCGCTTTGCTTATCGCAAGATGCTTTTTGCCTGACAGGCACTGCTATCCTGCTATCGTCTGATCTCGTGCTCAGCAAGAAGCTGTGGCAAAGGACATAGCAGAGTCAGCTAAGATGGCCACATGTCGGCAGACTGGTACTGTAGACTTGCCATGTTTGGTATCCCAGCCTTGATGTTGTATACGTGTCCGCAGCTTGGGCAAACCATAGCGCCTTCTTGAACGTGAAGCTGTGGTGTGCAACGTAAACGGACGTTGACTTGTACAGCAATGCTTGGAGCTTGATTGAGGATCTTACCTCTAATAAGACGTGGTGCAGCTTCTGTAGCAGTTCCTCATCCAGCTTCTCTACATCTGTGAATGCCACAGGTTCTTCTACTGGAAGTGAGGTGTCGCCAAGCTAAGCCGGCCGCCCAGTAAACCGATAAGCACGCAATTTCCAGAATAACCTCGGCCATCGTATCTGACGCACCTGCTTCGCTGCACCAACCAGTGCTGTGTAGTCCAGCTTGCTACCTTCAATCAGCCCAGTCAGGAAATCGAAATTCTGCTCGGCTTCGATGATTTCGAGCTGTGAAACGTCCTTGAATTGAAGTGGGAAGTTGGTCGGTGCATTGCATGAGCGCGCATGACATGCTAGCAGGTTGTGCGTTAATAAACGCATTATTGTCTTGAGTTTGACACACGGCTTCTCCTGGAGACAAGGCAAGCGGCTGAGCTGATCGCGGACCCATTCAGACTCTCTTCCGCCTCGACTCATGTGAAATGCAAGAAGCGGCCAAAGTACTGATTATATGGAGCGTGCAATGATGGTGTAACGCAGAGCCTAATTTGCTTGAAGCCATGGCCAAGGGAAGAGGCAAGAGCCTCAAGAAAGCCCTGACAAGGCACCTTACTGCCGAGCATGAACAGAAAAGACGCACAGCGTATGAAGAGCGTCAACAACAGCTAGAGAAAGCTAAAGCTCGCCCCAAAGCGATTACGAAAGCTGCAAAGGAGAAGCAGAAGTCTCGGAACTCATACCAACCCTACCACGATGGACAGCGTGTACTATTTGTTGGGGAAGGCAACTTCAGTTTCGCACTAGCATTTGCAAGACGGTTCCCAAAGTCTGCGAAAGTATCAATTGCTACTGCATTTGACACCGCGGAAGAGGCCAATCGGAAATATAGTGATGTGGCTGATAATGTCCAGCAGGTAGGATTCTGCGATGTCACGTTGGCGTCGATTTTGCAGTACTAACGCATCGTAACTAGCTGGAAGCGCTAGGCATGACCGTTATATTCAGTGTCGACGCTCAACACTTGGAGAAAACGAAAGCTCTCAAGAAATGCGCTACTCAAGAAAATCTACGTTTCGACCACGTGGCGTTCTACTTCCCTCATGTTGGTAGGTGCAAACTGAGTATTTCGCACTTTTCTATCCATTATAGCTAAGTACACAAATTCAGGTCTCGGAGAAAAAGATGAACAACGTAACATAAAGCTCAACCAGATTCTTATCTTGCGTTTTTTGCGTAGCGTTAAACCATTCTTGAAGGAGAAGAGCACGATACCCCAGTTCGGCGAGGTGGCCGGTGAAGACTTAGAAGAGACGACAGAGCTGAATAGCGATCCCGAGTCGGCAGATGAAGCTCTCCCAACCGACCTTATGAAAGCGTCTGCCGGGAGTGTACTCATCACACTCTTCACCTCGAAGCCATATAACCTTTGGTCGTTACCGTAAGTATAGAGCTGCACTTTATTGACATCGCTGATGTTGCCCGTCGACAGATCGCTTGCGAAGACACCTGACTTAGCAACAGCCTTGTTACCCTTCCCAGAATCACGAGCGGCGCAGCCCAGATACAAGGTTGAACGGAGCTTCGCATTTGATCAAAAAGAATGGCCAGGCTACGACCATAGGCGGACTATCGGAGAGCGGAAAGGCCAGGAAAGCCTTCTTGACAGAACCCATTCGGAAGCTAGAACATGGCAGCTTATACCTACTTCGGCTAATTGACTTTCTTCGCATGATAGACATGTTGTTGTACAGACTCACCAATGCAGGCCAGTCCGACCCGGCCATTCCAATATGTACGAATTATAGCAAGACCGCTCGTTAGCATGTTTGCCTGATTTGAATTTTTATCCTCGCTTGATGGTGCGATGTACCTGTCTTGAATTTGAATCGACTTGCTACATTCAGATGCACCAGCAACAGTCGCCTTGACGGCTGCTGAGCTGCAGCTTCAGCCATATGGACATTGACAACACTCCAGAAGGCACACAAGAAATCAATAATGGCATGTTTACACGTCTCGTACGCCTTGCAAGTAGCTAACCTCTTATCGATACCGATCACCCTTTCTGCAGCCATCCCAGTCACTCCACCGGCAACATCGCTGCCGACCTCTGGTGCTGTGGACATAACGGCAATCTTGAATTGTGTGAAAATAACCTCCTCGAAGAATGGGAGACGGATATTTCGCTTCGAGCGTAGGTTCCTCATATTCCTCATGCGGCATCAGCAAAGTGGCTTCTTCCGAGCGGCTCGCTCATAGCTGATATGTGTGTGGCATCCCCCCTGATCCATTTCTAGGCGACGAAGCGTCTCCGGCTCCAGAAGCTGGTCCCTCGAGTCGACCTGTGTCTGTCCCCACGGTTGTTGATCAGGATTCGGACCTGGAGTCACTGCCTGACCTCCTTCGGCGCGTTAGACCGTCGACACCGGTACGTTTTAGGTTGATCTGACAGTTACACTAGCCGAAACTAGCTTGATAACCTTGGCGCTTTCTTCGTTGTAGAGCAATTCCATTGTGACTGCAGAAGTGAAGGTTTGCTGACATTTCCCATTGATCCGTCTTTGTCAGCTGATGACAACTTCCACTATAAACCCACTATAATGGATAGATTTCGAGCAGTCAGCGGAAGGTCGATGACAAGGGCAGAGGCCGCACAATAGCTGGGAAGTCGCAACCCGACAGTGACTCAGACATTGACTTTGTTGGCTTCAAGCATCTATCACCCGGACAAAATGCGATTTCACCTCGCGGCGAATTCCCTGCTTCACAAGCGATCCTGAATTCTGCTAGACGTGATAGCGCAACGCCCGAAGAACCTTTCACACCAAGAAAACGAGAACGCAAAAGACGAGCCAGGCCGAGTGCTTGTCAGGTTCAAGGCAAATATGCCCTGGCTGAAGACAATGCGCTCATCTCGCTCTCGCCCAGTGCCAGGAAAGGTGTGGGTGACAGCCTGCCCTGCCTAGATACTTCTGAACCCGAAGCCTCTCGATTTTCGGACTTATCGTTTCATATAGGGTCGAGCACCGGTCCGCTTGGCCGTCATCTCGTCGATTCCCCGGTTCCTCCGGACAAAAGTCTTCCTCCTTCAACTTCACGCCCACACATTCCCCGCTTGGCACCAATGTCACTGCTCCCGACCTCCATGGCAGACGTATTTACAACGTCCACAGCCGGTGATGAGTTTCCGTGCGCACTGTGTGACCCGGGGCTTCAGTCCTACTCCGACCCTATTACAGAATTAGGATCTGCGTCTCCCTGTCCGTCACCGGCTAGCCCGTGTCCTGATAAAGCTACAATGCAAGAGGCACTAGTGGAGATGACCATGAACGACGGGCCTCCTGGGATGTTCCACAGGATACCTAACCCACCAACCCCTCCTGCTGACTTCGGGCAGTGGTCCAACGAGGCAAAATTCGAGGTTTATCCAGCGCCAACCATGCCGCTTGCATCGTTGGATGTCGATGCTGCCGACGGCAACAGCAGGTCAACATCTCCCAGGCATATCAATGGCATAGTCGCTCGATCATCCCAGTCAAGGCTTGACCTAAACTCACTGCAACTGCCACACAACCAGAACTCGGACCCTGACATTTTACATTCTTCCGCCCATTTTGAGGCCGAAGCCAACCATTTCTGTGTGAGCAGTGATAGTGAAGGCGACAGCGACTGTGCGAGCCCGTTGCGCAGGAGGGATGTCCTGATTATCAGCGAAAGTCAATGTGCGCAGCGTAACCAAAGCTCCAATGAAAATAGACAGCAGGTCACGGCGAACTCCGAGTTACGACCCTTATCTGGCAGCGCAGACAGTTCAACGAGTCAAAAACCAGAAAGGAAACGCTTTAAGCGGGCTGACCTTGTTCGGACAGGAAAGAAGTACAAAGCGCGAAAGGTAAGGTCGCCAACTCCCTCACGTATCGGTTGTTTGACCTATGATGGCTAAATACTATTCCCTCGGTCCACTGCTGTCTCGCTCTGGTAATAGCGAGAGGAACTGCAACACGTCTGGCAGCGACACAGGGATGCTATAGTCTGGACCGGCCGTGAGACGGATGGAGAGTTCCCTTACGAGGAACTTAAAATGTGAGTTGCCCCAGATTGGCGATCAAAGCCTCATTTTGTCTGACCCCACCTTTCGCAGCATACGTATGTCCTACAAGGATTCCCTTCATATCGACAATTACAATCGAGCGCGCTTCGAGTCGCTAGTCAATGATCAACTGGCAAAAGAAGAACCGAGGGCCCCTCGTGTACGCGTCAAGGACCCAAGCAGTCAACATAGCTGCCCTCCTTTCGACTTCGTATACACGAATCGCCTAGTCTAGTGAGACTGCAATACCCGCCCGTTGTTGAGGATTTCCAAGTCGCTGAAACCTGCCAATAGCCGAGACAAGGTTCCCCGCCCTACGAAAGCAGCAGGGTGCAACTGCGTCGACGGCTGTAGACCTGATAGCCTCGATTGCAAGTGCCTCAAGCGTCAAGTCAGATGGACGAAAACGTTTCCTCAGGGGGCCAACTTCCAAGGTGGTTTTGCGTACGATATGAAAGGGCGACTAATTCTTCCGGAAGAAATACCGATTGTCGAGTGTAATGTGAGGCTTTCCTGATCCTGCGAACAGTTTACTGAAGACTGACCCCGTACACGTGTCAATAGAGCAGTTGCGGCTGCCCAGCTGATGTAAGGGATTGCGTTTAGGCCGTAGCTTTTCAACTGATTATATGGCGCTGCTGTGAACAGTGTATGAACCGACAAGTCAGCAACGGACGAAGATACGCGCTTGACCTCATTAGAACTGCACAGAAGGGTGGGTTTGCCAGCGCCTATCCGTATTAGGCGTGCACTGATGAACTAAAGGGGCAATAGGCTGGGGTGTCGAGGCTGCTGCTGATCGTCCGTCTATCCGGAAAGGCAGCTTTTTGTGCATTTACTCGGGAGAAGTGATCACATGGCAGGAAGCGGAGTGAGCTAGACTGCTTTGGGCAGATCCTATTTCAGCTTACCTCCCATTGCAGACGGCGAGGCTTGGAGAACGATGACCAAGCCAATCCGACGTCTTACCTCTTCGACATCGATGCTTCTTTCATAGGGCGTACATTGCGTGCTTTCGAGCAGGATGGCTTTCAGATCATCGGCGATGTCATTGGCGATGCCACTTTACCTGCCAACTCATCTCCACAGGCAGTTGAATCGCAGACCGAAAGATATGAAATGAAACAGTCACTGTGAGTCAGCTCGTTAGGTCGTTGACGTTGCTTAGTACTCGGTCTGACGACTGAACAGGTATACTGTCGATGCGATGCATTTTGGCAATATTGGTCGCTTTTTCAACCATGTGAGTCACTACCAGCACATCTGCCTATCATCGTGCTGACCTTGCACGTATTAGGCTTGTTCACCCAATGCATACCTCAGGTCGGTTTTGTGCACGACCTCTCAACAAAGCACCCGATTGCCTAACACTTGGTGCCCTATGCCTGCTTACAGAGCGGTGTTTTGTGACGATGCCGATGAATTCAAACCGATCTTGGCGGTCTTTGCAAAGAAGAAGATTTACCCTGGGGAGGAGATTACGTGAGTTGCCAGAGACCTGTAAAAGGCCATGCCTCGCTAAGGCAGCATATCTGTCCAGTATTTCGTATCGAGGAGGAGACGTTGAGGGTGCCTCTGAAGATCATGATTCATCGACTGATGAGGATGGTCATGGTATTAATGGGGTCCTGACGCCGTGCCGTATTTCTGCGACCAATGTCAGAAATCAGAAACGCAGAAAGAGAAGCTGGAGAATGCAGAATGGGGGAGTTCGCCCCAAAAGTAAGGGCGGTAAGATCAAAAAAGCTGGCGGAAAAGTGAAACAAGCTGGACGCCTAAATCCACAAGCTGCTCCTGGAAGCTTTACTGTCGCGACCCAGCAATGCCGATGTGGGGCTGTCAATTGCGATGGCTGTGAGTTCAAAGCCTTCTATTTCATACTACCCTAGTATTGAGACCATCTTCGTTCGTAAATAAACAGACATGTTTCAGATCTCGGAGATTAGCGAGGGTCCGGCCGGCGCGTAGCTTCCCTTTCAGCTGTCCCGTCATCCTGGTGTCTTCTCACATACTAAAGTGGCTCCTCGTGACCCTGATGAATTTGAAGCGTCCCGCGCGATAAAGCTCGGTTGTCACTGTTCAAGCGATCTCCCCCTAACCTACATAGATTCACCCATGAAGCATGTAATCTGGCGTTATCAGGTTTTCATGTCAGTATAGCTGCGTGAATAAGAGCAACGATCACGAGTTAGCTGCCTATTTGTGTTTAGTCGCTGCGGATCCACTGTACCACGGTTGAGTGGTACCGTACGGCAACTTGCACTCCGACACTGTCGCCTCGTTCGCACCTCAGAGGGCCTCCCTACGAGAATGGGGAGATATGGGTGCAGCCGCTTGCACTCGTATGTAGACTCGATAGAGAGCATGTCCTGTACAGCAGTAGACTATCTGAAGAACGCCGTCTCCACGACAATCCGGTTCCCAGCAATGCCACCGATCGGCCATATGGACAAGCCGTTTGCAATCCAGCTTGATACCGCTATCATCAGAAAAGCAACCTGTCAATGTCCTTCAACCGTTTCAAACAGGTCTCCCCCTTCAAGAATGTGGAAGCTCATATCGCAAAGGTGCCTCTTTGCAGCTTTAAGAGCCAACGGCTTTACTTAGCTGACGACCGGGAATCTGATCTGACGTTTTGAATGGGGGCATGCATCTCCTACGTAGAAAGAGCATTGGTTCAGCGAGCTTCCAACGGCCAGTACATCGCATCTAGACAGCAGCGATGGCATCAAGGCATCCGACAGTTTTGCAATCGCGAGAGGTCTTGCTCAAGGTTTGTGCTGTCCCCGCCCAGGCCAGACCACGTGCTACGCTGATAGGCACATCCATCTTCTTGTATGTACGATTTGCTAGGCACACTGATTTTCCTACCCTTCGGCCATCCTGGCAAACAAGGGCAGAAAGCAGCTACTTGGCAAGCATCAGGCCGTCCCATCACCGACTTTGATACCAGCTATGTTGAGCCATTGCTAGCGACCGCAAGCGATGATGGGCGCATAAATATAGCCTCCCTACCTTCGGAGGATTCACTCGAACCTGGAGTGTCTGCGTCACTGTCGTTATCGCAATGCTCCACCTTTCAAGCACCCACGCGGAAAGCCGTCGAAATAGTCAAGTTTCACCCTACAACTGCAGGCCTGCTTCTTACGAATCAGGCGAGTGACATACAAGTGTGGGATATTGGGAATGGAGGCGAATCGAAAGCAGTATATAATGTGAAGGGAGCCGAGAAAGGCCACTGGAGCGTTTCTTGGAGTCATGAAGGGCGACTCGTGCAAACCGCCGGGAAAGACAACATACTCAGCTTGTGGGACATTCGGCAGAGCACTAATAAAGCTGTAGCGGTAAGCGGAATATAAGAACGCTACATACACACAAATATTTGCTCAAATGTGGATGCTGTGCAGACTACCACTGGACATCAAGGCTTCAACAAAGCTTCGCGGATAATATCAGTCGACAATCTAGTTTTCACAACGGGCTTTTCGAAAGTAAGCCCTGGGCTTAGTATACGGAATGGAGCGCAGGTAATATCACTGACGGGTGAATGTCGATTGGCGCAGATGCGAGACCGTGAATGCGCTCTGTGGGATCCACGCAACTTCGATAAACCGCTGAAGAAGCAGATTATAGATACGAATACTGGTGTGCTGATGCCTTTGGCCGATCATGCAAGGAAGATGGTCTATCTTGTTGGAAGAGTAAGCTCCGGCACGATACGTGCAGTTCCGGCATCATAGCTTAATCATGTTCCCCTATGCTAGTCGGACATGACTTTAAGGTGGGCAGAAGTAGTCGATGATACAAGCTTGACTATTGGTTCTGCGCCTTTGCCAATGACCTCACAAGGTGCCGCTCTGGTGCCATCGACGTCAAGAACGCTCGATGTGATGCAAGCCGAAGTGCAGAAGCTGGTTGTGCTGAGCCATGATGCTGTCGCGCCGGTAACGATGCGAGTACCTAGAAGAGTAAGAAAGCACGCATTCGACTACAGGATAGATCCATTCTGAGTAGCTACTTCCTATCCATCAGAGCTATCTAGACTTTTACGATGAGTTGTTCCCGCCTATTCGAGACTATCGACATCCAGCGCAAGAAGCACAAGTCTGGCTCAGTGGCAAGGATGCTCCTCCTGCATTGATTTCTCCCCAGCCGGGCAAGACCTGGGGAGGCGGTACTGCTCAACAAGAAGGGAGAAAACCAGAAGAAGCAGCCCCTTCGGCTATTAATTGCGCGAAAGTAACAGTCGCTCCGACCGCGGGCACATTGGGAACGCCAGCACCGCCTCCAGCGGCCCCTCCTGCAACGAAGTCAGCCAACGGTCAAGAGTCGGAACCGATCATAGACACTGCTATCGAAAGTCTGAATCTGGGCGAAAGGGAGAGTACGGACAGCAAACATGCCCAGGCTACCGCTTCATCGGAGTCAACTGAGGCCGCTTCTGATCCTGTCAAGCCGGTATCTCGAGAACATTCGGGCGTTGCGGAAGCCCCAGACATGTCAACCTCGAAGGAAACTGGAATGCTTGCAAGTCCTACTCCGCCTCAGTCGCCTACAGCTGCGCCTAAACCGCAGTCAGTGTCTCAGTCACACTGGAGTCGATCATTCTTGGCAGGCAAAACACATCTCAAACCCGAATTCGAGGATGTACGCAACATAAGCAATACTACGAGCGCATCAGTACAGCTGTTGAAAGCAAACATGAAGTATTTCTTTTATCCCCTGGCTGGGCCAGGTGGTAGATTGGCGTATCATCCAGTGGAACAGAAGGGAAGGCTACCTGTTCAGATACCCTGTGTGACAAGCGGCCATGATATTGTTGATTTCGTATTGAGTCCTTTTGACGAAGAAAAACTGTTCATTGCTGGTGGAGATGGGAAGATCAGGGTCTTTCGTCTGAAAGGAGGTTCCGCTGAGCAGGATCCGCCCCAGGCTTCTACGGTATTAGACGGTAAGAAGTACTTGTCGCGAAAAGCATCGCAAAGTAGGGGCAGAGCAGAGCATAACTGATATTCTTGCTTCATGACAGACTCGATGGACCGATTGGTAGAGCTAGCACATCACCCCAATCTTGCCAACGTCCTTCTGTCGGCTTCTGAGGATCACGGTCAGCACAATATACGGGTATGGGATTGCGGTAGTGGCACCGTACTGTCCAGGATGAGCGTTCCTGGAAAAGGGGTAGGTCTCGTTCGCTCACAAGCCTACCTCTTGCTGTATGCTTATAATGGTGTTCCTTTGACAGCTACACTCGGTTGCCTGGGACCATCTCGGTAGCAGAGTGGCCGTGGCTTGCAAGGATAAGAAGCTCCGCATACTAGACCCGCGCAGTTCATCTCTTGAAAATATTGCCATAGGTTCATCACATGAGTCTATGCGACCTGTTAAGGTCGTGTGGGTCAACTCAACTCACCTGATAACATGCGGATTTTCACGCTCCGCGTCCCGGGAGATTCTGCTGTACAGGATCAGCAACGACGGAGAAACGATTGAACAAGTTGCAAAAGCCACTATTGATGTTTCACCTGCTCCACTGTTCCCTTATTACGATGAGGATACACGAATTCTATTTGCGTACTCAAAAGGGGAGAGAACATGTCACGCGTTTGAGCTCACCAATATATCAGAGGAAGCTAGTAGTAATAGAGAAAAGGCAACATTAACTAAACTACCTCGTTTCGAACACGGTACATTACAGCTCTCGTTTGCATTCTTACCTAAACAAAAGGCGAATGTGAAAGAAGTAGTTATTGCACATGCTTATAGAATGACTTCGAATTCTGTCATGTACGTCAAATTTAGTATACCTAGAGCGAAGATGGACTATTTCCAAGACGATATTTACAATGGTGGAGTGACGAGGGAGACGATGAAACCTGATACTTCGCTGACTATCGAGGAGTGGATCAGTGGAAAAGATACAAAGGGGAGATTTGTAGATATACGACCTGAGGGAATGCCTCTGTGTGAGTGTGCTATGCACGACTTTTGAAGCCGGAAAGATCAGCACTCTGGCTAATTCCTTTCATAAAACAGTATCTCATGCTCCACCCCCTCCACCTCGAGCTAAACAGCAAGTGCTGGCCAAGCAACTTTCAGAGGAAGAATCGCATAAAACATACCTGGATAATCTATTCAAGCATAAGCAGGCTGAAGTAGATTCAGATGAAGATGATCAGAGGCTTAAAGAGCGTGACGCCATGGATGATGATGATTGGTAGCGGTAGATACAATCTTCTTCCGCCGAAGTTAGTCCCTTCACCGCTAGACGTGTATTCCTGTTGTTATATTCATGCATCTGTTGAAATGACTATGGCATGGACCGATACTACAGCATTTGATGGATTGAAGGTGACTTTTCACAATGTAGACTATTTACAAACATGTACGGGGGCATGACTCAATACCTCTCTACGGCTGCGGGGTTCAATGGCGTCTGTTTCCATGTCTGAGCTCCAAAAAGCCCGTCAAATGGACAGAACTCCGGGTTCGGAATCAAGGCCAGCTCGGGATAGCTTTCACTTCGTCAAGAGAGTATTCAACTTTGCGGTTCCTTTACTCTCCCATATCACCGCCCATATCGCCACCCATATCGCCGCCTCCTTCGTCTGCGCGCACACAACCCCAGTCAGCATCTTGGACATGAATTGTTCATCATTGGATGAATGGATGTGCAGTCTCCAAGGGACAATCGTACTGCTTCGACTAGCACCTTCGACCGCAGGGACTTGAACCGTCAGCACAAGTATCAGGTACAGCAGCCCTGACTGAATAGGTCAGAGCTGGCGTACTCCTCATACTGGTGCTTAGGCTTGATCACCTTAGGCCGAAAGTTCTGCCTCCCAGTGGATTGCTGTTGGAAAGGCTTGCCCCACAGGTCGGCAAGTTGAGTAGACAAACCAAACCCACCTCCGTAATAGTTATTCTCAACCATATCTGGCTGCATCATACTTCCAAGCATCATACTGTGTAAGAGGAGACAGCGGGAACCGAAGATTGACCATCATCACACATCAGCAAATGACCCCCGATTTCAAAAGAGCCTCAATGCCGTCACTAACCCTCCGAGTAGACCACCACCAAGACCGAGAGCTGCACCACCGCCGGCTCCCATACCACCACCACCGGGGCGTCTGCCATATTGCTGTTGCTGACCGTACATGGGTTGTTGCCCGTACATGCCTTGCTGGGGGTGTTGCCCGTATCCCTGCTGGGGGTGCATCTGGGGTTGACCATATTGGGCTGTATTGCAGGGTAGAGATGTTTATAGATGAAAGGATCAGTATTCGCTTGGAGCAGAGCGGAAACAGCCAGCGCAGGAAGGAGATGATGCATATTTCGCGGATGGAGGGTGCACTCCTCCCCTCTCGGCATGTCACGATGGGGTACGCGCAACCAGAAACCGGCTCCCATGGTACTGGCAAAGGGAAGACTCACGCTGACCATAGCCACCTCCCATTCCGCCCATCATTTGCTGTTGGGGTCTATAGCTGGATTGCTGGTGATGCTGATTATGCTTGCTGCCTCCGCCGAGCAGTTTGGAGAGGAAGCCTTTCTTCCCGCTTCTCTCGTCGTTGTGTGGCTGCTGTTGGTACGAGGATTGCTGCTGCAATCCGGGTGAGGGTTGCGCTCCATTCGTGCCGTAACCTCCGGCTGCGTGTGACGACAGCGACCCTGGAGGAGCCCCGGCTGGGGGTGCATACGACTGGGATTTCTCAGAAGTCAGGTGGGCTTTCTCCTGCTCGTTCGGATGGATCCAATGGGATTCTGGGCCGTTTGGACCGTTTGAGTTGACGAAGAAGTGTTGGTTGTACTGTTGACGGTGTGGTGGGCATGATCGTCAGCCTTGTCGGTCCGGCTACCTAGGCCATCTCGCTAGAACCGAAGCAGTCCGCGAGGATGGAACATCTCACCTGGTCGCTCCATTGCGCTATCCAGCTGCGAGACAAGCGAGGCGTCAGTGCTGTGTGTGTCCGAGGTCGCTGTGCCTCGTTCCCGCTCGCCGGGTGGCACGATGATGTGGCTGGACGGGCGAGAGCGAGCGCAGCGACAGAGAGAGCGCGCGCACCCGTCTGGGAGCGGCTGTCCGGTGTACGGCGGGCCTGAGGACATGGTGTGTGTGCGTATAGACGGCTGCTGCTGTGCGTGTCAGTCGAGCAGAGCGAAGAGCTGGATGATGGTGATCATGGATCCTTGTTGCCGGCAGGATGGTGGCGAGCGAGATCGACTTGGCAGACAGAGCAGGAGGGAGGATGGATGGGAGCATCCACATCGTACAAGCAGGAAGGTGGGCCCCCGCATAGCCATCCGCAGTCGTCCTGCTGCTCGGCCCCTCCCCCGTCCTGCGTTGCTCCGGCCTCGCTCTGCCGCCGCCGATGACGAGGCCTGCCAGTGTCTGTGTTCCTGCTGGTTGCCTTCTGCCGGCTTGATCCACCGCAGACTCCACCTGACACGTCCATCAGCATGGCAGACGCATCGTCCTCAGGCAAGCCGTCGACCTCCTCGGCCGGTGCTGCTGCGGCGTCCAAGCCCGACATCGCGAGCCAGCTTGCAGACGAGGAAGTCGTCCAGCCCATCCCCGACCTGCAGCGTGCGTGGCCCGACGCTTTAGTCCGATGCAGGAGCGAAACTGACCTCTGCCATCTGCCATCTGCCATCTGCCATTTGTGCCTGCAGTCGCCCAGCACAGGTTCATCCTCGCGCAGTCTAAATTGAGCCATCTACACGACACTGCAAAGCAGGCACTCAGGGAGGGCATTGAGCGCGACGGTGAGCCGCAGCTCAATGACACCGAGTGGTCTGATCCAATGCTGAACCATCTCTTCTTCGTTTCCCCTGCCCAGAAATGGCACCGTGGCTAGCGTCAGACCCGCTCCTCTCTTCGCAAATCGACAATGGCAATCAGGGTACACTTCACAAGCAACTGAAGACCAAAAATGACGAGGAGCTCAAGAAACTGCAAGATAAGATTGAAGATGCAGAGACCAACCTCGGGGAGACTGAATTGTCTGATGCCTTGCGGGCGAAAGCTTCATATCTCGCAAAGATTGGAGAAAAGGTGCGTGATCACCTATACCCTGCTTTGCTACATTGTCAATTGTAGCTACACCAAGCAGCTGCTCCAGCGTGACACGGATAGTATGGCTGTCGAACCAATACCAACGCTAATGTGTTCCCGTCCTGTGATCAGGACAAAGCCATTGAAGCGTACGAGTATGCACTCTCCAAGCAAGCAGGGTTGGGAAGCAAGATCGACCTAAGACTCGCGATGATCCGAGTCGGATTCTTCCATGGGGACTTGAGACTTGTATCTTCCAACATTGAAGAAGCGCGTCTCCTGATCGACAAGGGAGGCGACTGGGACAGGCGAAATCGATTAAAGGTCTATCAAGCAATCTACTCACTGCACATTCGGGATTTCAAAGCAGCAACGGCCTTGCTGCTAGACGCGATGCCGACTTTCACAGCGGTAGAATTAATACCTTATGATGATTTCATTGGGTTGTGCATCATTACAGGTGTCTTGACGTTACCGAGGAAAGAACTAAAGAACAAAGTGATTGACAGTCCTGAAGTTATCGCCACTTTACCTTCACTACCGAATTTGAAGGAATATACATCGGCGTTATATGAGTCTGAATATTCGAAATTCTTCAAAGCTCTGGCTCAAGTCGAATCGCATCATCTTATTCCTAGTATCGTCATCCATCAACATGCTAGATATTATGTTAGGGAGATGAGAATAAAAGCCTATTCGCAATTATTGGAAAGTTATAGGAGCATGACGCTGAGAAACCTGGCAGATGCGTTTGGAGTGGGCGAAGCTTATATTGAAAAGTAAGTAGGAGATGTCACAAGATGGACTAGCCCTTCATTTTCTTAAAGTTGTTTGTTGTGACTTACTGACAATCCTGGTCTTTTCCCTCTGTTATACACTCCTTCCATCTCAACCTTGAACGGACTTGACCGTGAAAACCTACAGCGATCTGGCAAAATTCATCTCAGCAGGAAGACTAAACTGTTCCATCGATAAAGTGAACGGAGTGGTGGAAACGAATAGGCCTGATATCAAGAATGCAAGATATGAGCAAGCGATCAAACAAGGTGACGTCCTGCTAAATTCACTGCAGAAGCTGAGTAGGGTTATCGGTTAGAATTGGCAATGGCGATTAGAATTGGCGATAACGGTTAGAACTGGCTATGCAAGGGGGTTCGTCTCCTTTCTCTCTCTACCTTGCATGCTAGTCTTTCCTTGCAACTGTCAATTTAGAGATGGGTCGAACGAGAGCATGGATTTATCTTAGAAGTGCGATTCGAAACTGTAGCGAACTGGTAGAAGGAGCAGGTCAATAGACATCGGCAATGCTAAGGAATCCAAGAGATTCGGAAGCTCCTCGCGCGAAAGTTCTTTCCTATAGTTCGGAGTTTTTAATTTGCCTGTCGAGCTTCGGTAGTAGGCACATCTAATTTCGGTGGATGACAGCATGCGGAATCCATCCTCCGATCCTCTACGCAGAGGTAACACACTATCCAGGGCTGGTGGCGATACAATCACATTCTCGGCTGAAAGTCTCGCTTCTCCCTGTCTGCCATCGGACCACCACCGATTTCCGAAGCATCGCGCCCTGAGTCTCGAGTGTTTTCGCACTCTGCTTCTTCTCCTCCAATTTTCTCCATCTCTTTGTTGACTTCCGAGAAAGCAGAAGCAACGCCCTCAACTTGCCATGTTTTCCTAGCTTTGCTTGTCATGACATGTATCACGGCTTTACCACCGTCTATTAATGCCCACTGCGGTTCTTTGATCTCCAATCCTTCGACCAAAACCGGTGGGATCTTCTTCTTGCGTTTTGGTGTTAGAGGTGTCGACGTTGACTTCGATTCTGAAGCTGCTAGTTGTTCATCAAAGACTTTCAGACACTCTTTCATCTGTAAAGTGGGGTCATCAGTAAATTGATCTGGTTATCGCCTACAGACATGGGAAGGAGTAGAGTGACATCTATCTGTGTCGATGGCGGCAACCTGTATGACTCACGGCAACCTTGACACCTTCACTCGCACCTCGTATACCTCTTTCCCTACCACTCCTCAAAGAAGCGACAACAACCCAGTCCACCCAGCTAGAAACAGAAGCATCCATATTTTCAATCGATACATTCTCTTGTACCATCTTTGAATCTATAAAATTGATAGTTTGACGATCTAGAAACGGTGATTCGTAAACATGATTCCATAACGGTAAAAGATAGCTAGGTAATGTATGTGGTGGATTTGGTATTGTGGGCGTCACTTCTTTCGGGCTGCCTGAGGTTGTGTTTGATGTGCTTGAAGAAGCAGAAGAAGAGGGTGATTCAGAAAGATACCACGCTGTGGATGAAGATGGGGATTTAGATGTAGATTTCCTGGTAGAAGCTTGTCCTTCGCTTTGAGATAGTAAACTTCCTTCGACCTCCTCCCCAGCTAGCACAGTATCATCGAGTGGTCGGTTAGTAGCAGAGAATGGTGTGGCTTGACGCGGATATGCCCAAGCTTGACCAGTCGTGAGTGACCTTCTACCCGTGCTTCTGCATAGCGCCGATGTAGAGGCGATCGGATTGCTGCTCTTCGAGATGTTGTGCACCAGCTGCTCTGCGGAAACAGCAAGCACGCGTCCTAAAGCGCATGTACAGGCCCGCTGCATCTTGGGTACGGTGAAAGGAGGACTCAGGTAGGGGCCAGCTCGTATGCAAGTGAGAGAGAGGGCAAGAGCCGAATCTTGACATTGCTCACGCTCAAATTGCCATCGCCACCTACTGAATTAGTAGGTAGGCGAGGGTGACAGATCTTACAACGACTAGCTACTTCATTCTACGACTAACCACTTCATTCTGACGTTCACGCATCTCATACGGTGTCCACGTCGTGTATGCTCATGGACCTGATGTATCAGACTAGAGTAGCTACAAGATACAGCTGCCTTGTCTACCATTATGCCGCACCACCTCACTGAGTAATTGCAGTACTGACTCAACTAACGCCCACTTGGTAAGTATACCTTACATCTTACCGTAATAGGCCTCTTTAGAGCCTGAGAATACACGCGAGCCTGGATGAAATGGCTAATCTCCGCCCCACATGTGAACATAGTCACTTCGTCTTTGGGTACTTGCAGTGTTCCCTTGACTTCCCCATGACCTAATCTAGCATTACGTTCTGCCACTCCTTCATTGTCTTCATGGGCTGTATTGGTCTTACCCTGCGCAATCGCCATCGGAGCCCAATGGAATTCTTGGCCTTCACGCGTACGTTGTAACGGTCTTGTCCGACTCGCACGGTTCAAGACTAGCTCGACTCGTGGGTTCACGGTCGATAGAAGAGGCGCGGAAGATGCTTGATACAGAGGAGGCAGATCTGGCGCTGCACCTCCTTGGAAAGGAGGAGGTGACATAGGTATGTCATCCAGAGATCCGTTGTCCTCTGGGAAGGGTGGTGCATTCGAGTCTGCTATGCGGTATATGACGGTATAATCTATGCTCCCGCCTCGGTTTGTGGGCGGCACGAATGACAGCTAGTACGTTATGGAGGCACATGGAAATATTCAGCACATAATGGGAATAGATTAAGCGCGGAGCCGGGAGGCTTACCATACACTCCAGCTCTGGTACATCGGTGCTGTCTTGAGAAGCGTATTTGAAAGGCCCTCTCTGTGCGCAGTGGATCTCTTGCTGCATTGCATAGCCAGGTGGAGCATCATCGACTACCTGGAGGGGTATTTTCACTCTAATGTAGATCAAATGAAGCTGTAAGCCAGGTGCACATCTAAGGGTTGGAAAGCGCTACAAACCTACTTTTGTTTCCGCTTCAGAAAGCCTTTTCTATCCAGTATAGCAGAGATGGAGTACTTCACTTCTATTGTACTCGTATCTATAGCACCAGCGCTCGGGTCAAAGTGCCTCAGATCGACGGAGGGGGGTAGTGCATAGGTGACAGCCGAGCAGGTGCACTGCTTCATTTTTGGCACGTCTATCGCGAACTCGAAGCGTCTCTTGCCATAGCTTGCAGGTGCGATGCTCGGTGAGGGCTTCTCCGTGGGTGATCTTGCCACTATCGCACCGTCGGGATCTTCAGCATCCCAAATCAGCTGAGTCACGTTGAGGAAACAGTGAGACTCTCGGAATGTGATGGGAGCAGCTCCTCCGTATCCTCCTCCGCCTAGAGCATTTACCCCAATTGCAGCTTGATACCGCATCTTGCCCATGATCATGCAGCCACACTTCCCGGTGAGGATCACATGAAGGCTCTTGCAGTCTTTGAGCGATACTATATCTATATGCCCTTGTATGGTGGTCCCAGGAGTGACCGTTCTGGATGGCTGTAATAGCGAAAGACGGAACTTGTCCGCCGATCCTGCCGATGGACTCGGCTCTATGCCAGAAGGAGCCGAAGAAGGTCCAGCTTCGCTCTCTTCTGGAATTGACGGAGGGGCGTCATCATTGTCGCTGTTTATCGAGGAGGCTGTAGCTGCTGTCTTTGTGCTGGTATTGCTCTTCCATCGCTTGAGAGTATTCATGCGGAATGATCTTCTTCTTCGTTTCTCCCTTAACGCCGCCCTGTTCTTGCCTTGTTGATCTGCCGTTTGCTGTGCCGTATCCAAATGTAGCTGAATGTAATATGGTTACCCCTGTTCTATGACTCAGATGTATTTATAAATAGCGGATGATCATTAATTGCAGTACTCTGACGGTGGTTGGCTGTAGTAGTGATATAGAGCTCAAAGCCAGATGGATGTGCTTCGAAGGGCGATCGACTTATGATGATGCCGCTTCCAGGCTGTCCCGTCTGTGAAGGAAAAACCAGCAAGTCTTCAGCAACAGAACAGCTTCTTGTGCGACTTTTAAGGATTATTATACCCCGGCTGGTTCATCTGTCACCTGAAGACTAGATGGCTGCCGCAAAGCTCTCTGCTACTGGGCGACCAGAATTCAGTGTATTGGAGTGAGCTACACTGACAGCAGTGGCGGTCGTCACCTGCAGGGTGTTCCATGAACTGGGGGAGTACACAGGCTCAACGTCGTTTGTCTAAACCGTACAGCTACTCGAAGTTCTTCACCGCTGGAGCACTATGCTGCACTCTCACTCATGGTGAGTTGGTCGGCTAGCAGTGCTGCGAAACTCGAAATGGTAATCCCAAAATATCGTTCATGCCTTGCTTTATAGGCGGGATGACGCCTATTGATGTCGTCAAGGTGCGCAGTCGGTGGTCGGCTGCTCCCACAAAGCTCCAGCTGACATGTTCCGAATCCAGACCAGGATCCAGGTCGATTCGACGCTGAAAGGACAGAACATGCTTGTTGCCGGCAAGAACATAGTGGCAAAGTAGGCTATTATTTCGCACAACTATACCTATCGTGTGCCTTAGGCTGATGCCTCTCTTGTAGAGAAGGACTTGGCGTACTTCTGACAGGCTTCGGTACATTCGCCACTGCCGTTTGCGACTCTTACGGGAAACTAATAAATTGCGTGATGTACACGATAAACAGGACCTACCGCAGTTGGATACCTTGTTCAAGGAGGAGCCAAATTTGCAGGCTATGAATTCTTCAAGGCCAAGCTTGTGGATGCTGTGGGCGGATATGACAAAGCCGTACAATATAGAACGCCAATCTATCTAGGAGCATCAGCTATTGCCGAATTTTTTGCGGACATACTGCTCACTCCATGTGAAGCTACTCGCATCCGTCTGGTCAGTCAAAAGGGTTATGCATCAGGATTTCTGCCTGCTTTTGCTAGAATGGCTAGAGAGGGTGGTTTTAGAGAATTCTATGCAGGGTGAGCATCACGAGCATACTGGCGACGGTCATACACAACACTTCGATCTTTAGCTGAGTATACGTTCCATGGTAGGTTCGTACCCATCCTTGCAAAACAAGTGCCCTATGCCATAGGGCAGTTTACGGTGAACGAGTGGGCGCACGAGACTGTCAACAAGAGCCTAGGAAAGGAGCGAGTAGAAGCGATGGGAGGCGGTATGTCGACCGTCGTCAATCTAGGATGCGGTATCGTTGCAGTGAGCTGTCGATTGTCCTAAAGCGACTCTGCTATCACTTGCTGAATCCCTGGTTACTACACAGGGTATCGCTGCTGCCGTGATTTCGCAGCCGGGAGACACACTTCTTTCGCAAATCAACAAGGGGGAAGGTGGTCCAGGAAGTGCCAGCTCAAAGCTGATTCGTTTAGCTAAAGAAGCTGGATTCTCCGGGCTCTTCGTTGGACTTGGACCGAGAATCGTAATGACGGCTGGTCTCGTTAGCGGACAGTGTGAGTGCTATCCTCTTTCCCTTCCCCTGATGGGGATCCGTTCGAGATTCCCGCATTGACTGAGACATTCTATGTTCTTTCTCCTTTTCGTACAGTCGTACTATACGGTGCTATCAAGGACATGCTCAAGAGTCCACCCGGTGTCGAAATCCACAAGGTGGAAGTTTCTAGCTAGGATTATGCGCACGCGATGTTCGGATGGTTTAAGAACATATAGAGAGATTTAAGAACATATAGAGAGATTGTCATGTACCAAGGCGTGTCACAAGATGATTGTTGCGCTACGAAAAGATACCTCTTTTGCCGAGCGCTCCTGATAATCAAATGTCCCCATACTATTCATTAGTCAGTATACAAAGCAATGTGCAATATAGTTCAGAATTCACGGGCAATACAGAATGGCTGCAAGAGTGTTGAAACAGCTGCACGGCAAGCTCAGCACCGTCTCCAGCTTGCTGGGCGTAATGGCCAGACCTTCGGAATTCCGCCACCAATGATGCCAGGAGCCCGTCGTAAGGCCCACCCTGTAGTGTGGCTGCTAGGGTTTTTAGACACGCTATAGCTCACTCAGAAAGACAGAAAACTGAATGCCAATGCTTACTACCAGCGATCCGATCTAAACTGGGCATGAACATTTTCTGTAATCGGTGTGTCGCCCTACTTTACGGCGGTAAGGCTTTCGGCGGCGAAGCGTGACGGCCCTTTTAACAAGTGCACTACTCCAAAAAGCTACCGTCATGTTCGCAGCACGTCCAGCAAGCAAGCAAGCAGTCCGCATCTCGCATGCGCTGTCACCACGCCATGCACCTGCGAGACTCGTGGGTGGCACCCGCTCAGCTTCTTCTGCCATTCCGACCAAGAAGCCAGCGCACAGAGTGGCAGGAGGCCAAAATTCCATGCTCGTAGGGTCGGCAGTCCTGGGCGCAACGCTCCTGCTTGGGTATGCTTTTGGACAAGGTGACAAGGTTGAGAGAGTCGCTCACAAGACTCTAGGTACGTCCAATTGAGCCTTCGCTGGGGCTTCGCCAGCTGTCGTGTCCACCGATGAGTAATTGGCTGATCTCGGTTGTGCCGTCACATGCTTTGCGTACGAGCAGCAAGCGCAAGAGCAGATACGAAGGCACCATCTATAGTCAAGAAGAAACTGGAAGAGGCAAAGGAAACAGCTAGCAGCCTTACAGCCAAGAGCTCGAGCTCGAGTCTTAGCAGCACAAAGACGACGCCACCTGCTGTCTCTTCAACTGGTGCAACGGAGCCCGCGCCGTCAATAGAGGAAGACAACGTCTCAGTGACTTCATCACTGTCAGACCCAGGCTCCTTGTCATCCTCTTCTTCCGAAGCAAATGCAGCAGAAGACGATGAAGAGGAAGATCCCAGACAAGCGGCTTTTAATCCTGAAACTGGCGAAATCAACTGGGATTGCCCATGTCTAGGCGGAATGGCTCATGGTGTTTGCGGTGAACAATTCAGAGAGGCTTTCTCCTGCTTTGTCTATTCGAAGGAAGAGCCAAAGGGCCAGGATTGCATAGAGAAGTTTAGGGGAATGCAAGAGTGCTTCGCTGCACACCCGGAAGTATACGGCGAGGGTGAGTCAGAGCTGAAGTATTTCGCATATCTGTCACTTCTTACATCTGAATTTCGGCATCATCTGACAGTTATGGGCGACGATGAGGAGGAAGACTTCGAAGCAACCTCGGCACCCCGCTCATCCTATGACGAGTCAGAGTACGACGTCATCTCAGCTGTTGAAAAAGCCTTAACGGGCGAAGCAAAGTAAAGCTAGACTCGTTGATAGAAACCTGGTCTACCAGCATATCCCTGTATCATCACTGTCGTTATGCAACCTGTCTGTAATTCGCACCCCCTATCCTTCTCTACAAGGCGCTGCTATCATAACGAAAGAGGGTATGAGTCTACTAACTAATTCTCCCACGCGCGGGTAGTCGGTCTATACTGAAAGGTATATCTACACGAATGGAATTGACAGTACTAAATCACTGCATTTTTGAACCTGCTAAACTGACTCGCATTGGAATTCCGTTGTTCGGTTGAGCCTGTGCAGCACAGAAGTGCAGACGTCAGCAAGGACGCTGTGGCTTACGTTCATCAAGCCCAAACTCACGGTCAAGCGGAAAGTCTGATAAGGTTCGCCCTCTCCGGCGTAATCGAAGTTGAACAGGCGGACCTATTAAGTCAAGTACATTTTCAGTCGCATGCTGCAAGTCATCGACACATGGTTCTTTCCGAAAGGCTTACAGTCATAGCAAGAATGATCTTCTGCTCCATTAAGCCGAACTCCATACCGATGCAGTTCTTTGGGCGTGAGCAGATCGAAACGAGAAATGTCAGGTTCCAATGCCCTACGGCTGGAGATCAGATATTATACTCATCTTTCGAGAAGGGTTGCCACGCCAGCGGGGTAGCCATCACATTTCCTTTGGAATCGAGCCATCTCTCGGGTCTGAAGAGATCTGCGTCTTCGCCCCATGTGACTAGAAAAGCAGAGAGAGAAACTGTAAGATTGATATAGCAAAGATCGCAATTACGCATGCATTCGTACGTACCTTTTGATCTGTGCAAGCACCAATGGTTAACCCAGAGCATGCACCCGGCCACTGAATATTTCGTGCCCATGTGCTCCACGACGTATAGGTCACTGTCCGCTTGTCTAACAGCTGCAGCGGGTGGATATAGCCTCAACGCCTCTCTCATGACAGCGAGCGTATATTTGAGCTCATTTAAGATGGTCGGATCCTTAGCTATCTGATCAGCTTCCTTGCCTATTGAGTCTTTCCCTCCGAAAACAGTATTGTGCTCTTCCCGGAGACTCTGTAGAACTCTCGGCTGTTGTGAAAGATGATAGTATATCCATGCTAGCGTACTACTCGCTGTATCGTGACCCGCCAATACGAATGTCTTGATCTGGTCTATCAAAGTAGAGACGCCAAATTCCGGATGATTGGCTAATGCCCAGTCGAGGACGTCTATTTTCTTCTTGTTGAGCAGGTCATGCTGCTTGCTATCATCTATATGCCGCTGCACATTTGGAGCTAGCAGCTCGTACATTTGTCTTTTAAGAGGCGCCAATGTTTAGCCTGATTTGGAAACTGCAATGCTCCTCGTCCGCATGATGCGGTCCTCACCTAGCACGACGCTTTTCTCCGATCTTGTTCAGAGGAGTCAGAGTCGAGAACAGCGCATTGACGACGCCGGTCTTTGAAGCATGGTCCAATTGACTGTTCAAAACCGACAGCAGCTGCTTCGATAGATGCTTGTCGTAGCTTCCGATGGTCACTCTGAGGATTAGATCCAGAGTAGCCTCGACGAGATAGTCGGCCATGACTGCTACACGGCCATCTTGAGCCCTGCTGCTGAGGCTGTCGACAAAATCTTGAGCGACCTGTATGATATCTTCGGTCCAAGAACGCTCTAGATGCCCCTTATGGATCGTCAATGCACGTGCCTAAAGCGTCAGCTTGAAATTGGGAGGTAAAGATGGCATCCATGACCCACCTTCTTGAAACCTGGAGCTATGGACTTTCTGACTGTACTCCAATGTTCTTTGCCCTTCTCATCACTGGCAGCAAGAGCGAAGCTTTCCTTTCCGAAAATCGGGAAATGGACTTTCATAGCTCCCAAGCATTTCGGCAGGTTATCGACTCTGACTATCTGATCAGCTATAGCAGGATCGGAAACTATACAGACGGGTAGGGCAAAAGGCCAAAGATCCAAGAAAACGAGACCGTTTCCATAGCTCGTAGCTATCGATTCGGCTGTATAATCCAAATGCTTTCCCGTAAAGTTGGAAGCGTGTTCCGAGAATGTACGCAGGTGACCGAATATGAATTCATGTGGTGGTCCAGGAAGACCTAGCTTCCTCCATCGCTTCCGGTGTCGGTATAGCTTGTAGATGAAACCAAGTAACAATGGACACCCGATCGCTGCTGCATATGCGACTGTTTTTGGGCACACACAACCAGCCACATGGTGACCATGGAAATGCAGCAATACAGAAGAGAATGGAAAGATCGTTGATAGTGCTTCAGCTTGATGCTAGCTGCGCTACCGAGGCATGTCGCACCCACTCAATAAGCGCCATGAAAGGCGTGGCACACTAACGGCCTGCCACGGCCATATCGATCCCGAAGCATGGCTTGCCTCCATCTTCATCTGATGGCCAGGAAACTCAAGGGAAGCATTGTGACCAAGTCATGGCCAGTTCGTGAAGTCAGAATGGTGGGTCACTCTCCGATGAACTTGGCATCGTTTCGTCGATGATCGGCGTTCGCGCGATAATCTTACACGGCGCTGCGAGCATGATGAAGCGATGCCATGTTATCAGGCGCACATATAAATTCATTCAAGGCTACAGGGTTTCGAAGGAATCAAGCATACATAGGTTTTCTGAAAAAGCGTATAGTAAATGGAAATCATATAATACTAGACGTCGATGAGCAATGCTTGCTCGACTGCTAGCTTTCCGGGCACTCGAGACACGTCGTGTTCATGCGCTATATCGAAATGTCTGCTTCAAGAGCGTTCTTCGTATAGAGGTAGATCTTGGCCTTCACCAACGACAATCTCTTGCAAGACTTCCGTGTCCTTTTCGTTCTCTCCCATCAAGGGCACCTTGTCCTCACTGAGCGTTCTACCATCCTCTCCTCCATCACCAAGTCTCACAGCGTTCTGCCTCCTTCTGATCAGAAGTCTTCTGACAATGTGGAAGCTGATCGCGAGTGCAGATAGGGCAGAGAGAGTCAAGAGTGTGACGGGATGCATGATGATAGCTCCGAACATCGCGAAGCCATAGGCTAGACCAATTGCCATGCGTCGCAAGAATCTTCCTCCGCATTTGCCGCGGTGATGCTGTTTGTGACCGAATCGATGAGGGATAGTATCGACAGCATGGTTGGGTCTCATGTGATGCTTGATCTCTTTACGTCCTTCTGTACCGCTCTCATAGCCCTCATCATCGTCAGCAAGGCCAGAGAACGGATTGTCGAGCATAGGTCGGTGTCCAATGACTTTGCCGGGAGCGGTCTGGCCATTCATGGTTTCCTTGTCTCCTCCCCTCGAAATACCTTTCGACCCATGGCAGGGCCGACGTTGGGATCCAGCCCTTGATGGTCGCCTCCAGCGTGAAACATCCAGTGTACGGGTGATCCATCCGAGAATACCACTAGGTCTTGCCTCATCCTCATCATGGCCGTGATGTTCATGATGGTGATGTTGGCCGTGGTGACCGTGATGTCCGTCCTTGTGATCGTGTTGACCATCGTGATGATGACCGTGATGGTGGTATTGTGGTTCCTTTGTCATCACATCCTCATCGTGAACGAAAGGTCTCTTCTCCCTTAGACCACCTTCGACCGGAGGCAGTTCCTTCACCATGACAGGACCGGGGACGTTATGGGCCTGCTGGTCAATTGGAGCTTTACCACCAATAGCCAGGGTTTCAATCTTTTTGACCTTGTCGCCGCTTCCCGTCACGATGAGTTGTAGAATGGGTGTGTAAATGGAGGTCGTATGGGGTAGGCTCTTGCCCTCGACTTCGGTGATGCGGATCCACAAACCCACTTGGCGTATGCGAACAGCGTCAACCGATGGAGCGCCAGCCTCGGTGTCAAAGTTGACGACTGGAACGGAGGGAGTCATTGGCTCAGATTCGACCCTGACTTCAATGCCGACAATCCCGGTCGACATCTGGTCGACCAGGCCCTGGACTTCTTCGACACTCAGGGCGAGCACTGCATTATCGGAATTTGTGGGTAGGCGGAAAGTCTGCGACCCCGACAACGATAGGTCAGCATGTACAATGCTTCGAAGCTCCCCCGCCGTGACTTGGCAGTACGCGTAGATGGCAGACCAGAATATGGAAGGCGGAGAGGATAGAAACCCACCTCGGCCTTGATACCAGCTACAGTTATGGCAGAGCTTTCGTCGTCTCCCGCGATGTCGAGCGAAGCATCGTTCACATTGATCTTGCCCTTGTCGGCATCGAGCTGTATCTTGAGGAACAGGTGGGTGTCGCGCTCAAGCAGGAGCTCGGCGGCAGACTCGGCAGTGGGGTCCGAGAAGAGGTCTTGCGTGCTGCGTGGAGCAATTGAATGTGATCATCAGCACTTCTGTCCTGCGTTCTATGACTGCTTGCTATCCCTCATGCTCCCCGTTGCTTGCATGCCACAACGAGGACTGCGGAGCGCAGCCACCTGCATAGATGAGTGGCGCAGAAAGGCCGGATTCCTCACCGCTGCACACGGACAACAATCTCGCCCTTGTCGAGTCTCTCCCGGTGTCTGTCAATGTCCACGCTGGTCGTTGTGATTTCGAAGTTCGGAGTGGCCGTCACTGCGCTGAACAGCGTCGCTGCGAGGCAATCAGGTCAGCACGCAGATGGACGTGTCCCAATTGAAAGCAGACTTACCCGCTGCGAGGGCTGCAGTGCCGCTGAGCAGTCTCATGGCTTCGTAGTAGCAGTGACGTATCACAGGGCTGAGCTGTGGAGCCGTTGCTGGTCAAGAGCCAAGATGGGGTGTCCGCTGCTGGACAGCTCGTAAATCCACGCAGGCGTGGCGAGCCGCTTTGCGCGTGGGATCCGCAGATGCACAGCTTGATCAGGCAAGGCCTCTGGTGACGAGTAGGATGGAGACGCCCTCTTTGAAAGCTTCACTCCCGCGCGTGTGACTCTATAGTCGTGACCGCACCTGCCGTGGTAGATAACGCCACGCCATCATCCGGCATGCAGTCGAATTGCCACCATGGCCTGAAGAAGCGATAGCCAGTTGCGGTGACACCGAAGCAGGTCAGAAACCCTTAAGATTCCATAAACGGAGTGATATTGGCGGATAACAACAAATTACGAGCTACAAGTGTATGGGTCAACAAGCGACTGCATGCTATGGGAAAGCACAATGGTATCTCTAATTTGAAAGGCAAACCACTTATACCTTTCTCGTGCGGTGGACCGTAGTAACGGCAGTGCATGCGAGGGTGACGAAATTATGTTTGCTGGCCATATTTGCCAGTCGTAGGCAGCGGTTTGTGGCTAGGGCCGTCCGGGTCGGTTGTCGGCATCGTGGTCTACATTGAACAGACGCATGAGATCTGTAGATAAAAGTACACGCGTCAGTCGAACCGATCTATACGTCAAGTTCCCAGTCGGATCAAGCTAACCCTGCGTTGAAAGCCTGTTCAGTTCCTTTATGTTGCCTCCATCGATAGCAGCATTGGCGATAGCCTTCTTCTTCTCCCTGATAATTAGCAAACAGGAACATGTAAATTGAGCTCGTAGTGACATCTCCGTTTTTGATCGATTAGACCTGGACTCACTGGAGTTCAAGGATCTTCTCTTCTACCGTCTCCAAGATGACAAACTTGTAAATCTTGACTTCCTTCTGCTGACCCATGCGATGAGCTCTATCGAAGGCTTGATTCTGTCGATATCGATGCTGGCAGTCAGTTTCCAGATATCTGGCTATAAACGACGGAATCGCATCATACCTCTATGGCAGGATTCCACCATAGATCTACCATAAAGACAGTTGAACAACATGTCAGATTGAGACCTTGGGCGCCAGCCTTGAGAGACACCAGGATGACGGTGTATCGAGGATCGTCTTTGATGGCGGTCAACGATTCTTCCCTCTTCTTGCTATGTAGGGCGAAGAGGAAGCTAGTCAGGCGCTGTCGGTGGAGTCAGGCCGGATGAAGCGCTGGTGAACTCACCTATCCATACTTCCTTGGTCTATCATGCCACAACGTGCCAACATCAGCCAACACGGCCACATATGTGAAAGACGAAATGAAGGGAGAACGCGTGGCGACTCACATACGACAAACTTTATGCCGGCACTCTTTAAAAAGGGTCGCAGAACATCAAAGAAACTAGTAAATTGACTGAAAACAATAGCTTTTCTATCAGGATCTTCGACTCTCATCTTTTTGATCAATTCAATGACCTTGACTATCTTTGTAGAAGCGTTGTTCTCGGAATAGGTTTTGAAAACGCCTTCGCAATTGTTACAAAACTTGCTTTCTTTGATCGTCGGTCGGTACGGGGATTGACATAGAGTGCAAATTTTGTTTGCAAAGCCTACATTTCCGAAAGCTGATACTAAATCATCGAGATCATCGTCGGATAGTTGACCTTTTTCTTTCGCTTCTGCATTTGCGTTGCGAGCTATCTTCATTTCACGATCTTCCCTGTCGTTTCCTTTGTTGACTGCAAGAACAGGCAGGCATTCGAGATTTATCATACCTTTTCAGTATGTTGATTGCAGCTTACCGAGATCGGGATGATTGCAGATTTGACGTAATCGCAGCAAGAGCGTTAGCACTGCCATATACTCCTGTTGGTGCAACAGATTGTGTTGAGAACGAGCTTTGATCAGAACGACCTAAAACCTTCGTGCGAGCGTAATACTACTTACACTGTTAATTGAGCCAGATTTGAGATATTTGTTGAACTCGAGCTGAACCCTAGCCTCAACAGCCTTATAATACTCTCTCTCCTCACTGCCCACGGTGAGTTCCAGATGCAAGCAGCGCCCCAAGCTCTATCAGCTGAGCCTGCCCCGCTCAGAAGGAACAGGAGATCAACGCACTTGTCTAAGAAGTCAGTCTTGATAATTTCGACAGTTCTGGGAGGGAGCGTTATAAGAGGCTTTCCATCAATTTTCATCGTCTTTGTTCTTCGCAACATTACGCTAGCAAGTACGTAATGGAGTCGTTTCATGGCTATGTCAGACCTGCCGCCCTTGAGCTAGAGGGACAATTGGAGAGAGGAAGTACATTAGGGTTCGCGCATTTCGTGAAATTGGAGTTAGAGTTCCCCGCCTACTGGAGTTTCGATGCGCAATTTGAATCTGGTTCACAAAGAGAAATGCCAAAACTCAGCTTGTGACAGACTCCTGGTTAGTCGAAGATTCGACTAGCCTTACTTGGCATAGTCATCTAGAGGCTTAACTGACGATCCCAGGAAGTGGAACAGGGAGAAGATGTCCGCAATTCCATTCTGTATCGGCGTACCGGTTAGGCTGGCGGGTACAGGATGAGGGAAATGAGAATGGCTCGTTTTTTCAAACCGACTACACAGCATATGTATGACTGGACTTACCACCACCGATACTTGGCCTTTACAGCGTAGCAGGCCTTCGCCGTTGTGTTTGTGCGATTCTTGATAGTATGAGCCTGGTTATGAAGGATGCACAATGACAGAGCATAAATGACATTGAGTCTTGGTCACGATGAAAAGTCCAGCGAGCCCAAAACAACGCACCTCATCAAGGATGACACGGTAGAATTCAGCTTCTATGAGAGGTCCAGGTTCTTGCATTTCTTCTTCTTCTTCTTCTTCACCACCGCTCCCATGAGCAAGGAAAGGCAGTTTTGTCTGTGACAAGGGTGTTTTCTTCGTTCCAGTCGACGTTTTCTTCTTTTTCTTGCCATGAGGGAAATCGTTGCGAAGTGTCTGAGGAGGGTCGAAACAGAAGTTAGACAAAACAATTGCTAGTCTCAGGTTGTTGAGTCGACTCGGCTGATTCAACTCTCACGCCTTGCACTCACTTCATAGTTTGTCAGCACTAGTTTGCGATAGGATGAAAACTTCAGCTCTAGCAATAGGCAGGTCGGGTCGCAAATCACATACCAACGTCATACTTCAAGAGCTTCCTTGCCTCTACGAGAGGATGAATACGATCCGGCTAATCAGCGTTCTATACTTTTTCCGGATATTAAAGGACTGTACACGCTTATATAAAAAGCGGCCAAGTGTTGCAATTCGCCGGTGGCTTACCCTTTGAGCGTTTCGGTCCCTGGTGAACCAAAACTCTCAAACGAGGTTCACAGTTGGTCTTCCTTTCGATCTCGTCTTTCCACTGAGGCAGCAGCGAGACTGGGGCTACAATGAGAGTTGTCTTTGGTTTTGTTGGCGGTCTGTTCGCTAGTATCAATGCTATGCTTTGTACGGTCTGCTCAGTACAGTGTGAATATCGATGGTGACGTTTGAGTACTGAAAAATCGACAGAGACTGACCTTGCCTAGACCCATATCATCAGCCAGGATACCACCTCGTTTCTTGCCTGCCTCGCGGGATTTCAGCCATGCTACGCCTTCAATCTGATGCTTCAGGAGGTTGCAGACCTGATCATTCCAAATGCAGAATGATAAAGAGGAAGAATTAGGACCCTGCAAGGTACGCTGTGCGACTTGGTGATGCACGTCGGCAATGAGCAGACTTACCAGACCCTCTGGCTGGTCAATCTCCTTTTCGACCTGAGTCATATCAGTGTAGATTTCGGCGCATAGTGACTGAATAGCCTCTTGATCATTATTGTTCATCAATGCTTGGTTGTATACGGACTCCTTTTCTTCTACTCTCTTGTTGATTTCATCTACCACCGTCGAATCCAGCTCGCCACTCAGTTCTGGATCCACACCTACAACAAAACAAAAGCACGTGAAGAAACGTCAGCCTGTCCCTCCCAGCCGACAAATTCGGGATCGACTGCCGCGAACGCACTGTGGGCGGCTGGTGCCTTGTATGCTGCGTGACTGGCATACTGTGTAGGGTCGCGTGGTCTGCCGATGGGTGTAGCTGAGCCTAATGTCTGAGGCTGGAACGAAGCCAATATGCGTGCTTTGGCAGGCAGGTGTGCATACTGATCGAGTGAAGGCTTCTTCGGAGTGTAGGCGCCAGATATGGCACGCGAATTCGAATGAGACGCTTTCTGATTGTTATTGCTGACCGCATTCAGCTGCACCAGCGATTCTCCGGAAGAGCTCGAGGTGATCTCTGTCAGTGGCTGCCTCGCCGCCGGGAGAACGCGCTTGGGAGGTTGGGAAGCACTCCCAGGCTTCGAAGGAGGACTGTCGTCGATCTCGATGACCTGTTTAGGCTGTCTGTATTGATTCTGGTTCTGCTGCCGAGCTGGGATGCGGTGGGCTCTGTGCTTCGTGTCGATGAACATGGATTTCGCGGCTGCAGCTTTCGGCTGGACGAGTGTCGGCGGGATAGCGGACGATACCTGGCGGGAGGTAGAGCCTGATGACGGAGGAAGTGCTGTGCGCTCAGAAGGACTCAGCATCTTCCTGAACCTGTCGTGCAGCGACGGCAGCTCTTCGTCGCTGGACGAACTGTCGCGTTCTGCGTCCAGATTGCCAGGCTTCTCGGCCGCGGGCACTCTTTCCCTCCAGGAATGGATGTCCATGGTCCGCGAGGTGAGGGTTGGCGTCGGTCTGCATGGACTCCAGCGTGGTGACAGCGAGTGCGGGCTGGCGGCGTCAGGAATAGATCCTGGCAGCTCTTGGTGGCCGCAAACAAGTGGGTGAACGAGATCACGTGACTATGCCCAGAGAGTGGCGCGGCTGAGATCCCACTACTTGAGACCACGGTGGATGCTCTCTTTAACAGCAAGGATGACACAGGTGTTAATAGACCATCTGAGTATAGCATTGAGTATAGCATTGAATTGGATATCACTGTTGGGCACAGGGTGCTACAGCGACCTGCGAGCCGCCTGCGTCATCAGCTACACGCACTGGCTTGCTGGCCGGAAGCACTACACTGGTGACACCATGGCTGGAGCAATGCATGGCGTGGAGCAGAAGAGCAGTGCTATGTGCAGGCAATGAGGCCGACACTGTACATCGCATTGAGGTCCTCACTCTGCATCGGTGTATGCGTGTATATTCATGCCTGGCTGCGAGTCTGTCGACGTGGAAAGTGCGAGAATCGACGAGAAGGCGGCGGAAGCGTCGAGCAAATGCGGGCAGGAACGAGCATGCCGATGGGACACGACTCGCGCGTATATGGCTGTCAGCCAAGTACATCCATCCTCTGCTCTTCTTTCCATTGCTAGTTATATACTCATCCACCAGTCCATCATCCTACCTGAACATCAGGTATCCCATCCCGCACCTCATCCCACCACACCATCCCAGCATGTTCTGCTCGCCCATCCAGCAGGCAGATCCCTTTGCATACTGGTCACCATCACCTTCGTACGGGTACAGCAGGCAGCCTTCCTGCTGCCACCACCACCACGATCCATACACACGTGCCATGGTGCAGGAGCAAGCACGGCGCGAAGCCATCACGCAGAGAAGAGCGTACGAAGCGTACATGCGCAAGGAGGCCGCGAGGAGGAGAGCTGCTGAAGAAGAAGCTGCTGCTGCCCATCACAGACAAGCAGTCATGGACAGGATCCTGCGGGCTTATGCTGCTCAAGCTGCAGCTCAGCAGATGGAAGAAGAAGGAGGAAGACGACGGCCAAGTCGGGCAAGCTCCTGCCTCGATACCCATCTCTGCATTCGCTTCAGAGACAGTTGCACAGGACGAGATCGAACAAGATGACCAATACGACGTACAGTCTGAGCGAGACGATAGCACAGAGTCGGAAGAGCTAGATCAACAGAATACACCATCGTCATCCCAGCGCATAGACGAACCTGCACGTGACTCGACTGCCGACAAGCCCAGAATCAGCTACCAGGAAGCAGTAGCCATCGTACAGAAACACGCGCAGGTCGCACTTCTCATCAGACGTCGACTGGCCTCATTGAGAAAGGTCCGAGACAGCTTCCTCGCCCAACAGCAATCCTTCAGAGTTCCCGAAACGTAAGCTACCTGCCTGCTGTCCTCTTCGCTTGTTCCTGCAATACAATGAGATACTGACTGAATCCGCACAACAGTCTCGATTTCGATACACAAAAGTCGCAAAAGTCAGGTCAACCAGTCCTGCTATATACACCCAACAATCGCCCCTTGCAAGCATACGAAGAGAACCTGCTCCGCTTGTTAACAGACTTGGATGATATCCCGTCAGGAGGGATCAGTCGAATCAAGAGGGTACGCAAAGCTCTTGCCAGAACGATACAGAGCGAGCTGGATAGGATTGATGCTTACAAGCTGCAGCAATGGCAGCTCAGACGGTAGCACTGCACGCCTTGTCGCATGTATCATTGCAGTGGTTGCACACAGATATGTATTATGTACAAATACAAGTACAGCACCCCCAAACAATGTATCTCTATGAACCAGCCATCGTACAATCCAGTATTGCTCCATAATTCAGTAATGTAGTACAAGATGCCACTCTCTCGCCTCTGCCCACGCTGAATGCTTGCCATTCTACTGTACTAAGCCATCATCTGACTATACATTGGTCTAATGTCGGAATAGTCAGGTTGGACGTCAACCCCGTCTTCCAATAGGCCGTAGTACCAAGTCGTATCACGACCGTCTTCCTCTCTCGTCGTGAAACCATTGCCCCAGTAACCGAATCGGTTATTTGCATATGCATATGTGTAATCATAATCTTCCCATCTCGGATTCTCCATCTGCTCGATGAACAGACTGTGTTATGACGAGGGTGGGAGCGTAGAGGTAAAAAAGTTATCATTAACTCTGGAAAAAGGGGGCAGAATTGATGGCCTCGAAAGCGGACGAGACATACATTCGATTACCAGGATGCATAATAGGATCAGCGGATTCTTGACCTGGTGGTTTGAACCAGCTAGAACACGTTTGAGCCCATGCCGTTCTCTTCAGATATAATTTAGCATGTTCAACGAAATCTTCAGTTGCTTTCTTCTTTATTTGCATCGTTGCTATATTCTCTCTCTGAATTTTCTCAATGATCTTCATAAAGCTTCGTGAAATGACATCTATCATTGGTGCTCCTGACCCATGTCCCTGTGTTTCAATGATGTTTTTGACATGTCAGTAGAGGTAAAATATTCAGAATACGTGTAAAGGAAACATACATTCGGTCCATAAGGACCATAATATATAAAATACTGCCGGTCGACGAAAAAGAAATGGTCGCCTTAGATGGATCTCGTGTGCATGGACAATGCTCGCAAACCTACATTTGGCATGTCAGCCACGGTCACTGCCAGATAGGCATCGACTGGATAGTCCTTCCATTTGTCCTGCAGGTTGATGCCGTTTGCGCCTATAATAGGAAACTTGGGTCTGAAAGTAGTATCGAAGCCTCTGTGGAGTGCAAAATAATCTCAGCTTGCCCGTCGTGACATCTATTATATTCCAACGCAAGCTGCTTACGTAGCGCAAACGAAGATATCGACTTTCTCTTCCGTTCCATCAGGTTGAATAAACCCATCTTCCGTGATTTCCTTGAACATCTCGGTGTATACCGTCACATTGGGTTGCAATAGTGCTTCCAGATATCCCATGCCAGGAGTGGGGCGCCGACATCCTACATTGAAAGTGGTCGGAATGATTGCTTTGCAAAGTCTTTCATTGTTCTTCAGCCTTTGTCTCATGTCTTTGTTGGCGTACTAGAGGGCGTGAAATCAGTAAACCTCATCAGCCTTGCATATCATCGAAGATACAGAAGATACAGACAGAGTACAAGGTAGATCCACAGTCTGACCACTGTGTTCTCAAAAGCTTACTTCTAAAGATGCTTTCTGCTCGGGTGTCCCTTGTACGATGAACTTGAAGCGCTGGTTGAGTTCTGATTCCATCATTTTCCTGTATTTCAGGCCATGCTTCGGATCTTCACGAAACTGCCTCTTCTGCTCTTCGGTATCTGAAGATACAAGTATCGGATAAGTGCGTCCGAGATATCTGTTCCGCCGACAGGCACAAGCTTACATTGAAAGTTCACGCCATTTGGACCTGCAAATTGCTGAGCTGTTGATACCGCGGATATTTAGCCCGTGGCATCGTAAACGAAACGGCAGGACATACCAAAGGCGGCAGTGATCCAGGTTTTTGAGCGAATCCAATGGTGTATTCTTTCCGCTTCAGGCTGCATTGAGGATAGGATTTGTATCCCGCTGCTTCCGCTGCCAAGAACGGCAATGTTCTTATTCTTCCATTCCAGGTCTTGGGGCCATCTGGCAGTATGTACAAGGGCACCTTTGAACTTCTTCAGAGTCGGTATATTTGGCCACTTGTAGCTGTTCAAAATGCCTGAAGCATTGATGAAAATGTCGCCTTCATCGTCAAAAACCTTGCCATCTGGACTTTTGATGGTCACCACCCATTTTGAGCGGTCGGCATGCCATACTGCCTTGACTACTTCGTGCTCAAGATTGATATATTTGCCAAGTTTGTGTTCTTCTACTATGTTGGCATAGTATTGCTATAGGATCGCAAAAAACGGTACTCAGCGTAACTCCGGCATATGAAGGAGTCAATAAAGACAGCGACTCGTACTTGTATTTCAGGCGCAGTTGCATAGAATTCCGTCCAATCCGGATTGGCAGCCCAGGGTAACTGATAGTTGTGAGCTGGCACATCGCACCTGGAGCAAGAGTGTGGCAATCAGACTCCGAGCCTTGGTTTGGTAGTGTGCAGCCGCCACCGCAGGTTCGGTTCGGCCACTCACCTGCAGCCTGGATATGTATTCCTAGAGTCATTGTCTTCTCAGTTTTCTTGTGAAGTTTTGCGCCTCCTGGCCTACTTACCAGAACCATGTTCCTCCATACCTACCAGATCACATGACCCAAATCAGCTTTCTTGCCTCTTTCGAGAAATGCAATGATAAAAAACAGCCTACCCAGACGCGATATCATAGATAGTAAGGTCCAAGTTTTGACCGATGGTATCTACATAGTGTGCCAGGCAGATTCCAGATATACCAGCACCTACACAGATGATCTTCCTGTGGTGCAGGGTACCGCACGGCTGATCGGGAATTGAATAGCCTCTTTCGTTGGTGGACGGCCAGAGCTCTTCCTTCGCAGAAGAAGATGCAGAGGTGTGCCCATTAACACCGTTGACAGTGACCATCGCCTCGAATTCCCTGAATGTCTGAAAATCTTCGGGATAGAAAGTCAAACAGAACAACTGTCGGGTTGTGCAAGCTGTGACTTTCCGCACGTCTCGCCACCATGTCACTCCGGCCGCTCGGTTGCGCTTTGATAAGGTTCGGCCCTGGGGATTGGAAATGCCGGCAAGCGAATGACCTTTTTTTCTGACGCTTTTCGATTTGCATAAGTGCGTGGTCACGAGTGATTTTCTTGCGTAAACAGCATGCTGATACCACGCTGATGCAAAATGAAAAGCATCATCACCGGCATGCACCTTCGGCCGTTACTACCCATTTTGCTTGACGTCTGATCGTCCACTTTAAAAGCGCGAAAGCAGAAAGGAGCGATATGGTATTGAACGCTACCTGCGCAAGCCAACATTAGGCATGTAGGCTTCCAAGCTTGTCTTACAAAATGCGGATTCTATGCTACAACAAGAACGTGTGTGCTGTACTATCAAGATAACGCATGCGGCAAAAGCTCTTGCTCAGACACTAATCCTGAAGCAAAGATAGCGTCAAGCCAGTCTCCAACGTAGGGCAAATCCGAATGCCTCCACACATTCTCGACGAGCTGCGGATTGGTCAACGAGTACGGGTAGAAACTGTGTATCTACGTCAGATAGTTCTCGCGATATGGCTGTTACAGACTTACGCAAAGAGGGCAAAGTCCGCATGAGTTGGCGTCGCCCCCGTCAAGAATGGCCCCTGACCCCCTGACCGCTGTCTGTCACGAAGCATGTTATCTACTATCGAGAGTCTGAAGCTCCACAATGTCCATTAGCTCGCCCTCATTACTTTGACATTGTATCGAACCGGCGTACTCCTTTCTCGCTCGAGCGTAAACGTCTGCACACCATTCGGGATTTTTGGCCAATTCAGCTAATTCGTGCATCCGCGCTGGACCGACTTTTGATTCGAAGCGAGCACGACTGGGGGGATCGGAAGCGGGACCTTCCTTCGGGAATAAGGCAAAGCTCTGGAAGGAGCAAGGTAGGACAGGTGAGATTGGAACCTATCGGGCGCTTGTAAGCTCTTGAGTCTCACCGGCGCTAACAAGGCTGGTCTGATGACATTCGCAAAATCCGTATTGACCCAGTGTTCCACGAAGCGCGCGTATGACTTGCCCATTTCTACGCTTTGAACTGAAGCATTGCCGTCCGGCGAGAATAACGATTTGCGCGGAGTTGAGAATTGCTCTTCAAGGTAGCATGCAATGTCGAAGGAGTCGACAATGACACGTTCTTGGTCATCTTCGTGCACTATTAGTGTCTAGAGAACCCATACTAGCCATGATTAGCTAGAAACGCCACGGGACCGCCTGGAAACCAGCCATAGACTTGCTGGTATGGTGACTTTCGACAAGCCAAATCTTTCGGGAAGCTCTTTCTCCAGCTGGTCAGATACCACAAACTCTTCTGCATAGTCGAGACCTAGAGTCCGCAAGTCTAGGAGGGTTTTCCATATATGCGGAGCGAACGCTAATGGCTTGCCACCAACGCCGAGGGACAGCTGCAAGAGAGTTAGCCGGGGCATTAGCAATGCTTTTCAGACGGTCTGAGGGGGCTCTATGTTGTATATCTGATCTGTTTGTGATGAAGGGAGTTGTCAGGAAGGCATGAATAGATTTGAAGTGATGATGTAAATTGAAACATGTCGTGAAGAACGCACATGCCGATAAAGTGGTTTCCTGATAGCCGGAACTTGGCGGCCGTCGAGTGAAACCCGCGCACATGTCAGGTCAGGTCGGCGCGTGACTTTGCTTTTAGGCGCAATCACGTTTTAGACCAGTCTATCAGGAAGCCGATATGGTAATTTGGAATATGAAGTTGCTGCTTGAGTTGACCACCGCTTCGATACAGGCTTGCTCCTGATTGTCTTGAAGAAGAAGTCGAAGCAGCTGCACCGCCCACTTTGGCGGAGACGTCCGTACGGTTCTGGTCAATCGCGCGTGCTGAAGGCATCGACGACCTTTCTGACATAACTGCAGAACTGGAGCTCCCCTTATCGCTTGACACTTCCTCCGTAGTGGCGCCAGCCGCGATGGAGCTGCCCCAAGAGAAAGATACCGGCAGCCAGCTGCGCGTTGCCGTCGTCGGCGCAGGCATTTCTGGCCTGGCGTCTGCGTATCACTTGCTGCGCACGGCACAGCGCCTTCAGCAAGGTACCAAAGTAGTGATATTCGAGCAATTGGACTGTCCCGGTGGAACATGGTAAGCTAGTGCCAGTCGTTGCTGCTTCTGTGTGGCCATCACATGCGATACTCCTCGGCTGATCAAAGGTATGGTATCCAGGTCGGCTGCCAAGTAAGAGTATCACGTCTATTGCACAAGATGCCGAGTTAACTTTGATAACAGCGTGTATCCTGGTCTGGTGACCAACAACACATGGTAAGCTGACTCCGGCCGTTCATGTTCGGAGGGAAGTTCGCATCTCTGGATGACACCGACAGAACCAGACTCAGGCTATGCGAATTGCATCGCACGCATCGGTACCACATTGATTCCATGAAAGCTTCCCTCTCTCTCGCGAACACAAAACTCTTCCACGCGTCCGGCCGCCTCATGTCAGAGCATCGGTCCATGCTCACGTGCTCTTGAATGTTGTTATAGGGATCAGATGCTTTTCGATGACCAAGGACTCTCAGAATGCGAACGTATGTTTGAGGAAGATCCTGAAGCCAGCGGAGGCTTAGGGGCCTTGAGAGCAAGCGGGGAAGGTAAGCTTGTTGTAGTCATATCACGGCGGCGTGCTTACTGTCGGGTCTGCACCTAGGGATGATCCGCGTAATGACTCGTTTAGAGCAACAAGTAGTGCAGCTTGGTGCAGAGATTCGCTACAGCACGAGCGTCGTAAACTGCCAACAACCACGGCCAAGACGATGGCGGATAACCTCCGCTCCTGTGATTCGCCCGCTAGACGGCATAACCGAAGACTACGACAAGCTCATTATCGCGACGGGGACTTTCAGTGTTCCTTCTGTTCCCTCGTTCGCTGAGACGTATATGCAACCTCGCCGGACGCCAGTAATCGACCCTCGAGGATTACTCACGATCCATACCTCCCATCTTTCCGATAGTAGCGTTCAGGAAGCGCTTTACGCTAGACCGCGGCGGATAGCTATTATTGGAGGCTCCAAATCAGCGCTAGATGCGGCAGAAAGGCTAGCTTCTGTACGTCCTCCTGTCGCCTTGTGGGCATACATAGTACGGCTGAACAGGACAATATATACACAGGCTGGCCAACAAGTATCACTCATATTGCGTAATCCTCCTTAGTGAGTCTCGGGCGGCGTCATCCTGCAATGTACAACGTACTGATATCTGCGGCTACGCCAGCACTGCTGCACCATTTGGTGGCATTGCTCAGGGCAAATATCTGAGTTTCGTGGCCATGGTTGGCTCACGGGTCAGTGGCCCTGCTTGATCACAGAGACCTTGCAACTGACAGTGAATCTGCAATAGTTCAAGCTCGCAAATGTTCCGTACTTCCGTGATCCTGTTTCAGGGACTTACAGCACTGGCGGGTTCTTCTCCTCCTTCTACCGCTGGTTCCTGCATTTTACGCGGATAGGCTCGAAATACTGTGATAGGCTTTTCCGCATCACTACGGCGATGTACAATCGATTCAACCAATGGTCTAAGCCGCTGAGCGACATCATGCTTCCTACGATACCGCTTAAGTGGTCAGAGTCCAGCATTTATCCCGGACCCATCAATTTTGCGAGCCTGATCCAGGAAGGGAAAGTTAAAATCATTCGCGGAGGCTTGACCGGTATGCGAGAGGCGGACAGCGATAGCGATTCAACTTCCCGTTATGCCTTGAACGTAGATCTCACAGATGCGCGGGGCAAACATGAACTTCTTGTGGATTGTGTGATCTTCGCAACAGGGTGGAAAACGGGAGATTATCCTTTCTTCACACGAGACTTGGCGGGTGAATTGGGTTTGCCTGTTCCGTATTCTGAAGGGAAACCTCCATTACGTGAGGACGACTTCACCGAAACGGACACATGGGCAGCAAACAAAGTGGAAAAGGAGATCTTTACCATGCGCGATGTGCCGAAACTCTGGCAACAGGCTGGCTACAGCGCACGCTCGGTGGGGAGGGTAGCACGTAGTGTTGCACCATATAGGCTCTATAGACTGTTGGTGCCCGTTTCGCATCTATATGAACACGATGTCGTGTTTCCAGGTAATTCCCAAAATCTCGTGCGCCAGCCGTACAGCAGCTCATCAGGTGTGTACCTTTTGCAGGTGTACCGACAAGTAAAGCAAATCATGGTAAGGACATGGGATTTATCGGTATAGCGGTTTTCTGACACAATGTCCTATTCCATCCAGTCGTCTTTATGGTTCAGTCACATTGGGTTGCAGACTATTTGTTAGGATTACTACCGAAACTCCCCAGTATCGAGAAGGCTAGAGAGGAGATCAGTATGCAAGTACAGTGGTCAAGAAAGCTGTTCGGTCCCGCGCATGGAGGGTTGGGTCAGTGGCTTGGTGGAGGCTGGATTGAATATGCCGGTCGACTATGCTGGGGTGAGTCCTTCGTATTTCGCAGCGTCAGGTGCGAACTGATATTTTGCTACCTAACAGACATGAATGTGCAGGACGTGAAGGGCTTGAAGACCATTGTTATCAGTAAGAGCTATAATCTGGAGAGTAAGAGAGCGCAGCGAGATCATGAGTTGGGCCTGGGCATTTCATTCGAGAAATCTTGAATTGGCGTGTTGGTGCTTGTAAGATGTACAAATGCTTATGTCAATTTGTAGCGTTGTTGGGCATCTTGGAGTTAATAATGCGGAATGGAGACTGTGTGTCATTGCATCGTATAGGAAAGACTTGCTTGCGGCATGCTGTGGCGACTTGAGCTTGCTATCGCGGGGCGTCTTTCAGCTTACACTTCGAAGGAAACCAATCAACGCACCCTCTAATGCTCTTGGATTTACAGACCGCACTTGACTTTGGTGTGTTATCTTCTTGGACTTGACACATGTACACGACTGATGTGTTGATCCCGCCCAACAGTCGAACAGCACAAGCTTGCCATCCTTTTCCATCTGACCTTTATATTCGGCCTCTCCATTTGGGCCTTGACACGAGACGAGAACTCAAGCGACTCGACAGGCACTCCTGCACATAGCGAGAACGAGAAGAGAGACATTAGCTCGAAAGGCCCAGCACTCAAAGGTACTCCATCGATCATGTCTGGCTTTGCACCTAAAGAAGAAGTCAAGCTCGCTCCGCCCAGGGATGACCCGATCACGAAAGAGGAACTCGCAAAGTGCGATGGAGAAGATCCAAGCAAGCCTATTTACGTAGCTATCAAGGGTTTGTACTTGTTTCTCAAACCTCAGTCTGGATGACATTTCAGCTTAAGAGAATATATCACCTCCGCAGGAACGGTCTTCGATGTGAGCGGAAAGAAGGAGATGTACGGGCCTGGAGCCGGCTATCATGTGAGCATTCAAGCCTCCACGTTTTTCGACTTGGCACACAGTCTAACGATTCAACACCGCTCCCTCTTGATGCTGATCTTGCTCCCATACCGAATGATATACAGATCTTTGCCGGGAAAGATGCGTCGAGAGGTCTCGGCAAATCATCTTTGAAACCCGAGGACGCTGTATCAGATTATTCGACCCTCACTGACGAAGAATTAGGTGTCCTGAATGATTGGTATACGTACTTCAGCAAGAGGTATAATGTCGTTGGAAAAGTAGCCGAGTAATGTGTAGCCTAAGTAAGCGGTTGGCTTTAGGGGGATGCCCCAGTATTCGTAAACGGATAGAAGGCCAAGAATTACTACCTATTTGCGATATTCTGACGCCCGCCAACTGATCTGCACCCTTACTTGCACCAAGGAAGATACATGGCGTATTGTTTCTAAAGCCTTCATTGCGCAAATACTATGAGAGGACAGCAACTCCAAGCTTTCAGACATACGGTATAGGATCGGACCGAGAATAAACAACACAAGACTCGCGAACAGAAATAGTATCGGGCAGATCTAATATACAGGGCCTGACATTAACAAGCTTGACGATTTACGGAAACAGACAAATATCAGTACTATTCTACTTTAGTGCCAAGAGTCTGAAGACGATTTGAGTGTAGTGTAGAGCAGCGTATCGCTTGTGCTAGGCGGACCCAAACGCTATAGCATTGTGAACACAGGCAGGATGTGTGAGGCAGAAGTGAAACGTAACCATCCCGACTGACGCTCGAGAACAGAAGGTGCGCTCCTGCGCAGAGTACTCCAGCCTACTGCTTGAACTCGAAGAAGCCGGATGACAAGAAAGATGATAGTATCAAGCTGTTCCTTCCGTGACATGTAGAGGAGCTTCAATCTCGGCAGCATGTACATCATCCCTTGCTGTACTGTGAAGATGAGCATATCTGACATTCGGGGAGCTAAGGGACCTCGGGACGAGATCGGCGGCTACGTTCTGGGCAGTACCATCGCTGCCAGCGTTATCCAGTGTAGAGGTTTCGAGCTGATGTTGCTGATCTCTTGGATCTCCCTCATTCATACCTCCGTCGTTATAGGCACCATTGTTCTCGTTGCTGAATGAGCCATGTCCCCGACTTCGGGATCCACTTTGTCCGCTCGTATGGTTCGAGTCACCGGGTCCACCAGAGTATGTTTCGAAGCTATACGCATTAGAGGGTGTATGAGCGTATTGTGAGTGTCCGCCGGTGTGCAGGGGCTGGCTGGTTGGGGGTCCTACTTCGTTAGGATGGTGTTGCTGATGGGGGTGTGCGTGATGTGGCTGAGAAGAAGGTGGCGCACCAGGGGTAGGAGCTCCGTAAGCGAGTTGGTTGTTGGGTATTCCATTGTCCAGTCCTCCAATTCGAGGCGAAAAGAGTTGAACTCCCGAATTATCAGGTGTATAAGAAGCCGACGGGAGGTTCCTAATTATGTTTTATGGCAGGTAAAGATGGAGAACTGAATAGTATTAGAATAGGTTTTTATTCATGGGCTAGAGTTCCCTAGTCTAGTCAAAGTGCACGGGAATAAGAACGTGGGCAAAGGGAACCTACGGAAGTGTATGACCTCTAGTCCTCCTAGCCCTAGCTTGAGCCTGAGCGGCAATAGCAGCCGTCTCAGCTTGCGATGGAACGACGTAATTGACCCTTGCACCTGCGGAAATCATTCCCATGTTGGGATCAGCCATATCTCCAGCTCCGACAGGAGCAGTGTTGGGAGGCACGGCGTGTCTCTCGAAAGACTCATAATACGGCGCGGCGGCTGGCAGCTCTTGGAATGAAGGACCTGCTGTATTGGGTGGAGCGGAAGCAGATTGGTTCCCTAGATGAGCTAAGATCATGTCGATAGTACGCGAAAGATGCTCGAGTCGCTTTTCGACACCATTTTGCCAGGCTCGATCTTCAGGACTATCGGTAGGGAGGAACCGATGAACCAACCGATGAAAAGTTAATTAGTCAGCTCAAATGCGAGAATATTGCATATGGAACGGCTCCGACGCGAATCATGCAAGGGACGGGTGGGAGGGATGTGGCGAACGAAGGCGGAGGAGAGGCGCTCTTCCGAGTAGAGCTTGACAGGAAGGTAAAGCGGGTACTGATGAAAGAAACGAATGGGAAACTTACTTTAGCAAATAATCCGATCGTCTCTCGAACATCTGTAGTGTACGGGACCCCAAAAAGCAACACATGGTCAGTTCCCTATTCGGCCTTCCTATCAGGGAGGACAAAGCTTTTGTCGGACTCTGTCAAGGACACCTACACAATCGACCTCTGCAGGAGCACACGGTCAGAAGAGGGCAGGGAGGATTATGCAACATGCGATTGGCACTGTCCACCAACTCACCATTGCTGATGCATCTCCTGCACGGCGGGTTTTCAGCACCTTCGCATCTCATCTTTTGACGCCTGCACGCCACTGTTAGGTAGGTTGGACAAGTACACGGCCGTATGATCAGTGATCCAGGAAGGATGTATACGCAAGGGCAGATAGGTCACTGACAGCAAGCTCTCGAAGTCCTAGGTGCAGCTTTGCGTTTGGCTTTCTTTGCTCTTCCGAATTGAGATATCTCGCCTTCGCCAGAGTCATCGTCTTCCTGAGCAATGTACGGGGAGTCATGGCCTCCATCGTGTGCCATGCCTGACGGGCTTGCTCCTGCGCCGATGTTGGCATTCATTGCACTGTTGCTGCAACCCATGCCGCGAGCGTGGCTGTACGCTTGCTGGTGTTGATGCTGGTGTCCTCCATGATGTTGATGCGGGACCATCGACATGTGCTGGGGCGGTGGATGGGGCGAGGGCGAGAGGGAGCGTGGTTCCTCGGAGATGGAGACCATCAGACCTTTGCCGTTCATGTTGCGGTTGTTCGTGTGTGGAAGACAGCGGTCAGCTTGAGCGAGATCAGGACGCCACTATCGCGTGCGACACGGCGTGCCGACTGGAGTCGCTTCGGATGCGAGGCTGGTGGCCCGCCGGGGGGAAGTGCGGTGCTGGTTGAGATGGACCCCGAACTCGAGTTGGAAACAGAGCAAAACCAGGTGGATGTGCGAGGCTGTCGGCACTTGTGCGTTCCGCTGTGCAGAGCTCACGAGGGTTTGTGCGGTGGCTTCGGGGGATGAGGCGCAGGCAGGTACGTGCTGAATGAACTAGCAGCAGATGTAAGGTATGAACTCGTTATCAGTGAGGATTGCAGCTTGCCGCCCGAGTGCCGTCTTCCAGATGAATCTGTGTAGAAGAGAGAAAGAGCGGATGTGCGGCCGGGTAAGCCAGCAGTAAACCCTGGAAACACGGCGAGCGAGCGCAGTCAATGGGCGAGCGAGTGAAGAGGAAGAGAGAGAAAGGCAAGACGAGGTTTGGTCCTTGGCTTTCCGCCCTGTGTTTGCACCGTCTAATGGCTGCTATCATCCCGTTCAGGCATATCCCCGTGCAGTCGCCCAGATGCCGAAGGGGAGTCTGGAGGTCAGCCGGGCGAGGTGAAGCAGCTCCTCCCCTTGTATGTCTGGAGATGGTGCGGATGCAGTGCGGAGCCCCGTTTGTTCCACTCAGTCTTCAGGCAATGATCTGGTAGGCAGCTCAGCATGACCATTCCAGTTGGGCTGGAGATTGGATTCGTACGTCGACTGGAAGTTTGCTTGCGACACCATTCGACATCATACGACGTGCTGCACCATCAGCTCGAAGACTCTTGCCCTATGCAAGCCCTGTCTATCATCCTCCCAGGCATCCCCCATCTGCCAGCAATGCCCTTCATTGCTGCGGCAGACTGTGTGCGTTCTGGACGAGCTGCTTTGGCCGCTTGGCAGATGCCAGTGTTTGGACGGACGCCGCATCCAAAGCAGCGACAGCAGTACCTGACGATGGATGAATGGAGAGCCTCAGCTCAATGGACCGGCAGCACCCTGTGCGGTGCGGAAGGGGAACGAGGGCCCCAGTTTCCCGGTTCAATGAAGAGACCATGCCGAGAGGCTCGATCGCCCCACCGCGGCGTGGTGTACGGTGGACTGCCACATCCTCGGAACCACACATCTGCAGGCTTTCCCATCAAGCTGGACAGCAGCATCCTGGACCATCCCATCATCGCAGATGCAGGCTCTGATCCTACTCCCCGTCATTCGAATACCCGTCCGCCTTTGCCTGACATCAGAGCTTGCGGAGTTCGCCACCTTGCTCCCATCCGCGGGATCCTGCTGTGCAATCAACGATGAACATGTCTGAACTGTCTTTTGTGCCACTAGAGGCTTGCTACTTGTAGTCGACCACCAACAGCGGACTATCAAAAGCACGATTCAGCATCCGTGAGCAACATCTACATTCTGGACGATCAGGACGTACATCCAGCTAACGGATATTCGACGGGTTCTTGCTCACTTTCTCCCTTAACCCATCGCCCCTGACGGCTTCTGCGTTCCGGACCATAAGAAAACCACATATCCAGCAAACTATCGCAACGATGGCGCAACAAGGACAACTCTCTTCGTGCTGTGTTTCCGGTAAGTCGCTTTTGGTTCTTTGCTTAGTGGCTCGAAGGTCCCGCTTATTAGCCAGTACCGGCGGTCATGCCATCACCCTATGTACTTGAAACGTAATGCTCTGTGTTGCGCAGGTCACGTACACGAGGGAACACCAAAAGGGAAGGTCGAGGAGATTGCAGGCTTGAAAGGTGAGCTCCTGTCCCTGTCTGTAGCAAAACGTGCGGGAACATAAGCAAGTAGCGCACGTGCGAGAGAGGGGATACCGGTTGCCTCTTTTCTAGGTCCGTTAACTGAAACACACCTTCTTATCCACCCACCTCTTTGCACGTCCACCTAAACAGCCTACGTTTCTCCAAGCTCTGATGGCTCAAAAGCCAAAACCGTCATCTTCATCACCGATATCTTCGGTTATGATTTGGTCAATACTAAACTGGTAGCCGATGAATATGCCGCCCAAGGTTTCCACGTTGTAGTTCCTGACTTCCTAGAAGGTAAGTCGCGACTCCTCAATCTAGATCATTCTGAAGTGTGCTGATTCTGTCTAATCTGGCGTGGTTACTACCGCCAGGTGACTATGTTGATCATGGTGTAAGTAGCCTTTGTATATTTTGCATCTATTCTCTGGATCTACAAAAGAATCTTTTCTCGATGTCGCTAAACTTGTATTTTATGTGTCTCAGCTCCTCAAGGCTATCGTGCCTCTACCCGAAGATCCCGAACCGTCCGTCGTCGATAAGGCCAAGGTCGCTGCCAGTCTCGGTCCGTGGGTAGCCAAGCATCGCGAAGGTATGTGTATCGCAATCATTCGGCATATCAACTTCTTGCCAACTCATTTGCTTGTCTCCCCATCTCATCCGTTGATGTACACAGCCGTCACTCGACCTCTCATCGAAAAGGTAGTCAAGGAATTACAAGCAGATCCAGAAGTCAAGAAGATTGGAGCAGTTGGATTCTGCTGGGGTGGAAGATATTCTATGCTCCTAGTCTCAGACAATGATTATCCAACACTCGATGCCGCAATTGCGAATCATCCTTCTTTCCTTGCTGTTCCCGATGAAGTCAAGGCTGTTAATAAACCCACTCTGATACAAGTCGGTGACAAAGTAAGTTGCTACACCCATATTGATTCCCGTGTGGTCAGACAGTTAGGCTAGGTTAAAAACTGAAACATCTGTCATTTACCTATTCATTAGGATGCTATGATGAACATTGACCAAGTCAAGGAATCGGAGGAGATCTTCAAAGGCAAATCTAGTTGCGAAGTCAAGATCTTCCCCGGCGCTGCTCACGGCTGTAAGCGACACCTCTTTTCTGTCTAAATCCGCTGACAAGGCAGGAAGACGTTGATCCGTAAGCTGAGCTAATTGGATTCCGTGTCTCTCCCTCATTACAGTCGCTGTTCGCGGTGATCTTACGAACGAGACCGAGAAAAAGCAGAAGGAAGACGCCACCGAAGGAGGTATCAAATTCCTGCAGAAACATTTGGCCTAGACGCTTCAAAATCTCTTATGTAAGCATAAAGGGATGAAAGAATTTGCAATGGTACAGATAAAAGAGATGTCTAGGTACTAGACGCTGAGTAGGCAAATCCGATACACATGTGGGCTTGACATGCTAGAGGGAGTGGAAGATTACAGGCCAGGATGCCAACTTGGTTCGGCTTGCCCCGACTCTTGACCCATCATCTCGGTGCGGGGTCAGAATACTGATGATCTGCAGAACAAGGCATGTTGCAAGAGCAGTCCTGTGTCAGTGGAGCAAGGGAAATCTGCAGCAAGAAGTGGCCGTGGGAGCAACTCACAAGCTGCCAATTGTTTGCCAATCAAATCAGCAGATCCTCTGAAAATTTTGTTCTTCTTATCCCTCCTAATCTTTTCCCTTGCTCTTTCATAACGTTCTCTTGCTAAAGCTTCTGCATTGTCTTTATCTTCGTGAACGGTCTCAACAGAGGTGAAAGCCACTTTGAATGCATTGTATAAATAATGCCAACCGAAAATCGTATTGAAAACGCCTGCAGGTCGAGTCGAGTGAAAGGTAGAAGCAGTCGAGAGGTGAAACGATCAGCGGTCAATCATTCTTCAAACTCCCTATTGGCATGCGTTGTTCGTGCGTTATTCCTACGTACCGAATACGATCAAGAAAATGCCACCTGTTTAGATCCATTATTGCGATTTAGCATTGGCAAATATTGCGAAACCTAATACCATAGCGGCTTCCTCACTAAGCACTATTAGAAAGAGAGATTCCGGTAAGCTTCCTTTGCATGTAGGCCATACGGAAGGGATTGCCGCCACTTACATTGTAGAGGTCCAACCCTTCGCAGACATCGAGAGCGTCAGGACAAAACTGATAGGACTACCCTTCTGAGCAAAGACTGTACCATCGAGATGCCAATCCAAGTCCGAGGGTGATCTACCAACACCATTGAATATGAAGGAGCGTATGAGCTAATCTGTCATATTTTTCCGTAATCCGCCTCGCTTTACTTACCATGATGAGGCCCGATGCACCTATACCATAGTCGGCTCTGGGTTCTCGGGTAAATCGAACTAGAAACGAGAGCATTCCCGAAAAGATCAACACTTAAAATAAGTAAGGAGTAGAGACGGAATCAGCTGAATGATTTGCCTCTTTCCTTTTTTCCCAGCTGTTTGGGCCACATGTACCGTTGATAGCGTGGAAGAAGATGACGAGACCTAGAGAGGCATGAACACTCTTGAGCTGGTACCCATCCACATTTGTGGTTTGAGGACAAGCAATCTCATGCTCACCAGCTCCATACTTGGTTGATGGCGCATCGCTGTCGCATAGTTCAGAATCAAAGCATGCTGTTTGCTATTTCCGTGAACTGACTGACCTGTTAGGCAGAAACTCGCAGGCACGCCAGGCTGAGGGTGTTGATGCCAGAGGCCAATCGAGTCGTCTTGCCTGTTCAGCTCCAGAGACAGCTCTGATACATCATCCATGCCAGGTGTAAGCAAAAGCTTTCGGAAATAGCTTCACCGGAGAGGATTGGACGCACACCAACATAGAGGCTATTTCGCCAGCGGCTCCGAAGGCACAGAGCAGACAGGAGATGACTCCGAGGAGTCTTCCGCCTCGTCGTGCGTCACCTAGGCAGTCATGTCAGACACGCTTGCCCCACGGGGTACAATGAGAGAGAATTGCTGGCGTACCCATTCCATAGCGCTGTCCAGCGGGGGTGCGACGGTCTGGAGTGATGAAAGCCTGATGGAGTCACACTAAGCAACAGCAGGAATTGCCCACGAAGACCTTACATCTTGAGCGACTTCGTAGCCTTGCCTGAAGATTCCACCATTAACTCGACGTTATCAGTCGGATTGGGCCACAGAGTCGCTGCTTACGGTAAATCCCGCGTTAAGGGCTTGGTGCCATACTGTGCGGTATAGTCCCGGCTTTGCTGATCTGTTTGAAACTCCCAAGGAGCTGCGCCGGCAGGAACAGTCAGGGATGCTCCGGTCATTTATTTGTTCACAGGCAATTAGGGTTAGAACTTCACCAAGCGATAGTAGAGAGGCAAGGGGCTCCTCCGCAGTAAAAGGAGCAGTGGCAGCATGTAGGCAATGTTACTGGGATAAGTCGCTGGACTACTTTACGTGACGGGCAGCAGCTGGTCGTGGAGACGATTTCACCTGCGCACCGCCACGATCAGCAGTCACTATTTCATGGAACAGATCTACGCTTCTGCAGGTCGATCTGTTCAAGGCCTTCAGCAATGCGCTTGTCATAGACAATGCTGCCCGCAACTTACAAGCTTGCAACTGTTTCATGGCTTGCTCTACCGTACCTCGCCACACGTCTGGATCCTTGTTAGCCTCTCTCTTTGCCTCTTCTTCCCTCAGTTTCTCGTCTGCAGTTTGCTCTTCTTTTTCTGCACGGGCATGTAGAATATGTATAGGAACGAATGCCATGGCTGCCGCTTTTTGAAAGTAGTGGAAACCGAACCAGAAGTCCAGAAGCCCTGTAAATCACAATTCCATCAATGACGGAAGCCTCAGGCTGCGTATAAATTGAGCAGATCTTCGGACCTATAACCATGAGTAGAACTCCAGCTGAAGATATCCGTCAGTTGCCACTCATGTGTATGATCTGTTCTCTTTCGTACATACCTACAACTTCAGCAAAGAAAAGACAGGTGTCAGAGGCGCACAGTGGTGGCTGACTCTGGATTACACATACCCTGTAGTGTACCAAGCCTGTAAAGAACGGTGTCAATGGAATACGCATACCGAGACTATTGTGTTTGCTAACCACCGCGAGGCAAGGCCAAGTCCTAGCCAGAATTGGAATAATCCAGCGGCGCTGATACTATATTTCGCTTTTGGGTGCTTTGCGTAGCGCATGAAAAAGCTGAGCAGGCCGCCGAATACTGCCACTGCATTTCGAGTATGTAAGGCAACATGCACTGTGGCGAGAGAATGCAGCCCATTTACCGTTCATGGAGTGGTACAGTACGGCTATGCCAGCGCCATACGAGGTAGCTGGAGCGTCACTGCGGTACTTCTAAATTCAGCATTAAGACGGGTTCCAGCCTGCCTAGAGAAGCTCCTATACCTGTTAGGCAGATATTCACATCCATCCCACGACGGAGGAGTATTCGCTAGTGGCCAATTGAGCTTAGCAGCTTGTTGTGCACCAGATACAGCTCTAAGAATGGGAATCAGTTAGCTCGATGACGAATCTGGTCAGACCAGCCCCGGTCATACGCAAGGATGCAAGCTATCTCGGCCATGACGCCTGCAATACATAGCAGAAGAGAGGCAATGGCCAGAACTCGCCCAAGCTTCCGGCGATTGCCTGGCAAACGGGACCCGGTATCAGTACTCTTCAGATATGTTATTTCACCTTAGGTTGTGATACCTAGGAGTCGTTGGCCTTCGGGTGTACGTCCGCTGGCTATGATGAATGCCTTGAAGAGGTAATAGGTCAGAGCTGTTGCAGGCCTAAGTTGTAAATCAGTACTTCTTGCGGAGCATCGAATACGCTGTGCGTGATAGAAGAGTGAAAAACAAGGCAAGTAGGCTACTTACGGCAAATTGAGTGTTTGTGGTGGCTGACCTAGGATCTTAGGTCGCGGTTGCAACTGACTTCGTAACTCGAGGGCTGTCGCAGCGCCAGGTCCCCATCGTGTCGATGTCATGCTTGGATGGAACCAGGAACTGTAAACGTGCATGAAGCAGAATGTCAAACTGCAGACTAAATAAGGACCACACTCGATTGCAGTGGGCTGTGCCAATCTGGTCGAAAACTTTTCTTTGCATTGCCACTCGATGATCTAAAGTGAGCAGATACGGAAGGATTCATTCGTGAATAGCTCTAAAGTTTGTTCTCTAGTCGTCGTTCTGTTTTGAGCGCGACCATCTTAGAAACTACATCATCTAGGGGAATGACCTCGCCGCGCGCTTTTGTGCCAGCGTCGTCTCGATTGCGCACATTGACTGCTCTCTGTTCCATCTCTTGCGTACCCACAGCTATAAGGGGCATTAGCTAACATTTTGTCACTTGTCGATACCCATTACTTACTCAGAATGAAGTTGTGCTGGGCTAGCTCAGCATTGCGCTACAGGAAGCCAACGAACTATCAGTTTAGGATGCAACGAGAAAGCTTGCCGACGTACAATCTTCTTATTCAGCGTAACATCGGACAAATCGGCTTCCGCATAGATACCTGCATCCCACAGCTTCTGCATAACTTCCTGCGCGTACTCCTTGTGAGCGGCAGCAATGGGCACGACAATTGCTTGCCTGGGTGATACCCAGAAGGGCCTAGATCGCACAGGTTTTCAGCCATCGTCATCATTAATAATAAGCAAACATACCATTTGCCACCAAAATGCTCCGTGATGATGGCGATGAAACGTTCTAGTGAGCCAAGAATAGCTCGGTGGATCATGACAGGCCTTGCACGATCGGTATCCAGCTCCTTCTTAGCATCAGTTGCTTCTGTCTTCTCCCCCGTCCCCGTCTCCGCTGTGCGGTAGGTGAGCTTGAATTGCACAGGAAGCTGGAAATCAAGCTGGATAGTTGCACACTGGAAAGGTCGCTTCAATGCATCCATGATTGTAATATCAATTTCTGCCCGGCGACAATGATGAACATTAGATAATGAGAAGCTTTGAAGAGATACAACAAGGTGTACGTACTGGGTCCGTAGAAGGCACCATCGCCTGGATTTTCTTCCCACTTTCCAGGAACAAACTTGTTGAGGGCCGTCGTCAACATCTACGCGTGCGAACCGTAAGCATGAAACTAGCTGCCGCGGTAGTACGACGGGTGAGGGAAAGCTTACTGCCTCAGCTTGATCCCAAGTTTTGTCATCTCCCAATCGCTTCTCTGGCCGCGTAGAGAGTTCCAACTTGAAGGTGAATCCGAACAAGCTGTAGACATGCTCCAGGAAATCGAAAATACGGCCAACCTCATCTTCGATCTGTCGATCATCGTCCGTCAGCGCCGAACCAGGATTGAATCACGTATTTACTGACTTGATCCATTGTGCAGAATACATGCGCATCATCTTGCTGGAATCTGCGCACTCGTGTTAAACCAGTCAAAGCTCCGCTAGCTTCGTTTCGATGCAGAACACCAAAGTCTGCCATACGAATTGGGAGTTCACGATAAGAGCGCTCTCGTGACCCAAAGATGAGACAATGACCGGGGCAATTCATAGGCTGGTAGCGAGCGTAAGAGGCAGATTAAGGTGGATACTGGGGACGAGCTTACCTTCAACGCGTAAGTCTCCTTTTCAACATCAATTTGGAACATATTGTCGGCGTAACTAGAAAGATCCAGTCAGCCTCACACCTTGCTGTCGATTCAGGATATATCTAGCTCACTGTTGCCAGTGACCAGATGTTTTCCACAACTCTGCGTTGTACATATTCGGCGACATGACCTCCCCGTATCCTCGTTTGCGGTATTCAGCCTTGCCCATATGTTAGCCTAGAAAACCTAGATAAAGCTGCACAAGTACAACACACCTTCATGAAGTCCATTAAGGTGTTGTAGATGCGCGCTCCGTGTGGCAGCCAGAAACAACTTCCAGGACTGAGCTCATGGAAGAAGAACAACTCCTGTTCCCGTCCAATCTTCCTGTGGTTGCGTTTCTCGGCTTGTTCTAGGAAATTCTTGTACTCTGTAAGCTGCTTAGTATCGGGGAATGCGACGCCGTAAACTCTCTGAAGCGTGTCATTTTCCTTGTCTCCCAGGAAATAGCACGAGGAATTCTTCAAAACTTCAAAGGCCTTGATTCTGCCTGTGTGAGGAATGTGCGGTCCTCGGCAAAGATCGATAAGGGGCCCACATCGGTAAACGGTTGTAGATGTTCCATCTGGAACTTTTTGAGAAATGAAGATTTGCTTGTACTTGTTGTACTGTCAATAGCGCAAGAAAGTCAGAATAGAGGCAAGCAGGTATCGTAGGTGCTTTACCTTGAACATCTCTAATAGCTCTTCCTTTGTCATCTCAAGACGTTCGAACTTCTGCTTCTCCTTCACCGCCAATTTGGCAACCGCGTCCAAGGCCTTGAAGTCGCCTGGCAAAACAGGCCTTGTAACGATCATAAGCCGCTCGTTCTGGAGACCTTGGCTTGCATAATGCTTACTTATTCTCCGGTAGGCACATATCGTAGAAGAAGCCTTCCGATGTCGGGGGTCCATGCTCTAGGTGACAGCCATAGTGCCGTTCGCATGCTTCACCAAGAACGTGTGCCGACGAATGCCAGAAGACTTCCTTGCCTATCATTTGAGGCAAGAGAGTCTTCGTCAGCCACGCATCCTGCTTACCTGGTAGAGCAAGTTTCCATGCGAGACTTACCCTTTGGATGCTCGAAGTCGAGCAATTCAAGGCTACAAGACTCCTCCAGTGGTCTGTCCATATCCCAGAGGTCTCCATTCACTTGCGCAATTACTATGCGCTCAGCCAAGCTTTTAGAAATGCCCAAAGCAATAGCCATTGGACTAGTCTCGTATGAAGTACCCTCCTTCACGGTCCCATCTGGAAGGGTGATTTGAATGGGTCTACGTTCACGCTCTGCAACAGCAGTAATATTTACATCAGCAGGGATGAGTCGCTACCCTTCGTGGCGAATAAGCTACATACGAGCGTATTCAGCGTCTTTCCTCGCCTTGATAGCCTCGAACATTTTGAGCCGATGATCGATGAAATCCGGCTTGGGGTCAAGCTGTGGACATTGCCAGGAATGAAGGACATCAATGAATGTATTGTGTGCCGCTGGAACTGATTCTCTTCACCTCCAGCGCAGCCATTGTGGTTGCAAGGTCATCTCCCTTTTTCGACTTCTTTTCAGCTTTTGGCTGCCTCTTGCCAGAGCCCGTTCCGGTGCCTGCACCATTCACATTGACTGCCTCAGATGGTGTTGGAGCATGTTGAGTAGTGTGTACAGGGCGCGGAACATGCTGCTGTTCGCTGGCAGACGGTCCGCCTGCCTCTTGACTCATGGTGATGCGCGAGTTTGTAGAAAAGTCACGGCAGCGGCCAGCGAGCGGGCGTAACGATGATTCGCAGGCGCTAGTGTAGCGAGGGTAGAGCGATGGTGACTGTGCCCTCCGCTGGATACTTCTACGAACGAGATTGCGCACTACTAGCATGCAACTCTTTCGTAGTTTGCAGGTGAGCTCGATTGGATGCGAAGCAGGCCAGAGCAAAAGTCACGGTCGAAGCAGGCCACAAACAGGTTGCCCTGCGAGGAGGATTGCGTAAATTTATTGCTGCTCCTATGGCTTTTCTCAAGTCTCGACATCAACTGCATCAAGTCCGGCCAAGTAGGCATCCGGCCTGAGACGAAATGGTTTCCACGAGCCGGAATGTGTGGCGGCGAGTCGAGCCGGTACTTATGAACACCGGCGGTAAGCTCTTGCTCCCTCTTCAACCCGCAAGCCATCACCAGACAGCATGAAGAGCTACTACATCGAATCATACATCAAGTCGCTGGATGAGTTGCCCGGTGGGTCTCCAGGCTTACAGCTAGACCGGCATATGTGGGGCTCCTCAACCGAGAACTAAATCCAACTTTCTTGCAGACCGGCTAACTGATAAAGCACCCGAGCCAAAAACTGGCCCTAACGAAGTATTGATAGACGTCTACGCCGCCGCCCTCAACTTCTTTGGTTAGTCCTCCCACGAGCTTGACCTGGCCTGGATCTGGAATTAATAAAGGACATCCCCGTCAGACATCCTCCAATTGCAAGGCAAATATCAAAACCAGCCGCCTTTCCCATGGAATGCAGGGGCCGAGGTGAATCTTGCTGCTTGATCTTTGCGAACACTTCTAACATACCGTTTGTGGTGCAAGTTCGCTGGTGTGATCTCTCCATCTTCACCAATTCCCAAAGGCTGCAACTTCGTTCCAGGCAAGACTCGGGTCTTTGGTGCTTCTCAGGGTGCATATGCAGAGAGGTATGCTTAATTCGCTCTATCTACTCAGGTTCAACAAGACCTGTTCCTCCACGTCTTTATCATGAAAGATATCTAGATCCAGTGAAGGCTGACGGATCTCACCCAGAATCGCGGCGGACTGGACCAAGCTTGTTATAGTACCCGATGGTATGTCACTTGCAGCTGCTAGCAGCTTGTTTGTGACATATCCTACATCATATGCCGGACTGGTCACACGAGCGAACCTTAAAAAGGGCGAGGTATGTCTTGTCGCTTTCATAGCTCCGTCGTTCTCTGACATCCTTTCGACAGTGGTGTCTCATACACGCTGCTGCCGGCGGAGTTGGTCTCGTTGCGGTTCACCTTGCCAAAGCACTTGGAGCCAAGGTCATCGCAACAGCGGGTAGCGAAGCAAAACTCAAAGTATGCAAAGACAATGGGGCCGATCATGTTCTCGACTATACGGACAAGAATTGGCCCACTAAGGTGAAAGAGATAACAGGTGGCAAAGGAGCCGATGTTATCTACGATCCCGTAGGTATGATCCTGCCAAGTTTAAAATGTATAGCCTGGAATGGTCGAGCAGTAGTCGTCGGGTTCGCTGCAGGAAGTATCGAGAAGGTGAAGAACCACGCCCTTGCTTTGCACGGGCCCGCCCGACTAACTCGTTCCGCCTGATTAGATCCCAATGAACCTCGTTCTATTGAAAAACATTAGTCTGGTAGGCGTCCATTGGGGAGCTTATACCAAGAATGAACCAGAGCATATACCCGAAGTTTGGGCTGCCTTGCTCAAACTGCTTCGTGAAGGCGCTCTCCGACCGGTCATATTTGACAAAGTCTACGAGTAAGTAGCCGAATTCTGCACTCGTTTCGGATGAGAAGTACTTAACTGAGTTTACACTGCAGGGGTCTCGAATCGGTTCCAGAAGGACTGAAAGATTTGGGCAATCGCAAAACATGGGGCAAAGCTGTCATTCGAGTCCGTCCGGAAGGCGGCGACGCTACCAGACAATCAAAGTTGTAGATTACTGTAGGACGGCGTGTACTTCTTTCACCGAATATAAAACTTTGACGCGACAACCGCGCCTAAGCTGCTCTCGACGCATGCCGCCTTGTCAGCGCTGCAGGACTTTGTTACAGTACCAGTTACCAAATGGAAAGTCGCGTGATGTCGATGGGATCTCATGCTCGTATATTCCATGGGAGAAAAGCTGCTAGGATTAACGCGTAATGACGAAGTAATACTGTATGTTCCGATTCAAAACATCAACCCTGTAAGTCGTCTACGAGCGTGCAGATGAGGTCCTTGACAAACTCCGTTGTGTCTTCCAATTCCCTTTGATCGGTCGCTCTGGCAATGGCCAAGCTTAGCATGGTGTGACGAGCAGTTTTTGCCGAACTCACAATGGAATGTGCAGAAATAGAACAGGTCGCTGCGCTGTACTGCTCTGACGCGCCATTCTTTCGGCGTTCGCCAAGGACGAATAGTACATGTATTCGCATAAGTATAATCCTAACAAATCGAGCTAACGTGTCAGTAATCCGATCATTGAGCCATGCTCATGTGTATCGCTTGCCTGGATCTGAAGACAGTTGTATCCGATCGCCCCATTTACGCGATAGTTTGCTCTTAATGTTGTAAAGTGGTAAGATCGTATGCAATGCTTCGGGAAGATCCTCCTTGTCCCAACCGTACGTCCACCCGAAGCCACTGGATTCCGGATCGTCTGGCTTACAAGGCGCCGAACAGTCGTTAACATCTAAGCTTTTATACCCAAATCGACGAGCTCTACGTTCCAGGAGCAATAGCGACTGGCGAGCGCTAACTCCGATATGCAGATGCAGATCATAATTGAAGGCGTTCCCATCCTCGTCGACCTGGAACGACCTGGTCAGACTATGGCCAGCATCGAGGTCGCCGGGTAAGAAGGGGAAAAAGGGGAGGGGAGGGGGGTGTCCAAACATTCTCACCTGTTCGGAATGGACCTCCTCCGTATAATCTTCCACAGCTCTATATGTGACAGCGACTTCGGTACAATCAACTATAACCTGTGTACCTTGCGTAGTGATGAGTTGCGCTCCGTGCAATGGCTTCAGACATTCCCATGACGGATTGACAGGAATATCACGGAACGGCTGTTGAATTGAAACGGGTTTCGTGTCTCAATACGTTTTAAGTCTACTTGGAAGGAGGAGTCACCTTACACCGAAGCCTGATACAGCTACCCTGAACTTCGTACGCCTCACGTTGATAGTATGCAGATCGGTGGCCTTGTGTTCCGGCTTGACCAAAATTGTCTGCATTTAATTCGGTAGACTCGGGTGAAGTAACAACTTCTAATGGAGCGACGTAAGGGGATGACAGAACCCAGCTTCGCAAACTTGTTAGGTAGAGCACATAAAGTAGAGCTGGTCTGAGCCAAATCTTGCTCGGGTGTATGCAATGAATCCCATCCTCCGATCCTGCCGACGAGCCATAGACCACTCCCAAGCTTAGGTTCTGTTAAAATCATGGGGAAAATCGCAGCTTTCGGCACCGGTTTCGATCGTATCATAGTCGTTTGTTAACTTCTGTTAGCTGCTGCAGTAAGTGTATATCAATGCAACAACGTACCTGTTGACTTCTCTTAGCTAACGCAGTGAGGAGTCAACAGGTGAATGCTAGATCTACAGGCTGATAATCTATTTCGGCAAAAAGTTTCATGAACTGTCAAGCAAGCTGTCGTGCCTCAAGCTTCGCAGCTGTCTTAAGGAATCAGGCAGATTGTCATATTTAAGCCTCAGAAGCTGAAGAATGTTCCAGCCTTTGCATTGTTGGCTATGTTCTGCACAAGGAAGCGTTGCGAGCGTGCTTTCCTGCCCTCGTCGCCAATGATACCTTATAGTTGCCATTGAGCGTGATCTGTTCCGGGTGCCCATTGTATGCGGTCGTCTCAGCTGCCATGTGAGATATGCGGTGATGTGTAGCGGCACATACTCACGTGGAATACTTATGAGTCTCTCCGATAGAAGAGAACCTCCCGAAGATGTAGGAACTCCCCTAATCAGTGCTCCAGTGTCCGTTTGGTGGGTGGTAGATTTCCGCCATTTTCCGGAATGTAGCTGCAACGCTCGCTTGCACCGCTGTAGATTCAGAGCAACCTGGAGATTCCAAATGCCGCGCAAGCTGGCACATGGCGACGACGAGCCGATGTAGCCGGTTCAGCTCCTCTCCGCTCGAGGCACGTATGGAGTCGAAGAATACTGCGATATCCTGTGTGACAAACGTCCTGAATTCGCAGCTTTCCAGTCCGAAAGCTTGCTCATACCTCTGACTGCGCCGCCAATTGCTTGGAGGCGAAAGTACTGGCTCTTTAGCTGAAGAGCCTGGATATCATTCAAGAAGGAATCGGGTAAAAGTCGCGAATTGAAGGCAGAAGGTATGTGACCCGTGATCATCAGAAGTGTTTGGCTGAAAAGTACGCTGTATAGCACTTGTATACTGTCCCTTGCGAAAAAGAATGGATAGGTCAGACGGAGGCCTACCGTATCAAAGAAAGACGGAGCGCCCATGATGCCACTCTTGTTTTGATGATCTTCGCCGCGTTACTATCGTGGCGGCCGGCTGGAGAGGCTGCTTCCTCCTAGCACGACCCTTCGACTTCGTCCTCGTTCTGGGCGACCGAGGAGGGGAATGAGCTGCTGAATTCACTGCCGGAGGCGCTGGCAGCGCTGGCGATTGATTCCGGCGGTTAGGACCCCTGGTCGTAGAGTGTTTGACCTTGACCTGGTACCGATATCCGTATAAAGCACGGTAGAAGTGAACTTCGGTTCCCCCTCGCTCGTGCTTCCAGCATGCCATGCTTCATCAACATTGTATCCCCTCTCCTTAGCGCTCGCAAGTTTCGTAGCTTGTAGCACATTTAGGGTTGAGAAGTGCACGCTGACATTCTCTCCTTGTGTCCGCCTAGTCTGCATTTCCGCAGCATCCGATGAAAATGAAAGCGCAATGTCGTGCTTCCTTTGCAGCGATACTTACGCACGTGCCCCCCGATCTGTCTTTGTGATATATCGCTTATGGGATCATTTGGAGCGTCCCGAGAACGTTCCGTAGCGTCAGAGCTCTTCTCTATCCATTTGCAGTACTGAGGATTGGCCAACAAAGCGTCTGTATACGTAGAGACCGGGAAGTACGCAGATGCACCGGCTGCATTCAATAGATTGTGGAAGAAAGAACGGTTGTCCAGGTCTTGGAGTTGGAGATGGCCGTCGGAGGAGCTTGCTGCTTGCAGCTGATGGGCTGGTATAGCTTGATGAGTCCAAGTGTATTGCGTAGGAGTCTCGTGAGGAACTCGATGCTGCCACCGCGGGTGAACCAAGGAAGCTTTGTGTTTGAGGCATGGGCGACATGTAAGGCGACTGAGCGGGGATTTGACTGCCGAGGATCTTTCTGGCGTAAATACTGGATTGCCACTTGTCGATTTGAATCTAGCATATACCATAAAGCGAGCCCTTCATAATCGGATGCCATATCCTCACATCGGACCAAAACGTTGTTGGCAGATATCAGAGTGTGTACCTCCAAATCTTCTTCGTTTCACCTATAGGTATTGAGTCTATTGGATTGTTGTTGTAGCGATTCAAGCTGACGCGATCGGCTTTTGCCTTGCGTATGTCTTCTAGTAACAAGTAAGCATTACCTGCGTGTTCATCTTTGACGACAGCATCGTCAGAGACTCCGATCCATTCATAATTCATGTCAGCTGCCCTGCTGAACCGTCGTTCCCAGTCGCGTACGCCACCCAGGCTGACGGAGTCCGGCTCATTCGAGTCAAATGTTGTTGATTCCGCGAGAGCGACATCGAGCCACTCTTTCTTGCGTAGGCTAGCCTTGATAGTGCGTAGCCATGCTTCATATCCTAGCTTAGCTAGAGAACCTACTGGAGGTCCGTATTCTTAGTCGACATCTTTGGAGATGCTGACCTGTTTTCACTGTGCAGAGTTTGATTTTCTCACAAGCACAGCTGCAGCGTATCAGGTGCTGATAACCTGTTGACTTCTCTTAGCTGATGCAGTGAGGACTGAAGCAGTCAGGAGTCAACAGGTGAATGGTAATAATCTAGAGGCTGATCATCTATTTTCGCCACTAACTCTTATCGTCGTCTGTCGAGTAAGCTGCGGTGCGTCAAGCTTCGGAGCCGCCTTGAGGACTGTCGACTCCTTCTCATCGAGTGAGTCTCCAAATCTCAGGACTCGATGGCTGACACCGTTTCATGCATGCATGAAGGCATCGCCGTTAAAAGCGAGCAGGATGTGTATATAGCGGCCGCTTGAATGCGGTCATATATATACGAGTCGAGTGTCATTCGCCGACGAACATGACATATGGAAGCTGGTGTATGAAATGGGCGCCTGGCCCATTGTTCTAGTATTTCTTTGCCTTCTACGCGATAACGAGCGACACCGAAGAAACAGAATGTCGACAAACGACACGTACACGGATTTAGGAATATGCTGATCTCGGATGAGCTACGTTCTAAGATTTTGCTTGGGTAACGATCTTTCTGGTATTGTTCCTGTCTAACAGATCTACGTCTCTCCCTACGTCTCTTTTCTTTAAATGGCTATCCTCATTCTTGCCGCCCTGGGCGCACTCGCCCTAGCTCGACATCTTGTTGCCGAAAGCGATTCAACGCATCGCCCTGAATCGAAGGGTGGATATCTATTGCTGTGCTTCTACCCTGCACCTGCACTTGAGCTGCATGAGATAATTCATCTGCATCCAATGTCTCCTCGCGATTGGCGGGTCCATTGAAGTCGAAAATATCCGTTTGCATATCGTCTATCGCGTGGTCGCGATTTGATAAGCTGATGCGATTGACCTGTTCGGCAAGAGAGAGAGGGTTCCTTCCATCTCTTTGGCCTGACGACGCCGGCGGACTACTTGCTTCTAGGCTGGGCGACGCAGCACTGGTGGCTGCTGAGTCTGACTCTGCTTTGATGATCTTTATCTCTTGAGGAGCAGCAGGAGCAGGCGAAGGGTTGCCAGCACCTCCAGCTATTGCAATGGTGTGCGTCAGCTAAAAAACGAGCTACTTTTGACCATAAATGCCGCGAACTCACGTCCATAAATCCCAAGTTCGGCCATAGCCAATTTGAGCGCGCAGATCCACTTATTGCGGCGCTGCGGTTCAATTATGAATTAGCATTGTCCGCTGACATCCAGTGCGAACGACCTCGCAAGCCTCGAGTTTCCCCCAGACGCAATATGGCTATCTTCCCATAGCGCAGACTTTGCATGTTCAAATAATGTATAAGCTTACCTGACATTTCAAAGCCGAGTTCGCCCAATTAGTCTTGTAGGGGATGCTTGATTTCAAAGTTATCTTGGATTGATCAGCGAAAGTATCAACGGTGATATCGCATTCTGGTCTAAAGTCTCTTCTTTCCGTTTCGACAAAGTTGAGCATACTCTGTCTCAAAGATTCAATAGCCTCAAACGAGGTCGAGAAATCCACATCCCATGTAACGGTTTCGCTTGTAGGTCCGCTTCGTCGGTAGTTTTGGATCGCTTTCGTATTGAGAATGGTATGAGGCATCTGGGTGATGTTGCCATCTGTCTTCTTGAAAACAGTGGAAAGCAGACTGATTTCCTTGACAACATATGCACCTTCCATGCCATCAATGGCAATCCTGTACACGCACTTCAATGAACGAACGATCATGAGGCAGAGTTGGATTTTCAAAAGCTCACAAGTCACCAACATCGTATGGATGCTTGGCAAGGAGGAAGATTACAGCACCAAGCACCTCCTGAGCGGTTGTACCAATCAACCAAGAGAGGCCTGTTATGACGTCAGGCAGATACTTAGCTATGGCAATCCGCTAACACGGAGGGCCGGTACTTACCAAGCACGAAAGTCGCTCCGGAGGTAACGAAAGCGGAGAAGGAGATGGATACGATACCAATGATGATGAGGACCGACAGGACATACCACAGTGACATGAAGATTTGGTCTAGCCGAGCCTGGAGAGCATAACATTCGGAATCAGCTCCGCTCGAGCTCAAGATAGAATAATCTCTCCACTGACGACTGCTGAATCCAGATCCCGCATAGAGCTGGCGAGACTCTGTCTCTCTCGGTGGATCTATGTAGTCACAGGGGTGATGGTCAGTCCAATCTCGCACGAAATCTGATAGGTCGATGGGAGCATACCTCTAAGCACGCCATCTCGATTTCTTCGAGGGAAACGTCTCCATTCTCGTCCCTATCAAATATAGAGTACACAGCTTCGAGCTGTTCCGCTTTTGGAAAGAATGGAGCTATATCGGATTTGATCATCACACTCCTATTCGAGGGGGTAAAACTGAAGAATAACCGGCGAGCCAAATGGCGAGACTATGTTGATGCAGAAGGGTTCCGACAAATCAGCCGACCGATGCAGTGGTTTTGGTATATCATATGCGTACCTTGTTGGCTGACGAAAGTGCGGCAGTAACCCTGTCTCGTTGCGAATCCAGTAAGTTGTCAAGTTTTCCCGTATCTGTAAGCTTTCAACTCACATTGATTGGGGACTGTTACTCTGCAGAACTCGCTCGCCTACGATCTCACTAGCGACTGTGCCAAGGGCAGTAGAAGCACCAGTGACGACTCTTCTGGCGTTCTTAAGACCTTTCTTGATGAATTTAGCAGGATCAACTTTATTCTTCATTATAGGCCCGCCATCTAAAGTATCTGTTCTACCTATATCTCTCGAATTGAGATACAGTGTGACGAGACTCCGCACTGCAAACTTGTTCTCTCCGATTCTGTCTGCGTAGCTCGTCCGGTGAAAGTTGTACGCGATGACCTGCATAGTTGAAAGCATTTGGAAAGGTGTTAAGCGAAACAATAACGGGTATGACATGCCCTTACGCTGAACACATGGGCAAAAGAAAGCTCACCTGAATGAGAAACTTCTCTACCACAAGGATGATGGAGCAGATGAAGATGGCAAATAAGAACTTGGTAATTTGTGACAAGGTCAGACCGGCGCCCGTGTTTTTATCGGCAGGACCTTGAGAGTTGATCAAAGGTTGAAAGGCAATCCAGTTGGCCAATGACCACAGGAAGGCTGCAAGGGATTTCTTCAGTGCGAACAAGTAGTCGATGAAGTGGCGTAGTTCGGGAGCTACGGCTCCGAAGGTATGATTGAGGATGTGAGGCCCAACCATCGCGACAAGCATGGCTGTCCACCAACCGACCCTACAATCGAGGCGTTAACGCGCATTTCCTTGCTAGGGGAAGCGGAGATTGCACGATGAAAGCTCACCACACAATAGTCAACCAGATAGACCAATTGATAAGCGACACGCCCCAAACCCTAGGTGTGGGATTGATGGTAAAGCCACAAATGCCTGTGGGGCGGACCAAAGCGCACGCGCGTGGTCTGCATCAGCTGCAGGCTTTCTGGAAGCGCATGCAGGGACTTACCTGGTATCCAAAGCAGTGCTAATACGGGAATGATAAAGCACAGCCACCGAATAACGATATTCTTGCTGAGAATCATAAGCCAGAATCTTGCAAATCTCGACTTGGCATAGTCTCCCTCTGCGAATTGAAGAGCAGGGTCTGATTTGGATGCTAAACCGCCGAGAGGACCATAAGGTGATGAATTTCCGGATCCAGATGCGCCTGTGGTGTTGTTATGTTTGTTTCCCTTGCCCATGCCACCCCAAGCTGACGATGCTCTCGAGAAAGATGGGGGTGTCTTATACCCTTCTGGCAATTGTCTCTCCTTTTCGTTCATGTGAGTGTTGGCGGAAGAGGGTTGTGATGGTGATTTATTGCCAGCTTTCTCATTCGTATATACTGCCGTCGGCCGGATCTGCTCTGACTGGAACCGGGCTACCAACGGCTGTCCTCCTCGAGGCCTACTCTCATTGAAACCATTCGAAGAGTCGCTATTGCTCATTGGATTCAGATGCGATCTGGAATGGATCGATGCAGTATCGCCGTGACCTAGGGCGGAGTCTGATACATCTACAGAATTGTCTCTGGGCAGGTAGGATGCATTGTTTGCGACGGAAGGTTGGCTGGCTAAGGAAGGATACATGTGAGGGATAGACTGCTGTTGATGATGAGGATTCTGGCTGCCAGTCATGGATACAGAGGGAATCTGTGGGAGCGGCGGCAGCTGAGCTGTCGGTGGCGTAGATGATGATCTTGTTGCTGTGGAAATCTGGCCTGGCTGACCTGCATGTGAATGATGCGAGTAAGATGAGGAGTCAATGCCCCCATAGACAGACTGTCCACCGGTATGTGCGTGTTCGGATGCAGGTGTAGCAGGCGAGCGTGCGTAGCTTGCATAGATGTCATCTGTCTCTTCTGCCTGTTGCTGGGCGGACGATGCCTGGCCCGTGGGCGGATGAGCTGCAGAGGAAGAGTCGGCCATTCGTTGATGCTGTTGGTAGCCTGGGTTGGATCCGCTGTTGGCCATTGCGGGTGTAATGCTGAACGCTATCGTCTGCCTCTTCCACACTGCTCAACAGCTGGAAGGATGGGCAGACTTGCTTGATTCGAATGTCGACAGAATCGTAATGCCTGCAGCCTGATGATGCACAATGCTGGAAATGCGAGTCGAGAGAAATGCGGATGCAGAGAGAAAGAGGAGCAAGAGACGGACGAGGACACCAATGTCGGCAATTTCCCAGTCACCGAGTATCCCTCAATTCCACACTAGAAAACCAAAAGTCACGCTCAGCATTTATCCAGAAACAAACAAACACTCGTTTACGCCTGCCCGATCACCACGGCCCGGCACGGTGACAGGACGGCGGCGACACGACAAAGCAGCCTGTGGGACTTGACAGGCTTCGGTTTGCCCGATCTGCACATGTACATGTACCTGCAGCAGCCTGCATGTATGGTGTGTACGCGATGGCAGCGCAAGGGTGCATACACGCATGCTGTTCCAGTCTACACTGCTAGCAGTACTTGGCACAACCTCGGCACGCTCACACTCGCACCAGGGCATCGTTCACATACTGCAGCTCCGGACAGCGGGTCGTACCTGATTGAGCCACCCACGAGTCATATTCGCTTGAAGATCCATTCGAGCACCCGCACAGGTCCTGGGCAACGGGCGCCATCGTCTGAACCCACGTGTCTGCAGGCACGCGTAAATGGGTGGCCGAAAATGGCCACGTAGTAATCGTCCGCATGATCAATAGACTTTTGCTACTTTGTATGCAGTATGCCTAATGTTCGATTCTCTACACCTTCTGTGTCCCTTTCCTCTTCGCTTGCATGAATCTCGCGATAGTCAGAAGGGCGAAGCCTAACATGCCAGTAACGCCAGAGAAGGTAGATGCCCTCCACCACTGGAAGTCGGGACCCTCTCCTAGCAGTTTACCGGTGATAGGGCTGCCGACCAGTGCTGCACAGGACAGCGCTACGAATGGCAAACCCATGCGAATGCCTATCTCGCCCACATTACGAGCGAAGGCTGCTTGCACTGCTGGCAGCAGAGAGACTACGAGAGGGGCAGGTAAGTTAGTCAATACAGATCCGATGGATATAACGAGGGATTGCAGCTGAAAGCAGAGGATACTCACTGTATGCCCCAGAAAAGAAGCCAAAAATAATCGCAAAGCAGATAATACCTGCTGTATTCCCGCAGGCAAGCAGAATCCACTGGAACATGGAGGCGATAAAGATGCAGGGAAGCTGTCGTGATAGAACGAACGCTCTATCAGTATGCATTTCAGCGTGATGCAGACTGCCATGGAAGCCTTACAAGCATATTCATCGGTCCAAAGTAGTCTGCAATAAAGTTTGGCAGAACTCGACCAAACATGCTCGCCGCATTCAAGATAGCCAAACAGTAGAAGGACAGGGTCTGTCCGACTCCGTTGACCGAGGCGAATACTTGCAGGACTAATCAGAGAGGACGATAGTCGATAAGCTCGTAGTCCCCGAACAAAGTGACCAACCGCATTGTACGCACAGAAAAAGGGGTAGAAGATACCCAGCATAACACAGAAGAAGCCGCCTTGAGCGATGAGATATGGGACATCGGTTAAGATACCCTCTAAATGATGATAACATCGCGTCAGCGAAAGGAGAAGACAGAACAGGTTGAACTCTAACTTACTCATGTCGGGCTTGAACTGCATATGGGCCGGACGTTTCTTGCGAGGGGGCAGCCTCGTGTGTATGAGTAGATTCGCAGCAACAAGACAGCCGAGAATTAGGAAGCCCGAAGCTCGCACTCCCCAGCCGAATCCGACCTTCTCGAAGAGGTTGTTCAGCACTGCAAGAAATGAACATGGTCAGCAGGTTGTCCAGTAACTATGGTCTCAGCTCAAAGCACTCACTGATGGGAAAGACGATGCCGCCCGTGCTTGATCCACTAACTACTATACCGGTAGCCAATGCTCGCCTTTTGAGGAAGAAATGGGAGACGGCTCCGATGGAGGGCAAGAAAACTAAGGCTGCTCATAAAAACATCAGAGGAGGTCAATTCTCACTTCGGTAACATAACTTGCCTATACCCAATCCCATTCCTAGCCCTTGTGCCAAGAAGATGCTATAATATTCGGTAGCAAGAGAGACCATCTGTACGCAAACGCAGTAAATGACGCTTCCGACAGCGATGAGGATTTTGGTGTAGCCTTCATCGTGCAGCTTGCCAGTGACTGCAGACAGACCAAACATGAGGAAAAGCTGGAACGATCCTATCCATCTGTTCATTGGGAAATGTCAAGACTCTGAGAAGGAGTTAGGAGCCCAGAGTATTACCGCCTAAAGACACTTACGATATGTCGAAACTAGTCTTCTCCGGTATGTAATACTGTTGGTAATACTCTTGATATACACCTAGAAAGCCAACCGATTTAGCACACTGTATGTCGGATCGAAGGGCATACATATCCGAGCGCCCCGAAAGCGCATCGCCGGTGCGTGAAAGAGAAATTGGAGATGGGGCTCACCGAACGCATTGACGTATCCGAAGGATACGAATAGAACAAGCCAGGCACCGAGAACGGTTGACCAGGCTTTCCAGCCCCCATCTGGGAACGTGAATGCTGCGGGTGGTTCAAGACGGGCCTTTTCGCCTTCCGAAATCGAAGCAGGGGGCAGCCCTGTGCCCTGAGCATCCGCTCTCTCGGGGGTTTCGGGCGGAGGAGTCAAAGTCCTGGAGGATGGAGTTCGGTGACCGGACATCCTAAGTTGGAGGAATTGGGACACTGGTCGGAAGGCGTGCAATTACTTGAAAGAAAGGAGAAAGGATGTTCGGTATCTACTCGGGCGCTTCCTCTGTTCTGCACGATTATTGACGGTTTCACGAGACGCTTAAAAATAGCGGTTATCGCCTTGGCCTAACGGCGGCATCGCGATCGCACGTGGAGCTCCCAAGTCTATATCCGAAAGCAAACTCCGGTGGGGGAGCGCTGCGCCTGCATCCTCACTAAGTCAGAGAGGCCATATTAATTAACATGACTGATTGCAGTCGTATTCCCAGGGTCTCGAACACAAAGCCGTGCTTAAGCAAGCCCACTTGCAAAACCCTGGACTGTAACCGCTAGAAAGGTAGGAATTCCCGTAGCTAACGTTCAGCATAGCTCAGCCAGAAGAAGTCTACATACGACCGCATAGAGCCAAGCCATCGGGTACGTTCCGAGCGACTCCAAATTCGAGTGCCTGCACAAGATTGCCATCTGTGTGTCGGAAGTCTGATGATCCGTCTGGATCTGCAGATTATACTGGTGGCCAGGGACGGGGAAGAACCTCGTTATCCGTCGGATTGGCACATACTATTGCTACACTATGGCCGAAGTATGACACAGGTGCAGTGTATACAAGCCGTGGCGCCCGAGGCCTTCCAGAATGTTAATGGAAAGGCTAGAAGGCTAGGGAATGGGCGATCTAATACCTAGTTGGTTCGCCTACGACACGCCTGTCTCGTACTGGAGCCATATTGCTATTGCCTTGATGCTGGACGTAGTGGAAGCATACATGTCGATAGCGCCACACATGTTGCGAATCCAAGCGGAAACTCAGAGTGGCCTTGATCGTCCAAGCAAGAGGGGCAGCATCCGTGTAGCTTGCCGCCGTACCCGTGCGGTACCATGTATAACCATTCTGCCCGCTACTCGCCCTCGGGGTCTGGCAATGCCCCTGTCATGATAGGGCGAATGTGAAGTTTGTCAGCCGACCGTTCTTGCACCCGCATCTTTTGCCACTTGAGGTCTTCTTCCATTCAACTGGCGGGCTATGGCGTTTTCAGCAGCCTTAGCGTTGTCAGACGTAAGTCGCTTGATGGAATGGCAATGGACTCGTCGGATAGCTGAGCTTGCGTCTCTGTATACAGCTCAATGACTTTCTTGGCCCTTCACAAGAATGTATCAAGCCAGTAGAATACGTAGAAGAACCTGTTGAGAAGCAGCCCGGATCAGCAGTCGTAAGTGTGAGAACGTAGTCCTGCCTTCGTCAACTTACATACTTTACTCATGCACTCAGACCGAGATCCAAATAGACCATTCATCGAATTCTTACTATGAAATCGGCTCGACTGGCGCCTCCACCAGCGAAGGGAAGAAGCTAAAGAAGGCTGAAATCACGCTCAACGACTGTCTGGCATGTTCCGGCTGCGTGACATCTGCCGAATCCGTGCTTGTATCCTTGCAGAGCCACGAAGAAGTCTATCGTTTCTTAGCAGAACATCCTGTAAGATGCCGATCACGTCTTGTTCTGCTTACCACGCAGATGGGCTGACGCCAATGACTCCTTCTACTAGGAGGTCGTGCCAATACTGTCTGTATCCCCTCAATCAATCGCCTCACTAGCCGCATACAACTCTCTATCGCCAGAGGCATGCTTCCAGAAGCTCAAGAAAGTCTTCAAAGATGCCCTCGGTTTCAAGCTTGTTTTCGATACTACCTTTGCTAGGCATATCAGCCTACTGGAAGGACAGCAAGAATTTTATGAGAAATCACCCAGCTACAAAGGCAAGGAACGAGCTATCAATACGCTAGAAGAGAAGGCGTTCCCACTCCTAGCTTCTGCTTGCCCAGGATGGATCTGTTATGCCGAGAAGACGCACGGGGAACTTCTCCCGTACATAAGCGACGTCAAGAGCCCTCAGCAGATTATGGGTACATTGATCAAGGAATGGATAGCTCCCAAGCTCGGGCAAAGGTGTGGACCCCTTGGGCAAGCGACTCATTAACGTGATTTAGCTGACAAGCTCGACAACCCTACAGTCGAGACCAGATTTACCACGTATCGGTCATGCCTTGCTACGATAAGAAGCTCGAGGCGTCAAGACCTGACTTTGCAACAGAAGAAGGTAATCGAGATGTCGACTGTGTCTTAACAACTGGGGAGGTTCAGCGAATACTAGACGAGAAAAGCATAGATCTTGCAGAGGTGCTTGAGGACACAGAAATGCAAGAAGAGACATACATTCCCTCATCTCTCCAACATTCTGGCAGTGCTAGCGGAAGTTACCTCGAGAATGCTATCAAGGCGGCCATCGAGGCGTTTCGTCCCGAAGACGTTGCGCACTTGACCTTGGAGACCAAGCTCATTCGCGGAGAAGATTATTCGGAGGCGATCCTTCGATTAGGCAATAGAATTGTTTTCCGGGGAGCCAAATGCTATGGCTTCAGAAATCTGCAGAACGTGGTCCGCAAGGTCGGTAGGGAGGCTGGAATAACAGTCTCGAAAGGTGCCGCTGGAAGAGCTTCATCTAAGAGAGGAGGAATGATGCGGCGGCCTGGCCGGCTCAACCGTCTCGGGACCGACAGCGGTACTTCCACTGGTACCGTTACCCCCGAAGAACCGGAGAGGGGGTATGACTTTATCGAGGTTATGGCTTGTCCCTCAGGCTGTGTCAACGGAGGTGGGCAGATCGCCCCCCCTAAGCATCCTTTACCTATTGAAGTGGATCGTGAGGGCATGCCTATAGTACCCCTTGACGGCAACGAGGTCAAGATGGTGGCGGACACAGGAGATGGCCACCGCGTGCTTTCTGGGAAGGAGTGGGTTTCGCGGGTCGAGGAATTCTATTGGAGATTCGGTGCCAAGAAGGTTACTAGTGAAGATGGGCTGTCTCTTCATCCATCGCTCAGAAACTTTGTCACGGTCCACGCCTCGGAGAGGCACTATGATGACTTGGCCGCACAGATCATAGCTGATATGACCGGGCAATCAAGTGATCCTGTCGCAGCCCGGCGACGTCTTTTACGAACCCAATATAGAGCTATAGCCAGCGAAGAAGTCAACGGTCTAGCTGTCAAATGGTAGACTTTGTATTTTGTAGCTGGTTTGGCGGTCAAAGACGAGTTTTACGCGGACGGTGTACGCACTGTTAATGCAGTTGCATGACAGTAGAGCAGGTGACCTTTGGCCGTATTCCTGGACGACTAGATTGCAACAACGCTTTTCCAAGGCGTTGTCAGCCATGCGATGTGCTTAGTCAGCAATTTCAGCGTCTTATTTTGGCTGTGACGTCGGGCATCTGCACCGCATTCCAGGCCACGTCGGAACGTCAATTTCGTTCTGCCAGCATCCCTGAGCCCTGCTTTTCGAGGCTTTCCCTCTCTGCTCCAATCGCCCGCAGCAAGCCTGTCTTTAAGCCAGCTCTACATTGAAGCACACCATGGTCAGCTCCGAGAACATCGCTATGCCCCAACAGCCTCAGCAGAGTGCGCAGCCCGCCCCGAAATCGAATATGATGATCTCCCGTAAGTGGACTGGAAAGACGTGACGATACAAGTCACTAGATACCGTGCTCCTACGGTTATGATGCTGAGCTGGCTCAATCTTCCAGCCCTGACCGCAGCGGAGCAGCAGCAAGGCTTCCACTCGGAACAGACCCCCGACGGCAAGCCGGAGCACCTTAACCTTCGAGGCGGATGCCCAGGCAGGGTGAGTATGAGAGCAAATGGGCTCAATACTGCAGTATATGTACGAGAGAGGCATGCTGATATTCCATCTTTGCGCAGCTTTGCGGCCTGCCCATCCTCCCATGCCGCTGGTGAGTGTGAATTCTCGCCACTGTACAGCAAGCAGATCTATGGGGAAGCCGGTAAACTAATGCGTTTGTGCCTATTTGTAGTGACTGCTGGATTATCCCCCTGCCGTGCTGTTAAGCATCAAATCTGAAACATCCTTCATGAGAGGGTATCATGCTCCTGGACATAAGGGAACACTGTAGCCATAGCTTTCTGCTGTAGAACACACGCGTACAACATGGGGCAATCGTACCCCTCCAACAAATCACCACGAGCGCTGCGAGCGGGTCAGCTTCCGCCAAGTACCACTGACCGCAACAATTTTTTTCATGTCCTATGTTTCTTGATTTTTGGGGGTTTGAGACGCTGAAGCAAGTCGTTCAGGAAATCGTCCTGGTCAGGCTGAATGAGACGTTAGCGATTCGTCTGGGCTCCGTAACTAAAAATGCTTACATCGTATGCGAGGAGGCCTTCTTCGAGGCTTTCGAGCTCGCGCTTGGAACTTTCCAATTCTTGCAGGGCTCTGGAGGAGAGAGAAGCTCTGGAGCCAGTCTTCTTTGACAGGAACTGCTTTGCCAGGGGATGGAGCTAGAGTACTTCGACTCAGTAGTGCTACCAACGAATTAAACCGATGATGGGATTAGCGTACCTTATCCGCAATCTCACGAGCCTCATCCTGCTCCGCGTCTTCACGTGCTGGTCGAAAGCTTTGTAAGCGCGCCTCTTCATCGGCTAGAAGCCTGTACAGACGTTGTCAGACCGTTGAGTAAGGTCGCAAGTTGTTAGACGACTCACCCCTGCTTTCTCCGGGCACGGCGCTGGTCGCGCCTTAATGCCCTTGTCTCTGAAGCTATGCGGTCTTCTAGCTGGTGCTGTACCATAGGGAGATAAATGTGAGGTGAGATCTTTGTGATGTACTGTGTCTTAACCCACGTCATTCAAGGCGAGCAAGTCTTGCAGATCATTGTCGAAGTTGTCGGTAAACTGCGCATCCAGGCTTTTTCGGTATGCGTCAACTCAGGCACCAATTGGACTTTGATGAAACCACTTCTCTCACGTCTTAAATATTGCCTTCATTATTTGCGCCCGCGTGTCTTTCGACAGACCAGTCTCCTCGCTGGCAGATCTACCTAACCCCCCTCAGTCGGGCAAAGGAATCAAAGAAAGGGCTAGAGGCAAAACCAACCGAAGTAGCGACATCCAAATAGATGTCAGGACCGAGCCCTGAGGTTCTGTCGTTTCCATGTAGGCCGTGGGCACAACTTTCTCTTGAGTGTGTTCATCAGGAACGTTAATTCGAGGCATTGCTTCGCGTTAAGTCACTTGCTTCTTTCTTCTCCAAACATGTTCTACTATCCACACAGTCAGAAAGGCTAGATGCCCATCACGCGTGCCCCTGGACTTGTTAATCTCGCCAGGCCGTTGAGGAATCGCCAAAGTCGGACTGTAAACACTTTCAGTCAAATGGCAAAGCACAACGTGATCGCCATCATTGGAACGTACGCCGACAGCAGCTAGTGTAGCATTAGCAGCCTCGCCGGCAGCGAGAGGTCTGATGTGAAGTGTGCTGCGTCTTCCTCACAGTACGGGTGTTGGCAAAACGCAGCTGGCACTGGATCTTGCTCGGTCAATTGAAGCCAGAGCGACAGGCTCACCTCGCAATGCAGAGATCATAAATGCCGATTCTATGCAAGTTTATCGAGGTTTGGATGTCATTACGAACAAAGCAACTCAGGAAGAAAGAGCCGAGATACGTCATCACCTGATGGATATACTAGATCCTGGTGAGGAGTACCGGGTCGACCATTTCCGACAGGATGCTATGAATGCTGTTAGTACACCATATACTACCAGTGTGGCTACGCCGCACATTAAAGCTGAACTGGACATGCTACAGATTGAAGAGGTTGCAAAGAAGGATGCTCTACCCATAGTGGTTGGCGGTACTATGTATTTCGTCCAACATTTGTTATTTCCAGGAAAGTTGGTATCAGCGGAAGAAGAAACCAATTTTGCAGGTGGAGTAGCGTGTATTCGGAACTTGGATGATCTAGGCGAGCAGCAGAGAAAATCCGTCACTGCGTTGAGCTCCGATTTACGAAGGCTAATTTTCGAGTTCGAGAAACTGCCAATGGTATCGACGCCCACTTCCTTTCCGCCTGGTTTCCCTAAAGAAACACTTCCTGACAGCATGCAAGACCCTGAGGCATATACCGCAGCCGTTTATCAGTGTCTAAAGGCCGTCGACCCTGATATGGCAACTAAATGGCATTGGCGGGATATTCGCAAAGTCAGCAGAAGCCTGCAAATATACTTACAAACCGGACGACCACATAGCTCGATTATGCAACAACAGGCGGAGGTATCGCAGGAGGCAGAGTATGTCGAAATCATCTGTGTTGATGACAGTCCCGACTCTGACGAGACAGCAGGTACCGCACCTTGATCTTCTGGCCGTATTCGGAACCCGGTGTCCTCGAAAGACGTCTCGATACTAGGGTGGAGCAGATGTGCACAGTAGGTGTTCATTCGTTCACATAGCAAACTAGCGCTAATAAGCTCGCCATTAGAAAGGACTTCTTGACGAGATTCGAGGATTGCGGAAGCTCGCTGCGGAAAACGGACATCTCGATCTGTCTAAAGGTATCTACCAAGCCATTGGTGAGTTGCATAGATACTTTCTGCCAGATTACGCGTACTTTTCTTACGATGATACTTTATGCAGGCTACAAAGAATTTTCACAGTACTTTGAAGAGCAGGAAGTGAACGAAGACACTGAAGATGAGATATCTTACGATTCCCCGAAGTTTCGGCAGGCAGTAGAGGATATGAAGCTGGGAACTCGGCAATACGCACGGCGCCAGATCAAATGGATACGGAACAAGCTGTTACCGGTGATAGAGGCCTGCAAAAGCAGTGGACATCGTGATCAAGTATACCTATACCTCTTGGATGCCACCTGTAAGCTTGCCTTCCGCGGGACCACCGTCTCAATTGCTTGAAAAGACTTTCGTACACCGCAGCCCCGGAGGACTGGTCCACCAGCGTGAAAGAACCAGCGGAAGACATTCTGAGCGGTGGGTCGGCTTTGGGTCAAAGTCGATTTCATCAGTGAACTGAGGTCATGAAATCACTCGCGAATAGCGTTCTTGCGAGGTCAACCCATGCCCAATTCGACTTCGCTAAATCCCATGGCTGGCGTGCTCTTGCAACCCTCTACGAGTCGAAGGTGCAGGAAAGACCAACACGCTTGTGCGATATCTCGCTGATTTCTCTTGCATTAGACCAGCAGCGGGGACACCGGCCAAAGTGCGCTGTGACGTATGTACAATCGACATAGATCGTCCATATCTGGTCGAGGAAGGGGAACAAATGCAAGCGCATAGAGGTTCTCGAGCCCATCGGAAACGCGTGCAAAAGCTTGCTAAGGTGCAACAAAACCCTGCCAGGCAGCGAAATCATCTAGACGATGTGCCTCAGAAGTGATTAGCAGACTCGTGCGCCTTAGCGCTTAACGCAAGCCAGGCCTCCCGAATCTGGGACCAAGGAGGAGTCTGTTGCAAGTTTGCAAGAAGGGCAGGACGATAAGAACAACATGAACTCTTTCACAATAAGGCTACAACAAGCAAGTACCGGGAACTCTATAGATCCTCTAGCCGAGCCTAGTCCTCCTGCATTCGCTTGCGCTTCTTCTCCCGGGCGCGCTCTTGCTTTTCCTTCGAGATCACCTTGATGCCTTTCCGTTTCAAGGCTTTGATCTTAGCTTGTTCCATCACCTTGGCATCCTCCTCGTCATCGAAGGTAGCGGATTCGTTCTCTGCTTCTACATCGGTGACATCGGATAGCTCCTCTTCTGCCGCATCAGTTTTAGACGCCACAGCGACATCGACAGCGGAGGCTGATCAGGGCGAAGAGAGAGGAAGAAACTCAGATTGTCAGCAGCTGTTGCTACTCATTGGTGTATAGCGGGACCTTACGTTGTTGGACTGGCTTTCCAACCTTGAACTTAGCAACGTAGAAGCCATCCATGTTGTGCACGTGAGGATAGAAGCGGCGAGTAAGCTTCAAGCTGGAGTCGAAATGCTTGCCCTTAAACGAGGTGAAACCTTCCTTGCCGAATCCAAGTCCGGTCTCTACGAGCTTCACGTGTGGGCGCTTGCGAAGTGCGTAGGCTACCACCGCCTCGTTTTCGTCAACCGTGACCGAGCACGTCGAATATACAAGGTAACCGCCAGTCTTAGAGTTGGGTGACACCGAGTCAATTGCACAGAGTATGAGCTGCTTCTGTAGATGCGATAAAAGGACGAAATCCCGTTCTGACTTGTTGGTCTTCACCGAGGCGTCCTTGCTGATGACACCAGTACCGGAGCACGGAGCATCGAGAAGAACACGGTCGAACCCGCCCATGACTTTGGGGAAGTCTCGACCATCATGATTGCACACAATGACATTCCTGGGATGCAAATCAGCGTTCGTGCCACTGTTTCACGCTCTGGCAGATCCGCTTACTTGCAACCGAGACGGGAGATGTTTGCAGAAAGACCCTTGATTCGAGCCTTATTGAAGTCATTTGCGAAGATAGTACCGGTGTTCTGCAGGAGTGCTGCAAGATGCGTTGTTTTGCCTCCCGGAGCTGACGCCATATCGAGGACTTTCTCGTTCGGCTGGGGGGCCAAAGCCATGACTGGCAAAAACGAAGAAGCTGCTTGAAGTATGTAGTGGCCGGCAAGATATTCTGGAGTCGCGCCAACAGGCACGCTGGACTCGAAGACCTGTAGACCGACCTTCGACCATTTACCGATGGGTTCTAGCGAAACGCCGCGGTTGATGAGAGTCTGTGCAAGCTCTCTGCGACGCGTTTTGAGGGTGTTGACGCGAATAGTCACGGGACGAGGGGTGTCGGAAGCATCGAAGAATGTAATGCACTGGCAGTGAAACAGAGTCAGTAAGGGCGACAATGATGTACCAATGAAGCAACAAACCTCGTCCACCGAAAACAGATCGACGAGCTTTTCCGCAAGAAACTTATTGTAGCCATAATACGAGCATATATCGTTGATGAATTGTTCAAAGACCTCACTACGGCTCTTTCCAGTCTTCTTGCCATGGATTCGCCAATCTGCCAAAGCTCGAGTGGCACTTGCTATGCGCATCTGCACAAGATGAATATCAGGTGGCCCTCTCTGGTCGTCATTGTCTGAAGCCAAGTTCAGGGCCATATCGTCTTCATCCTCGTCAAGGAGATCGTCCTCGTCGTCAAAGCCCTCGAGATCTTCACCCGCCAATGCTAGATCCCCATCCATACCCTCTTCGTCGCCCGAGGTCATCTCTTCCTGGTCTCCGCCGAGTGCGGATAAGTCCACCTCTTCTTCAACATCGCTGAGTATAAGATGTCAGAAAGGTCTTCTCTTGTATGGGTAAAAACACTTACCCATTTCCATTGTTATCGTCTTCATCGCTCCCATCCTCTTCCTCTATATCAAACTCGTCTTCCATGCCTTCAACCTCATCATCCTGCGCATCCTGGCCTGCAGCGAAGGCTTCATCCAGATCCGAGTCATCTGCATCGCTATCTGAGCCCTCAAGCTCTGGTGCAGGGCCTGCACCAGCTTGTTCCGACTCGATCAAATCTTTCTCGTTAAACATAGCCCTGTGAAAGCACGTGAATACAGCACATCAAGCAAGAGTCGGCTTAAACTTCCTCGTCTAGAGGTCGTCGTAAGTTAAGTTTACTCACTTCCTTGCATCTGCTAATACACGGTCTTCATCCTCGTCATCGCTATCAGCTCCTTTGCGCGAACTATGCTTTTTGCCAGCTTTTGGTAATTTGCCGCCATTGGCTTCTGCAATCCTCGCACGCTTGAGAGCTCTACGTCCAGCGACGGGTGCATCTTGCTGCTTGGCCTTGCCTTTGCCCTTGCTACCAGGCTCGACAAATGGCTCAGGCGCTGGCTGTTTATTCCGCGATTTGCGTCCTACGATTTTGCTTGTCAGAAAAGCTGCAGCTCCTGTGGCCACATCAGGATTTTTCCTGCGAATCTAGCACTCACCGGTTCCACCCATGGCTGTCTCAGTAGGCCGTAGATGTGGCTCCCTATGATTCTGCTGCTGAAGCTACGGCTGCGACTGTCGTTTGGCCAGTAAGAGTGCTGTGAACAATGCAAGGTGGACAACAAGCTCGATCAAGTACAGTCGATCAAGATGCAGGCCAGTTCGGTGTATCAGCTTTCCAGCCGCGAGCACACCAAATGGACAACACGAACCTGTCCGCTGATCCGCAAGACTGTCTCGCTTGCCGACTTATTGGCACGGGAGCTTTCGCTCTTCTTGGCTTATATGCAATTGGCAGTGCACGTTACTATGCTCTCGACAAGGCAGCAACGGTCAGTAGAGGTGCTAGGATTGGCATGCGGCTAGCTGGCTATAGTGCGTGCGACTCAGTCTCCAACGTATCATAATGGCGCTGACTTTATTCACTTCAAAGGCTTCCTTGGTGCAGCTGCCTATAGATGGACAATACCGACGCGTAACACGCAGGACAGGAGGGCGAAAGAACCTTAAAACTCCCTTATGGTTTGGAAACATGACTCGCTATACAGATTCATTGGCATTTCATCTTAATCAATTGGGCTAGGTACACGAGTAAACTTCATAAGGATACAAAAGGCTACATCGAGAATATGTGATCATCATGTGAAAGATTCGTCAAAGTCCCATCGATAGTGTAGTATCCTGCTGGTTGAGGGGAAGCTCTGCTTCACTTCGTTCAAGTCTCTGCTTATTGGACGGTAATCTTCTTGGGAGCGGTGTCCTTGGCTTTGATGGGCAACTCGACCCTGAGCAATCCGTGATCCATGGATGCTTTGATGTCGCTAGGCTGGGTACCTTCAGGGACTGCAAGAGTTCGGCTGAAAGAACCGAAGGACCTTTCTTTGTGAGTAACCTTGGCATCATCGGTATATTCCTTCTCTTCCTCCGTGGAACCACTAATTGTGAGTCGGTCGCCCTCCAGGGAGATGTCTACCTTATCTTTAGATAAGCCTGGTAATTCTACCATTATTGTACTCTTGTCCTGTAAGGATGAATGGAAAGAAGACAAAGAAGGCGGAGGTGCGGTGTCAGGCACGAGGTTGCTATACAAAGAGTCAGGGGCGACTTACATCCTTCTGAATGACATCGAACTTTGGGTAGAACTTGGTGGCTCCATCTTGTCCAACAGCCCTTCGGTCGGAGAGACCAGCAACTAAAGGACCGAAGCTTCTTTGCAGCATGTTCTCAAGGAAGTCTTGGTCGCTGTCCCACGAGAATCGTGAAAGGGCCATAGTGAGATTGTGGCGCTTGTGTGGATTTAAAGAATGTTTGTGCTAGTTGATCAATGTTCGCTTAGACGAGTTGGTTGTAGTAGGAAGAGAGGAAACCAGCATCCTTCCACCGCCCCGCTTTTATACCCTTGCTCACGAACGCCGATCCTGGCCAAAATGCGGTGGAGACGGTGGCAATGTTCGAGCATTTTCTGGTGGTTACCTCCATCAGGGCTTAGCTGAGAGAAAGGTCACGAGGCCTGAAGCGTACTCTAGACAACAGGAGAGGCGACACGTCATGTCTTCATCTCACACTTCTGCCATCGACACGAATGACCTTATGGAGCATTGATTGAAAGCACGTGCGCTAGTCGAAGTCGGAGCGGTGTGGCGGGCCTATGACCGGGCTTTATTGGTCTTGTAAACTTGCTGATCACAGATCCACCAAGCATCAATTAACAGCGAGTCGTACCACCACTTGATGACTGGAATCGTTGCAGCGTGCCAGAGCGCATGTGCATCCAAGCATCGCAAGATAGCAGGGAAATCAAAGAGCTCTAGAGCGGTCAAGCTGCTCAGAACAGTCAGCACGACCGCTGGGCGCAGATAATGAGGGGCTCTGCGTCTTGGTGCATTCACGCTCGAGTCGTATAGTGCACGCTTGCTAGAGCCCGATTTCGGCAACGCTAGCTGAGAAATCGTCCAAGTGGTCCACAGGAGATTGTGAAGTAGACCGACGAAGACGTTGAACATCATGTTGTACGAGTAGTCGAACTTCCAGAATATGAGATATGAAATGTGACACAGAAAGGTGAAGCCTATGACCCAAACAAGTCCACGACGCCGAATAGCATTTATACGCATGGTATCTTCAGTACCTGCTGCATACCAACCCGTAATCCTGATAATCGCGTAGTAGAGATTGCAGAGAATCGACAAAGCCGCAGAGAAGTAGTCAAGCTTCTCCGTCCACTTCTTGTCTCGTGTGTGAAACACCATTGACCACACCCAGAGGTTGATGCCCGCGATAGGTACCGTTCGGAAGGCATGTAGAAGCGGTTTCGGAAAGTCTGGGGGCAGCTGCCTGATGGTTTTCCTCCCGTATTTAAAGTGCATGTACAGGTTTCCAGCGGAGAACAACACGGACATGGGTTCTTGCAGTCCCATGAAACGATAAAAAGGCCATTTGCCGTGATACTGGACGACGCGGTTCGGTGGCAGACCATGCAGTTGAGATAACTTTTGACTGGGCGAGAGATCACGAGTAAGTGCAATGTTGGTGAGGTTGTGCATGCATTGATACGAGCAGTCGTCCTCGCAAGTCCAAAACGTCACGCGCAGAGGTAGGGGAAGTTCGCTGCGTGAGCCATCATGGCAGGTTGTGCGGCACGCGCCGATGCATTGTCGATATGCAAGCGAGCGGTCGCCTACTGAGCCTCGTGATGGGGCGATGAGCAGACAGAGTGCTAGTAAGCACCCAAGTACCTTGCGCATCAGGTGTTGTGATAAACAACTGTATGTAAGTGCAATGGTGCTGTTAATTTCATCGAAGCGATCGAACTCGAGAGCACAGCCAGCTCTGGGAAACACAACACAGGGACGCCTCTTCGAGGCTATGATACAACCGGCGTCTTTGCGTCGTTGAGGATACTGTCTGAATTGTACTTGAACTTCCTAGAATTTGACCGAAGAAAAATGGGAACAACGAGAGTGAAAACACGGACAGGAAACCCGGGGGGGAAAAAAAAGAACAAAAGAAGTCGGAACGCCGTCGGTAGGGTTTGAACCTACGCAGTCGATGACTACTTGATGATCTTACGATTTCCTCGAGAGGAGAACGATTCAAGTCAAGCCCCTTAGACCACTCGGGCACAACGGCGAGTGCGCTTGGCAGCCCTTGGATGCCACGAAACTCATTTCTGCAGGTGAGACGATTTCTGTTTCTCGAGACGTTTTCTGTTTCTCCGCTGCCCGGCGGCAAGGGGCATTAGCACATCAACAACGTTAGGAAAGCCTCGACAGCCGGTAGAGCTAGTGGAGCGCATCTATATTTCCTTGTCCTTGAAACCCATAAGAAGGCGAGATTCCTCGTCTGCCTGCGGTCTCGCTCTTTTTCGCGTCCGATCACGTCTGCCGGAAGAGGAGCAGTCAATCCATCTATACGCCCTGAACCGGCTCAGCAATCCTCGTTCATGGATTGTCCTGGCAGGATTGTAGGCAGCATGCAAGTCATACGTTGCTTGGTTCTGCCATTTGGCATTGCGCCCTATTGCAGCTTTACGGATCCTTGGGATTGACATCCTGCAGTGCAGTGGTACAGAAGCGAGGGGCACCTCGCCAGCGATACTGATAAGCTGGTCTCCGGGACCTTGAGAACATGGCGATCCGGCTCATTTCTTTGCGTCCCGAATGAGCGTTCTATATATGTGTACAGTAATGGTAGCCATCAACAATGGCTGATCATGAGCCTCTTGCTGGCGCGAGTCCTCGATCATCTACCATTTCCCAGCATTCGGGACTCGCATCTTGGCTTCCGTAACGCTCAACCATCCGCCGCCGACAGCATAGCCATTCTATTGTCGATCAGACGCGCAGTATTCAAAATGGTAAGCTAGGTAGTGGTGTGCGCATAGCAGACCCATGCTTATGCCTCGGAGCCGTTGCGTGCAGTCGCTCTCAAACAAGCTCTCAATCAGTGATGTCGACCTCAAGGGCAAGCGAGTTCTTATCAGGTGAGTCACTGCAGGCTCTTACCGTTGTCTGGCTCCGAGGATACAGCTCATACAGTAGCCGTGCTCAGAGTTGACTTCAACGTGCCCTTCAACTCATCCGGCGAGATCACCAACAATGCCGTAAGTTTGAGGAGAAATACGGAAGCAGGTACCGACCGGCACCTGGCCAAGAACAGCTCATGGCGAATTGGCGAAATAGCGAAATAGATATGGGACGCCCTACTGACATGACATTCAAACGGCTCGCCAGCGTATCGTTGCGGCGCTCCCCACTATTCAACATGCCATCGACAACGGAGCCAAGGCTGTTGTCTTGATGTCGCATTTGGGGAGACCTGACGGCAAGGTTGTGCAAAAATACAGCCTGAAGCCTGTCGCGTCAGAGCTATCAAAACGTGAGCTAGTGTGTTCCGGCATCGACGTCGCTCCAAGACTAATTTGATCCTCTGTCGCTACTCCAGTCATCAAGAAAGACGTCGAATTCCTAGATGATTGCGTCGGTTCTGAAGTTGAGAAGAAGGTCAATGCTGCTAGCGGCGCACAGGTGTAAGCTCCTCTCATGATGCATACGCTATACTATTACCGCTCGTGGCTAATTTCTCTGCCGCCAGCATTCTACTCGAGAATCTCCGCTTCCACGCAGAAGAAGAAGGATCATCCAAGGACGCAGAAGGCAAAAAGGTCAAGGCCGACAAGACCAAAGTAGAGGAATTCCGCAAAGGCCTGACAGCCCTCGGCGACGTTTGTAGGCCGCCCAGATTTGTAACTTGCTAGAGTACTTACTTATAGTCGAACGCGTCCTCGACTGACAGACATTAACGATGCCTTCGGAACCGCTCATCGAGCCCACTCATCCATGGTCGGCGTAGAACTGTCTCAAAAGGCTGCTGGTTTCTTGATGAAGAAGGAACTGGAGTTCTTTGCCAAGTAGGTGTCGCAATAGCGATTTGAGCTGCTCAACAGATGTTCACGATTTGGCTTCTCTAGGGCTCTGGAGAAACCAGAGCGCCCCTTCCTGGCTATCCTTGGAGGCGCCAAGATCAGCGACAAGATCCAGCTTATTGACAACCTTCTAGACAAGGTGAACAGTCGTATAGATGTCAACCGTACTCAAAACCACTAACCCGCTGTCTTATCTGCCTGCAGGTCGACTCCATCATTATCGGAGGAGGCATGGCTTTCACCTTCAAGAAGACCATGGACAACGTTTCCATCGGCAATTCTCTATTCGACCAGCCAGGTAGTGAGAAGGTCCAGGAGATTATGGAAAAAGCCAAGAAGAACAATGTCAAGGTCGTCTTCCCAGTCGATTACGTTACTGGTGACAAGTTCGATGCCAAGGCTCAAGTTGGCAATGCTACCGATGCAGAGGGAATCCCAGACGGATGGATGGGTCTCGATGCCGGTCCAAAGTCGCGACAACTCTTCAAAGAGACCATCCTCGCGAGCAAGACCATCCTATGGAATGGACCACCTGGTGTCTTTGAATTTGACGCCTTTGCTGAGGGCTCCAAGGGCGCTTTAGACGCTTGCGTTGAAGCCTGCCAAAAGGGTGCAACAGTCATTGTCGGTGGAGGCGACACGGCAACTGTTGTCGCAAGTAAGCTACACGACTTCGCATTGGTTCCCCATGGACTTTCACTGATATTTGGATGATGCAGAATATGGCGCCGAAGACAAGCTCAGCCATGTCTCCACAGGAGGAGGTGCCAGTTTGGAACTCCTCGAGGGCAAGGTGAGCTCCCTGTTCTTTACAGTATCCATATGCGTTTTCGAGACTAAAACTCTCCATCTCGCTCGTAGAATCTTCCGGGAGTTGCTGCTCTCTCCGAGAAGTAAATTTGACAGCTTTTCCGATTGGAATCTACATTAATCCCGAAAGAAAACATGAGTTAGACTTACAAAATCGTGTGGATACGCGTCATGAAATCAAACCCTGCAATTTGGATGGCATCACATTGCCCTTTGCTTGCCCACAAATCGCGAGACCCTCATTCATGTCATTGCAAGCTGATCCATTGCGTTAGAAGCTTGCGTACAGGCAGTGGCTGATGGAATAGCCTGAATAAGGACACTCTCAAAGTATACTTGTTACTTGCTACATGCTATGCCTCGCACTAAGATACATGCAGACTACCGCCTACTCTGGGAAGGTACGACCCGCCTGCTCATCCCCGTCATCGAGTCTAACCCCTGTACCGAAGCATCCACAACAGAATATCCACTCCAACCATCCCATAGGTTGACCAGCTTCATCCTGGTCGTCTTCATCGTCCAAGCTATACTGTCTGCCATAATCCCCAGGCTTGTACACAGGCGAGACCAGCTGATCAGCAGGATCGTCTCGAGTATCGGTATAATACTGCTGCGTGTTCATGTAGCTCATGGGGCTGCGTACGGTGGGTGTCGACTGTCCGCTCGATGGGTGCTGCGATTCCGGCTTCTTAGGGCTATATGGACCTCTGGCCCTTGTCGACACCAGCGTCGAATTCCGGAAGTCCGCCAGGCGTAACAGAGGTTTCTTCGCAGAACGCGGCGTTCCTGCGTTGGATTTGGTGGGTGATCCTATTGGTGTTGCTGGGTTGGAATCGAGCTGCGCATATGATTGCGGAGCATGAGAGCCAATGTTGATTCCAGGTATGTCCTGATCTTCCAAATCCTCTATGAAGCGACTACCAGTCTTTGCAGCACGTTGTATGCGCTCCGGGAATGTAGCGGAGCTTGCGCTCAAAGGTTGTATGTGCGACAGGGAATCTAGGCTAGCCTGAGCCGAGTGTACACCACGCGATCGGTGTGGCTGCAACTCTACCTCCTCCACCTCTACCAGGCACGAACCATCGCCAAATATATCGTCTTTTAAGCTCGCGGACCGTAACTTTCGACTTCCTGCACGGTTATGTCCTCCCGGTGTGGAGGTAGATATCCGCTTCCCCGCGCTGCTCATTCGGCGAACTAATTGCGTAACAGTTCCCGCGCTTTCGATTGTGAAAGGGCCAGTACTCTGAGCTTGTTTTTGAGGAGGGGCATACCTACTACGGGTCTTAGCTCGTCTTAGCTTCTCTCTCTCCGCCCATTTCCGTAGATTCTGTTCACGAATGTGAAGCGAGAGTATAAAGTGGCGTCAACCGCGTCTTCCACCATGGGAAGATTTGCAATAACGTACGGCTTCAATTCGCTGCGATTCTGCCACGTTGTCTAAGCTTTCCTCATCTCGGTCATCGAGGGTAGACCGGCTATGCAGTTGAGGGGCCTCGGTGTAATCGTTGCTGCTCACTCGTCCTTTGCCCTTGCGATCACGCAACAACAAGCGTTCCGGCGTTTCGTGGTCGTTATGGGTGATTGTTAGGTCGCCAATGTCATCTTCTACATCCAAGGGTTTATCGCGAGTGGCATCCTCCGAGCCATGCTGTCTCTGCCAAAAAGGCTCTTCTGGCGCAGCGGAGTAGAAGGAGCGGGGCGAGCCTACAGAGACTCCGCTTGATGCAGGCGAAGTAGGTTGATACCAGCTTGAGTCGGCATTTGCGAATGGATCACGGCCCCCTGACGTTGAGGCTGTCGAGCTGGCAATACTAGAGCGACGGCTTTGCTGTTTGCGAGCTGACTCTCGGGCGAAAGGGGAGCCTGGAGGACTGCGGGTAGCAAGACCTGTAGACATTGAAAACTATAAGATGCCTCTTAATTCGATATAACTTGCTGTGTAGATGTGACAATTGCGCGTTTTCTCTCGGGCTTTCCGAGGGTATATCACCGGGCAACGCTTGACGGGGCCATAGACAAGTGCAGAAGGTTCGTCACTGTAGCAAGCAGAGTTGGCGACCGATTCGATGAGCGATATTGGCCCTTCTAGGAGATCACTGAGTTTGTACACTATTGCGGAACAAATCGCCGGTCGTGCTTTCTCCAAAGCTCAGTAGTGGCCGCCTCGCGGTATATGTTACGATCATATTTACTTCAGCTGCAGTTGGTTCTGCCCCGACCTCACTGTGGAATACTCAGCAAGTCGCAGTCTTTCAAGGCAAGACCTTTCCTGTGCGTGCAAGGAGGAAGCCAAAGAAGGCAGAAGGCCTGCATGTATGTCTGAATGCATATGCATTGCCGAACTCGCATACAATGGTACGACTGTTACGAAATGACCGTCAGTACGGCATGCTAATGCAAACATGTTCTATCCCCTTATAAAGATTGCTACAAGTCGTGAATGAAACGTCCCAGCTTGTGAGGCGGCAAGCCCACCGCCATTACTAAGCTAAATCTACTGATCCATGTTGAGAACAATGCGGCCGGTGAGTTTTCCAGCATGCATATCATCTGAAAGCACAGGAGAAATCTTAGCGCATGTAATCCTAGCACTGTCAAGATGTGTCTCGGCTCACCGTAGACCTTTGGTAGGTCTGCAAGAGGCAGAGTCTTGTACAGAGTCTTGACCTTTCCGGCAGCCGCCAAGGCCAGAGACTCGTAGGCATCCTGTCTGTTACCGACGTAGGATCCAATGATTCGCTTGGACAAGAAGACGGTCCAGAATACTGGAACCTTGATGTCGGTATCGGGTGGGAGACCGACTGCAACACAGACGCCGTGGGGTCGCAGGTACTCTAGAGCTTGTTCGTAAGCAGAGGCACCGGCAGCGGCGACGAGAGAGGCGTGAGGTCCAAGTCCGTCTGGAGTAGCAGCCTGGACAGCTTTGACGATGTCCTTTTCGGTTTTGAAGTCGATCCACTTCTCGGCACCAAGCTTCCTTACGAGCTGTTCCTTCTCGGAGCCGGTGTCGATAGCAATCACGCGGATACCCCTGTAATACATTAGCACATACGGTCAGCACATTAGATATACAATGGCCTCGAGCATTGGCTTACATGGCATTGGCATATTGGACAGCCAGATGGCCAAGACCGCCACCGGCACCTGGAATGACGAGCCATTCACCAGCTTTGACACCAGATTCTTTGATGGCCTGCGAATATACCATCAGATGTAGTCGGCGAGACAAGGCGTGGAATCGTTGAACATACCTTGTAAACGGTGACACCAGCGCACAAGATGGGTGCGGCATCGTCAAGCGGGAGACCATCGGGGATGGGGGTGAGCTGGGAGGTGAATGAGACAGCGAATTGCTGGAAAGATCCGTCGACGGAGTAGCCTGAGCACTGAGCGGACTTGCAGAGTGGCTCGAATCCTTGTCTGCAGAATTCGCATTTCTACGTAGGGTTGAAGGAAAAGCGTCGGAGCTTCAGCGCTATGCAACCCAACTCGCACGTGCAAGTCATAACCTTTCGTACTCACGTTGCATGAGTGGGCAATCCATTTGATACCGACGTTCTGGCCGACTTTGAGGTCTGTCTGGTCGTCATTCATAGCGACAATGTAGCCGGCACCTTCGTGGCCACCGATGAGGCTGTTGTAGCAAACCGAGCGCGTCAGCAAAGGATTACGGTCACGTGACGGGCACGTTGCGTTGTGCGGCCGACAGGGCACGGCCGAAGGATGTTAAAACCCACGGAAGCTTGTTGGGAACAGGCCAGTCTCCAAGCATGGCATGCAAATCGGTGTGGCATACTCCGGAGTCTGTCGTTGTGCATGTTGAAGACTTCAGCAAAAGACCCTTCGCAGGTGGAGAAGCCGGCTATGCGCCACCGGACATGAACGCTCCACGAGGAATGGGACAGAGTACTCACACTTGACGCGCACAAGAGCCTCACCAGGCTTGAGTTCGGAAGGTTGGACGACTGGAACAGTCTCTACAGATACAGGGCCGCCCTGTTATAGGAAGCAGTGTTAGAGCAAGGTCACTGATCGCCAAGGTTGTGAACAGCACTTGCCTTCTTGTGGAAAATGCAGGCCTATTGTACCGCACGTTAGCTGTCGGCTGCAGCATCGGTGGTGACAGCTTCTCACCCTCTGTTCCTTTGGGATGTTCATATCTTGGGACATGGTTGACGATTATTGGTTGTTCGGGTGTGTAGGGGGGCGGCTGGTTTGGAGTTTGGTGAAGCTATTGTTCTTGGGAAGTGAAGGAAAGAGAGGAGAGGCAGGAGGACTTTCCAGCTAATTTATATCCAGGTAGGATCAACGGAGAGGACCAGCTCGATGCGCGCGGCTCCGGGAAAGTCCTTGGCCTCCGAAAGGGATAGTGGGGCTCCGCTTCGTTACGTGACACTTCGATCCTTTCCGTTCTCGTGCGAAGTTAAAATAGGGACGTAAAGTTCTAGCATAGGCGAATTCAGTACTACATATAGGCCGAATCGCTTGAGCCTGGGCCCTCACACGCACACGGTTTGAGCTCGTCGTGACACGGGCGAGATGTCGATTTGCCGGCTAGGACATATACACTCGGTCAATCACGCGTTAGATCTGACACATTCCCTATTGTTCTTCATCTTCACCTAGGAAGGATATTGCGGGGCATCAAGAGCATCACAAGCACAGGGCTTTGCGGGCTTACCCGGAAGCCTGCTACTCCCGTGCTTCAGCAAGGCAAAGTCTAGGCACGTGCTGGGTGCTACGGCGAACCGATAAGCTTCAGTCAAGACATTCAAGAGGCCTCAAATTATGTGATTTCGACGGTAAATGTATGATACCAGCAGGAATGGTTGGCCGCGATAGCTGTCTACAACAAAAAGTGGCCGCTTCCCTGCCCCGTTTACACTGGTGTAATACGGTACCGGTACCGCGAACGTAGCTTGACTGCTTTCGACTGCCCGCGCCATACGGTCGCGTAACGCAACGCCTGCTGGCTGATAGTCCGACTCGGTAGCTTATTCCAGTTTCGTGTATACTATAGTGTACCCGATCGCGGTCGATACCGATACGGCCGTTACACACACAACTGACATACGTTCTAGAGGATTGAAGACGGAAGCCTGTAAATACTCATGCCGCTCGACTGGTCTCGCGACGGCAGATATGGTGCGGTGGTTTTTCGGCATTGACCGCGTAAGAATTGTACTTCAACTTTCTTCAGACAGCCTTCCTCAAGTTGCCGCGGCAACGGGAATTAGCCGTTTGCCGTCTCCCTGAGTTGCCCTCGGCCGCTACAATAGTAGTATCATGACCAAGACCGCTATTTTGGCCAAAAGCGCCCTGTCAGCCCAGCCGCGGTTCTGATAGTTAGGCGGTGTTGACGGCAACGAGCTCTTGGACAGTGTTGTTTGTGCAAGTCGCATGCAGTGTTATACGGTAGTTATGGTGCACAGAGCGATTGCCTGATCTTCGATTGCCGGCAGCCAGGCAAGCGGTACAGACATTGCGGGGCTCCCGGTCAGGGGCTGGAGGTTGGGGGACCAACTTAAATGCCAGCTTGAGATGCCGGATCATCGCTGCTGGCCGTCGCGCACCAGCTAAAGGCCGTTTTGGGTTTCAGCGCCACAGCACGCCACGCCATCCCGTTCTTTCCCCGGCCCGCATCCCGGATGGATGGCCACCTGACCATTCTCGCGGTGGCGAGTCCCGAGCGAACAGGCACACCAATGGAAGCCCAGCTTCGTAAGCAGAGCGCGAGGAGCAGACGCTAACCCCGGCCCTGCAAGCGCCTTTCTGGGGCTCCGGATTGTGCCGTCCATACGTCCGGCCCCTCCCTGCTATTGCCTCCGTCTCGCCGAACAGCTGAGCCTTCTCCAACTTCTTTGTACATACCGCGCACACTTTCTCGCCGCAAATCCCATCTGGCAAAGTCCAGGCTTTCGCAGCGGCGCTTCTCTCTTTCCTTCCTACTCGACACAGGAACACGAGCACAGTTTCCTTCCTACCTCCTAGATACCACCACACAACCTACTTGCAGTCAACCCCCACCATGTCCACTCCAACTGTTAACCTCAACTTCGGCGAGAATGTCGGCCTCAAGTCGTCGTCCTTCTCCGGAGGTGAGCTGCACTGTTGTTTCCATGCAATCCGTACGTGCCACCCACTGATAGACCACCTCTAGGTCTTTTCATCAACAACGAGTTCGTTGCTGGTGAAGGCGGCAAGACCATCGAGGTAAGTTTGGGCGCGCTTTCTTTCAAGCAGTAGCTTCGTGGCAGGAAGGCTTACGTCGCCCTCGTTCGCAGGTCATCAATCCCTCCACAGGGGAGAAGATTGGCGAGGTTTCAGAGGCGTCCCCCAAGGATGTCGACCGCGCCGTCGAAGCTGCACAGAAGGCATACGACACCGTCTGGGGTCTCAATGCCACCGGTCGTCAGCGCGGAGAGCTTATGATCAAGCTCGCCGAAGCCATCGAAGCCAACATTGACGAGATCGCTGCTATCGAGGTCAGTCCCTGCATGCCGGCACATGCATCCACGTTTCCCAGACCGCTTGCTAACGACGCCGCTCTTCCTCCCTCCGATCATCCTCTTGCTTTCGCTTGCCGGCTCGTCTCCGCAATCCCAACCGGGCCGCGACGCCACCACGTGCTATTGAATTCGAAATCCGCTATTCCATCCGGTTCCATGATCTGCAACTTCACTGTCATTCCACTACACAGTCCGCAGACAACGGAAAAGCTTTCTCAATCGCAAAAGGCTTTGACATTACCGAAGTCGCCGCGTGCCTCCGTTACTATGGTGGTTGGGCTGACAAGAGTAAGCAGGCTACACCCCTCGTTGCTACCAGACGACAATGCAGCTAAACTTGGCGACCTTCTACCCCATCAGTCCACGGAAAGACCATCGAAGTCAATGACGATAAGATGGCTTATACTCGTCACGAACCAATTGGTGTCGTCGGACAAATCATCCCATGGAATTTCCCTGCTCTCATGTTTGCCTGGAAGTTGGGTCCCGCCCTGGCCTGCGGTAACTGCATCGTAATGAAGACAGCCGAACAGACCCCACTATCCGCCCTAAAGATTTGCGAGCTTATCAAAGACATCTTCCCTCCCGGTGTCATCAACGTTATCACTGGTTACGGAAAGATTACAGGCCAGGCCATCGCTTCCCACATGAAGATTGAAAAGGTCGCCTTCACTGGCTCGACGCTTGTCGGTCGTGCCATCATGAAGGCTGCTGCCGAATCCAACTTGAAGAAGGTCACCCTCGAACTCGGAGGTAAATCTCCCAACATCATCTGCGACGATGCCAACCTCGATGAGGCTACATCATGGGCATGCTTCGGTCTCTTCTTCAACCACGGACAATGTTGCTGCGCTGGATCACGCGTCTACGTCCAGGAGAGCATATACGATGCTTTCATGGAGAAGTTTACCGCCAAAGTCAAGTCCCTCAAGGTTGGTGACCCATTCAACGCGGATACTTTCCAAGGCCCCCAGGTCTCGCAGCTCCAATTCGACCGAATCATGGCATACATCGATGACGGAAAGAAGAGTGGAGCCAAGACACTCATGGGTGGAAACAGACATGGAGACAAGGGTTACTTTATTGAGCCAACTGTCTTCACCGACGTTAACCCGGACGCCAAGATCGTCAAGGAAGAGATCTTCGGACCTGTCGTCGTTGTTACCAAGTTCAAGGATGATGCTGATATCATCAAGGTAGCCAACAACTCCGTATACGGCCTCGCCGCCGCCGTCTTCTCCAGAGATATCAGCCGAGCGCTCAACATCGGTAACAAGCTACACGCCGGTACTGTCTGGATCAACTGCTATAACCAACTTCATTCGAACGTACCTTTCGGTGGTTACAAGCAGTCAGGTATTGGACGAGAATTGGGAGAATACGCTCTTGCCAACTACACCAACGTCAAGGCGGTTCATGTTAATCTCAATGCTCCTCCTCCGATGTAAATGGTTCGATCAAGGCCCTTTGAAAGTAGCTAAAGTCGCATGGTGTTCACTGTAAACCAGACAGCTCTGGTAGAGTTCGCATTGTTTGTATTTTAGCCGGCGCATTCCATTACTAGCCTACTCTTCCTCCTTTCTCGATTGATTTAGGTCACATTCCCTCTCCGCTCGTGTATCTCTAGTGGGAATAAATGAAAACATCGCAACTTTTTGCTGGTACTCATCCGCTTGTACGAAAGCTCTTGCCTGTCTGTCTAAATATATTCGACCGGCCATTGCTGGTTTCTTGATGTCACTCGGTGCAGGAGTCTTTATTGCATCCTTGCTCTACCCTAGTCCGCTAATTGTGGCGTAAATACAGCGCGCGGACCTGTCACAGCCAAAACATCCGGAAAAGAGGTTCAAGGGGCCAGCCTTTCCTTGGATACACTCGCTCTCCTGGCTTTATACAAGCGGGCGGACGCGTTACGGCGGCCCTCATGTCACACAGCCGGAGGGACGTTGTGTGCGATGGATTATTCGCTGGCGTCCACTCCAATGTATACTGTGCCTCCTATCATTTCCGCATCGAAAAAGCTTGCACCGCACAACGCTCAATACGTATAATTCATCCCTCGTATGTGAACGTTTGATCCTTGAAATGCCGCATTCTATCGGTTTTGGAACTAGTGACGACAACTGCAAACGTTTGAGTCGCACCCTTCGACCAAGCTAGTTGGAACATATCTTGGCGAAGACGCCAGCTTTGCTGAGCTGTGCGGTACAATTCAGCATTATATGGTGGACGGCTGTAGCCTACCGTTTCTGCAGGGAAACGCCAAGGCGTGAAAGATGCGCGTTGTAGGAAGCAGGCTGGCCTTCTGTCCAGAGGTACAGCAGCTATGTATTGCAGTATTGGCCGCCAACCGTGCACAGTGTCATCGATGTCATCCTGCTGGAGCAGCCGACGCCCGAACGGTGCAGAGGAAAAAATGAGCCGTAATGCCTTCGCATGCTTTGCGGCATTTAGCGCCATTGTTGGCGATACTCATCACGCGTTGTGCGGTGCGAACTACCTTCTGAACGTTTTTCAAAGCAGTTTTGACTTTGGTAGCAGACTACACCACTAATTCCAGTGCACGAGATATCACTCCCGCTTCTGTCTCCTAGCAGTTCAGTTACTCACTTGGCTCCGTCTCTTATACTTCTTGACTTGAAATTCTGGTAGAGGGCACTGTCTTCGGGGTCGGATCCGCCTATGCTGCAGCGGAAGCAATGATGCACGGAGATGCTACATGTTCTACTGCTCATCATTGAAAAACGGTAGCCCTTCCTGAATAAGAAACTCGCCAGACTCGATGCCAGGTCCAGGTGATTTGAAAATTCTTCACTTATCGGACAGGGCATTGTTGGCCGAATACATTACGGCGCCAGTAAGTCAAATTGCTAGCAACACTGCCGACCATGGAACAGCCAGCTCATAAACGGTCTTCACTTCCCCAATTCAAGCAAAAATAAACCTCTCACAGATACGATTTTGGTTCCTACTTTTTCGCAACTACGACATAGCAGTTGAGTGAGTAGTTAGCAAGAAGGCCCTTCGCGTGCATAGCCAAGGTGGAACGCAGGATCTTCTTTCTTCACTGAGCCATCGGCGATATGTGCAACATATCGAGCATGCTTTCCGGCATTATTTTTTAACTCATTTGTATACCTTTCATAGACTTTGACGACATGCCCAAGGAGCTGTACGAGGCAGGAATTTTTGTAACGAGAAGAGCCTGACGTGCTGAAGCAGCTTCTGGGATCAGTCTCGCTATGCGCGAGCTTTCGACTATCATCGCTTTCGCCCAGTCTGGACATTGCGCAATCTCTGTCAAGGCTGTACAGACAAGACGATACGAATAGTACCGACTTTCTTGACAATAGCCTATGTTGATGCCGGTTGTTCGCAGACTCCGCTCCTGTTAAGATGGCAACGTATGCTTGAAATTTCGGAGCAGGCGTGTTATATGGTGTGTCTGCTGCGTTGTTGTTGCCACTGCAGGGGGAATACATGAATAATGCGGGAAAAGGTAGTGATACTCGCAGTAAGTGCGGATGCAGTGTCTGCCAAGAATGGTCGCATTCCGAGACGTCGTGCTGTAGCTGGAGGACTCCTGTTCCTCATCGCAAAGCTTCATGATCGAGCTTGCTCTCTTTACAATTCCAAGCGAGTATCGCTCAGCGGCGCTGCACAGGGTGAAGGGTCTTGAAACATCGCAAGGCATATCCTGTAGTCGAAAGAGGCGTTAAAGATGTCTACAGGCGAGTTCTCGGGTCTAGTTCAGCTGCAGTCTGCCAGCTGACAATCTGGAAACATCCATGATAACAGTCTCGCAGATGCGTCTCACCGAGGAGCGCAAGAACTGGAGAAGAGATCACCCATTCGTATGTCGATAAATGTCGATGGCCGTCAACGAAAGGAATCGCAGCGATCACCTCCGCCTTGCAAGATGATTCTGTTTCGCCTGGCTTTGAGCATCAACAAAGCTATCATCGTGAACTGCGACTGACTTGCACGCGTTTCAATCACGATTCTGTTCTTCAGGGCTTCTATGCTAGACCAAGGAAGGAAAAAGATGCTCTCAACTTATACGTCTGGGATGTTGGTATTCCTGGCAAGGAGGATGTGAGTATTTACCGTTCCATCGTGCTGCTTGCAAGACGCCTGCTTGCGGCGCAGACAGGAGATAGGGATACTATGACTGACTGGATCCACAAATAACAACAGACGCCATGGGCAGGAGGTGTATACAAAGTCGTGATGTCTTTTCCGGAAGGTAATCACCATTTCGCTCTGTCCATTAGCTTGTACTTCGGCTAAATCTGCCAAATTATACAGACTACCCGTCAAAGCCCCCTAAATGTATGCTCATAGCTGTATGCTTTTCACGTTACCTTAAGCCTCTCTGACCAGTAGTCCATTGTGTACAGGCAAGTTCGAGCCGCCTCTGTTCCACCCAAACGTCTACCCTTCGGGCACTATCTGCCTGTCTATATTGAACGAAGAAAAGGCATGGAAGCCTGCAATTTCGATTAAGCAGGTATGTCTGCTGCAAATGACATTACGCCTGTGTTCGTGGCATAGCTTACGTTGCTGATCTACTTGCGCGGTTCTGCAGATCTGCCTGGGCATACAGGACCTCCTAGACTCGCCCAATATCGAAGATCCAGCACAGACCGATGCTTTTGCCCTGTTCCGCAAGGATAAGGTTGCATACGAGAAGAAGATTCGTGAAGTAGCAAGGCAGAACGCTCCCAAAGACTAGATCTGGGACCAAATATGGGAGAGGCGGATCGTGTACAGGCAAGGTCGACTGAATGATCTGAACCGCATCATATAGCTTATGTTATAGCCTTATTTATTCGGAGGTACACGAGGTGACAATCGATTTCGGCCCCCTTCAGTATAGCAAAAACCGTTGTTTGTTGTCGTGTATAATACACATGTAAGCTGACCGAGGCGTAAGGCTAAGCTGTAAGAACCCATCGCTACGCGTGTATCCCTTTCCAGCAGAGATCGTATGCGCTCCCTTTCCTTCAGGCACACGGATCTGTTCTGAATCTTTTGCTGCGGCTCTTGTGACAATCCGTCATATCTTAGGCGAACGTGACCCTGCTCCGCGTAGCAACTGTCGACACTGCTCAAGTTGCATTTCCGATAGATCTGGTCGCGCTTCAGACTGAAAGGGTAGGTGAAGGTCATAATGGATTAGAATATTGCTCGGAAGGCGTTGCAAATTGGAAGCAGCGTACTGAGCAGAACGCGTCGATTACACCGGGTATTGGGACTGTAAATATGAAGCGGAGAGAGCTCCGTTTGCGTCAGTCTCTCATAACCTAGAGATGGCGAGATCGACATGACGCACACGGAGCAGCGTTACAGCGGAGATATGCGCAGAGAACGCCCAAAGCAACCATGAATACGACCCTCATGACGTGGACCCCTGTCTGCTGTTGCAAAGTCGAGCGCCGTCTAGCTCCCACTCTCTGCCTACATGAGCCGATTTGTCTTGGTCAAACGGCTGTCCGGCTGCCTTGCGGTTGGCGGCGCACCTTTCATAGCTTGAGGTGCAGTATGACCTCCCGCCATCGAAATGTGTGTAGCGGGAGCGTGTTTTACCTGGATTGGTGTGCGCTCACGTAAATTCGCCAGCTTCTTTCATCTGCTTGTAGAGTTCGAAGCCGGCATCCATCAGGTCTCGGTATTCTGGATCAACGTCAATTTCTATGCGCCTGGCCAGCCCAGCTCTCTCTTCCAATATAACAGTGCCATATGTTCCCTCTTCCTCCCTCGGTGGTAAAGCCCGACCTAGCGTGTCCATATTAAAGGTTGAAGAAACGGGTCCGCCTGTCTCGGGTCGTAGATATGACAATGCTGGGTTGTCCTCTTGATTAATCTCATCGGCGTAGTCCTCTGATGGAGGTAAGGGCACGCCAGTGGCCTGTCTCTCCACAATCGAAAGGCGAGCTAGGAAGTTCTCTGCCTGTTCCGCATATTGTTGTGGATCTTGCTTCGTGGAGAGAGTCTTCGATGCATCGGCCTCACTTCCAGTGATCGCAGCCTCTAGTTGGTGTAACTGTTCAGACGGTATAGCCACTGACCTTGATGGCTTCTCGCCTCCCTGATCTTTCATTTCCATATCTTCGAGTAACTGGACAGGCTGTGTTAGATCTGGCATCTCAAAGGCGTTCTGTTGCAGACAGACGGTCTCGAACCATATCGAGCGTCTGGCACAGTCGTCTGAACAGAACTTCATTGCTGCTGATGTGTCGAAGACTCGCTTGGCGCGTAGATTGATTCGATACTGGAAGTTCAATATTATAGATGAGTGAACATTTGAGCATATTGCGAAATCGTCGCTAAAGCGTGCAACCCAATACGAGAGTGGACTCACCATAGGCTGCTCAGCATTATAAGCACGGCGCGGCATTTGGTCGCATGCTGGATAGGCGCACATGTCTGCAACCCATCTCTCGGTCATTACGTCTCGATAGGCATTGGGTTTTATTGACCGGGCCTGTAATAGGAAGGAAAGTAGATTAGCCACAGCTGAGGACACTGGTGATGTTCACATAGGAGCAGATCATTGGAGGTAACGATATCATCGCCGAGAGGCTTTCAGGAAATATTTGCAGCGGAGAGACCGAGGTACTTGCCCAAGGCACCGAGACCGAGCGACTTGACTTGACCTGTCCGAGAGCTCCGTATAGAGGATGGTACATGCCTCTGCGGTCTGGCCCACCCCAATGATCTGCTCGAAGCTAGATTTCCCAGATCCACTTACGGCATCCCTTAGCAGTCGTCGATCGACCGGACCACTAGACAATCTTGACACCCAGCGTAGGGTGTCGCGCAGGTCGTTCATTGCGCGGTTCTCCATAGCTTTAGAGTTCTTCGCGAATCTGTCGGTGTCGCTCGTTGGATGGGCTCCGCCGCCAGTGCCGCGGGACTGAGGTTCCACCGCACCAGTGGAAGACTGGCTGACAGTGCTGCTGCCGCCTGGATGATGCTCCACGACGGTATATCGCTGCGGGAACGGCTTGTTCGAGGCTGAAGAACCATCCTTGTCGCTCCGAGACAGTTGAGCGCTGCCGGTCGCTCGTGGCCGTGCCATAATCGCTGTCCAGTCCGTTAGTATGTGCAGTCGGGCATAATAAGAAGCAACAGCGTTGCTGTCTTGAACTCGAAAGCGTAATCGCACTTTCTGCAGGCTGCAGCTGCCGCGGAGAGAGCCCGAGACAGTGCAGGGGGTCCCATGGGGATCTGTCTAGTCAACTGAGCCGTGCCCAGAGTACGGCGAGGTGCCCCGCTGGTCCTGGTGCGGCTACTCCGACCATGCCACCCGGCTTCATCTCCGTTGTTGAGCTTTCGGTGACAGCATCTTGGCTTCGCTCGCACAAGTCACACCTCGCACACATCAGCACATATCGACATGGTCAAAGTCAAGCAACCTCTCTTCTTCCTGATTCACGATGGCTGGGGCTACGGCAACTTCGGACAGAAGGGAAATGCCATTGAGGCTGCAGAGACGCCATGCATGACGGACCTCGAGAAAGACCCACAGAACGCTTTTACAACCATCGATGCAAGCGGTCTGTCCGTAGGCCTTGTTGATGGCTTGATGGGCAACTCAGAAGTCGGGTGAGCAGCCAGAATGTTTGCTGGTTGTTGCCAGTATCAGCTTCAGGAACTCGGGGATTCGCCCAGCTGATCTTCCGACCTGCCTGCCATTTATCATTTGCTGGCATACGACCAACGTTCTGCTACTCCGCGCTGCATTTCAACGGTCCTTTCACCTATAGCCACCTCAATGCTGGCGCAGGCAGAATCGTATGGCAGGACATTGTCAGAATTGACCAGACAATCAAGAAGAACGAGCTTTTGAAACAAGAAAACATTGTGAAGAGTCTTGAGCAGGCCAAGAACGGCAATGGCCGCGTGCACTTCCTTGGACTTGTGCGTTGAACGGGTCACAGCGATTACAGCATCTAGACTGAGGCATACTGACATCTGGAAATCCGCCAACCTATATCAGGTCTCTGACGGTGGAGTACACTCGCACATCAACCACCTCAAGGCACTGCTTAGAGCTGCCAAAGAGACAGGTGTTCCAGAAGCATTTGTTCATTTCTTCGGTGACGGCCGCGATACAGACCCTAAGTCTGGCCTCGGGCACCTCAAGGATCTCCAAGCTTATATGAAGGAGATCAACTATGGTCAGGTTGCTACCGTAGTTGGACGCTACTATGCTATGGACAGAGATAAGCGATGGGAGAGAATCCAGGTCGCTGTCGATGCGCTTGTCCAAGGCAAGGGAGAGGACTCCGAAGACGCAGTCAAGACTGTCGAGCAGCGATACGAGAATGGCGAAACTGACGAGTTCTTGAAGGTGCGTATGGACAGCGCATCTTGACGCTTTGATCCTACCCCTCTTCCTTGGACTGATACCTCCACCGTCTCCCCCAGCCCATCATCCTGGGTGGCGAGCAGACCCGCATTCACGATGACGACACTCTCTTCTGCTTCAATTACCGATCCGACCGTATGCGCGAGATTGTTACCGTCCTTGGACTGGAAGATAAGCCAGTCGATACGAAGACGCCCAGCAACCTTCACATCACAACCATGTCACAGTATAATTCGGAATTCCCGTTCGCGGTTGCGTTCCCTCCACAGGCAATGACCAATGTTATGGCCGAATGGCTAGCTAAGCAGGGTTGCAAGCAGTGTCACATTGCCGGTACGAAGACGAACTTTTTGTTGGCCTCTGCTACGACGAATATTCTAACGCACTCGTTCTGATAGAAACCGAAAAGTACGCCCACGTGACGTTCTTCTTTAATGGAGGCGTTGAGAAGCAGTTCGAAAATGAAGATCGACATATGATCCCGTCACCAAAAGTTCCCACTTACGATATGCAGCCGGAAATGAGCGTTCAAGGTGTCGCAGACAAATCCGCAGAAGTCATCAAAACCAAGGAATATGACTACATCATGTGCAACTTTGCTCCTCCTGACATGGTTGGCCATACCGGTGATTATGAAGCCGCTGTTAAAGCTATCACGGCCACAGATAAGGCCGTCAAGACGATCTACGATGCTTGCAAAGAGGCTGGCTATGTTTTCGTAAGCTCTTGCTTCCCATATGGACCCCTAGGCAGTTCGCTGACTAGGCTAACAAACCGTCCACAGGTCGTAAGTGCCGATCACGGCAACGCAGAGACAATGATAAATGAAGATGGAGGCCCGCTCACTTCACACACAACGAACCCGGTGCCCTTTATCATTGCTAATCACGGCGGCCGCAAGTTCACCAAGGATGCCAGTGAAGGTGCTTTGTGTGATATTGGCCCTACGTGTTTGGAAATCATGGTACGGACGTTCCTTTCCTTCCTGGCGTGGCTGGAAACTGAATGAATGCATATGTTATACAGGGCTTGCCTCAACCAGAAGAGATGACTGGAAGATCACTCTTGCAGAAGTAGAGATGATTTCAGATAGATGAAAAACCATTGTTCTAGAGCTTATGATGCATCAGCAATAAGTATGGACAGAAAAGCCTGGATAGAACTGGCAATACAGCCCTGCCGTGCTACCAAAAAAAACGTCTATGTCTACACAGGATTAACAAGCTTTGATAGTATCTATACCCTGATTAAGCCAGTGGTGGCCAAGTCGGCAGTTTACAGTATCTTGAAGGCGATGTAGGGCGCTCGTGCCCTCGTACGCATACATATGCCTGACTGCCACGTGGGATCTGCAGCACAGGACGCATTGCACCGTCGTTCTGCTTCGGACGCGACGGCTGGCGAATATGCCACCGCCCATACAACACGTGCACCCGCCGCTACATGATCGAGTCTCATGCTGAGGATCACTGACATCCTCCGCTCAACTGCATTTACTTTCTACAGTCTCTGGCTCAGCTCTTGAGGCTCGGCCACGCTCCCGTCTCCAGCTTGGGCGAATGTCATCATGGTACCGCGACCTGCTTTCGTACACCCATCGGGACTGTCGCCAACGGAGCATGAAACGTATACAGAGTGGATAGATGAACTGGACTCACATATTAACACGTTAGGAAGAGGACTGCGCTTTGGCGAGCTCACTGCATTCATCAGGAAGCGCACGCCGGTCGACCGCGAAGCAGAGGTGAGCTGGAAATCTGAGTCCCCCCCTGCATACAAAGCGTTTTTCAGCGCACTGGCTCAAGCTCATATACCACCAGATTATGTCCTTCTTTGGATCCGTACCGGAGCAGCAAAGTCTTGGTACCGGCGAGTTCGTCGCTGTATTGAGACTGGTAGGTCATCCTACATATACCGGGCATGATCGAGACATTGCAAAGTATACTTACGCTTCTTTAATATTCGCAAGCTGGCACATGCGCGCACCTGCTCGACCCTCACTCGAGATCATATTTTCATACAGGTAGGCTTTGTTTATCGTCCTTTGAGTAATCTATCTTTATCAGTTAGCTTTTGCTACTATTTAGACACATCCTCTGGTGGTCACCCCGGGCACAACGGGCGTATCGTCGGATTCGCACAACCCATTTCTCCACTCGTCGAGGTCGAATAGCACCTCGCGACGACTGGACAACGACCAAAGTGTCGATTTGCGCAAGGTTGCAGCTAAGAAGAAACGGGTTCTTCCGCCCTTGATTGCAAATGTGCCATCCCCGAACCAGAAAGCCATCATGACGTCCGCGGCACCAAAGGCAAGCTCTACAAACCCATTTTGTAAACATCCTACCCATGTCTCCCCTGCTGAAAACCCAAGAACCTCCGAGGACCTTCCGCAGAACTCACTTAAGATATTATCTACATCAACGGATGCAAGCAAATTGCCACCTTTGCCGCCGAGACCGGCTCCCATACCAAAACGGCCTCCGCCGAAGCATGTCTCACAATCGTATACAAGACTGGATGATGGAACGCAAACACCTACTCATATCAAACCCCTACATGTGCCGGCACTAGGTCCTACGTCTTTAGATATTATTCTTTCTTCGATGCAACGAGAGCACACTGGTACGAGTGCAGAGTCAACAGGAGGACGATTGACCGGTAGGCAAGCTGCAAAGCCTGGTCAAGGCATGAATGAAGGATCCCGCAGACTGGGCGACAATGCAGTTCGCCTGCTCGGATCTTCGCATATAGGCGTTGATAACCAGCCTTTGCGAGCGGAGCCATCACACAAACATAGCTTTTCCTCCGAGGAATTTTACTTGCAGAGGAACAGGAGCAGTAGCTCCTCATGTTCTGTTACTGGCATATCGCCTAACAAAGGACAGGATTGCACCCCTTCTCTGGGCATAACAAGCATGTTTGACATGGCCAACAGTCGTGATCTCCATGGTCTCCCGCATACAGAAGACGAAGAGAATGATACGATATGCGACAGGTCTCCTGTTACAACTACTGGCCCAGATGGCCAGACAAAACTGAAGGGCCTCGTGGTGAAAGATCGACCCATGCCTCCTCCCGTACGGCGAAGACCGGACTCGCTTGCAGCCAGCGTGAGCTCCAAGCCAATGTCACAAAGGTTGGTATTCGGAAGTACGCCTGTCACAAGCCATCCGGGACCCTATAGCGCTACAAGCATTCGAAGTTCACCTTTCCAACAGCGAACGAACTCAATACCTTACATTTCACATGGTAAAGCTGCATCCGTCTCCGGCAGCATAGACAGTCAGACATATTCAGGTCCGAGACCTTTGCATAAAGGCGCTCAAGGGCTTGCAAGGGCCACTTCCACTTCTCACAAACACACACCACTAGATGCTTTTCTCTCAAAGGGTCGCAATGTTAGTCAAGAGTGGCTGGAGAAAGCCAAAGCAGGCATGCTGACCGCATCCCGCGAGGACTGCCAAGGACTGATCACATCAGATGAAGTCGCGTTTAACGCCAAAGCTGCAGCAGAGGACGGCAACGGAAGCGACAACAGCGAGAGCATGGAGGCAGACGGAACGACTGTAGCAGATCGCCGGAGGGAGTTGGAGAAGCTGAGAATTGGGGAGGAGGCTGGTTGGGCTAGATTAAACTAAGTCGAGTCCGCCACGGCAGACCACTTGCACGCCTATTACTGTACTATCTGACACTTGTGAAGTCCTGTTGTTGTTTCATCAAGGAAGGCTGGAACTCAGGTTATCCGGTCCCTTATTAGTGCAGAGTTTAGAATGCGCTCACCTCCGCGTGATGCAGTGGTGAAATGGTACAACCCTTCACTACCACTGCAACATACCGGCTGTCTAAATGTACTAGGCAAGAACGAGGCGATGCTAGTCATAAATATTTCGATGAGCAGGCGTATTATAGTGCTGCTGCATGCCACAATGTCGAGCGACATATCGCGACATGTCGCTCAGAAGGAGGCTAAAGAATATTTTTCATATGTCGTATGGCGATGAGCACTAAATACTTGAGCACATACTGCAAATGCACTCTCAACCCACGACAAACAAGTAATAGTCCAGGTTACCTGACTTAGCGTAGATCACTGGGTATGGAGCGGATTCGGATCCGACACTTTCGGGGCGTGGCGGCAGAGTCAAGCCATTGAAACGCAGGCAAATTGTCGCGTTATGCGTGGTTTCCCGCCGCTTTCCGTCGGGGAGTTGCTGAACGATACCTGTATCTTTCGTATGTAATGCAACCGACGACGATCAGGGCTATCAGCACGAGAATCCTATCTATTACAAGTTGTGCAACGAAGTCAGGATTTGCATGTGTGAGCAGTGTTTGCATATGCCTGATAACACCTAGCGGTAAAACAGACTATTTCTGGGCCGACGTCTTCGCTTTCAACGCTTCACTGTTGAGAGCCTCTGGGCTTCCGGTAGAATACACGAGCGGTAGAGCCGCAACTGAAGATGCGGATGCAGCATCGGCATATTTGAATATCTGGGCGGCTGGATCGTCGGCATTGAAAGCAGTATATGTGTTTTATCAAGGTCTCGGCAATGGCGCGACCATCGTAGCGAGGTTGGTGACAGTGAAGGACGCCACAGCCTCGGTCCCTATGCCAGTCTGAGTGAAAACTTTGCCTGAATTACCGGTTATGTCTACCAGAGAAGCGTTCTCAGCACTGAAGACGGGACCCGTGCCTGGTGTCGGAAGGAGATTATAATCGTGCGATCCTTGAATTGTTGCAGTATCGAAGTGCTTCAATCGTGTATTTCCTCCATAATCGTGAGCGTTCCGTAGCCTGTAGTTCGCAGCCACACTTCAGCTAAAGCCCGACTGCTCAGATAGGTGGGCTCACCACGGTCGCTTAGGACATCCACTACATGGCATTGCCGCCACTAGTTCTGGCCACGTTCACATAAGCGAATAAGCGAACTGAAGGGAGCATTCTTGCGGAAACCACCGAGGCTTTCCGAAGTGAGATCGGCACGAGTATTTAGGACGATGGTGAGGGAGCCAGCTGAATGGTGATGCAGATATACAGCAGTCTAGTCTGGTGAAGGGAGACCAGCTTTGTTGAGAGTTATGATAAAAGAGGTATTTCAGTCTTCACAACCTTCGGTATGGACGATGGGTGCACCCTTCGCGATTATGTTACGAAGATGCCAACTTACCAGCACGAGCCGACGGACAAGCACACTCTAGCGTGTATGAGCTGGTCCGCAGATGATATAAGCCAGAACATCAGGGTGTCTTGAAGCTTCATCAGATTGTCTGCTCCTCGCTAGTCCGGCGGCTCAACCGTCTTTTACGACCACGGTGGCGGGTCTTGCGATGGGCTAGTTACGGTGTGCTAATCACCGCCAAGATTGTTCGGAAGACGGACAGTCCTAATACCGTCCGCCCTTTGGAGCCTGGACATCTATCACGAGGGTATTGCATCCGATGTGCCAGATGTTGGGTAGCAAGGGAAGCAGCTGAAAAGGGCGTATGTCGAAGGACGGGAGCGCCCGTCGTCCAACCGTCAAAAAAGGATTAAGTCAGGTTATTGTTGACCTCCACTCGGCTGAAGACGCTTGTATTGCTGATAGAGGTGTGCGTCGAAAGGTAGTAGATTGATTGTTGCGGTGCAAAGGTCGCGGTTAGGCTGTTCGTTATCGAAAGGGCCTCTGATCCTGGTCTTCCTCGAAATCGAACAGCGAAGGTATCCAGTACTGAAGCTCTCCAGGTTCCTGATCGTCCAACCAAGCTATACCATCCCTGAGGAGGGCTTGATTGACAGCATTCTCCGCTCGCTTGGCGGGCCAGCCTTGTAAAGTTGCGGCATTGCTTGGTTGTGCAGATTGCTGGGCAGTCCAGTTTTGCAGTAAGCTTATGGTGACATAGCCTTTGCCTATGCTCGTAGCACATTCAAGAAGCGCTAACGAGTCCACATCAAACTCTGCTGCTATGGAGCGGACAAGCTTGCTACTCCCTACTGTAAGAACAGCGTAGCCGCAACCCAATGGAGCGAGCGCCCGGATAGCTCTTTCGATGTCCGAAGCAGTGACGGCACCTTCATCCTTAGCAGTTTTCTTGCCAATCATCTGCCCTTGTCTTGCTGTTGCGAGAGCTCCCGCCTGTGATTTGCTCTCATCGCCCTGGCGCAGCCGTGTCACACCTTTAATGACCTCGTCCATTTCCATCAAACCGCCGTTACGCTCGCGACTTGCCAAGCAGACATCGACCACTTGAACAGCTAGAGTGAATGTCCAGTCTCCGACGCCGAGAAAGTCCCAGAGACCTTTTCTGCCGCCACTTCCTAGAGGGTCTACGCCAACCTGATTGCACATGTCTGCAAAATGTTTGCGAAACACGGGATCCGAGAGTATCTTTGCACGGTGTTTGTTTGCAAATGTTCGAAGAGCAGCCTGGAATGTCGCCATCTGAGACTGCAGGGTGTTGACTTGCTGTTCGGAGATCGCATTGGAAAGCGTCGAGTATGACGCGAGTGTTTCGGTTTGCTGGGCCAGCGAGGACAGCCCGACATTGCGCCGCATCGCGCTTCGATTTCCTGCTATTAGAGCTTATGTTGCGTGGCTTTGCCTGCTGTGTGCTGCATGGGAGCAGTGGAGGAAGCAAGAAGCGACTGCCGGCGCGTGTCTTCCGTCTTCCGTCTTCCTGGGAAAGTGGCAAATCGATACCCTACAAAGACACTCCCGCCGTTGCTCGACTATGCTAGGAGCGCCACGTTGCTGGCTACATGCAAGATTGATGTACGACAACATAGTATGGCAAATATTACTGGCCGAATTTGATCCTATAACCCTTCTTTCCGGCCTCAGCGACCCATGCATTCCTGCTCTCAGCTTCCTCCTGCCTCTCATACTTGAGGACGAGCTGCTTCAATTGCTGTTGTTCCTCTTTCTCCTGCTGCTGTTTAGTCAAAGTGTGCATAGCAAGGGCCGACTCTCGAGGTACTTCCATCGAGCGAGTCTGAGTCCAATTCGTGATCAGCGTGGAGCGCACCGTCGCGTTGTACACCGGCCGGACTCACCTGCTGCTTTGCACCTTTCTTCATCAGAAGCGTGAACTTCATATTGAGGGGATCCTCCTCTTCTGGGTGGGTATGAGCCGGTTGTCGTCTAAGAGTCGGAAGGCTTCGCTCATTGAGAATGTTTCTTCTCGCAGGCATCGCGCTCCTAGCCTCTCGGCCGCTTTCCGCCATCATGCGCGCAAGTTCTCGGTCAAATTCGTCTTTTTCTTCATCATTCGCATCATCTTCCTCCCGTTCGTCATCGTCGTCATCGTCGTCGGCATCGCTTGTGTCCGTTGACGAGGATGTCGCTTCGTCAGAAGATTCGCTCTGTAATATAGCGCAGTCAGGACACGGAAATACACTTGAATGGCGCCAGAACACGTACCTCGTGCGTGTCGGATGACTCCACGCCGTTCACTTCCACTTGGGCTGAAACAACTTCATCTCCAGACAGCCTCGGCTGCAGTCCTGCTCTTGATCTGGCGTCTTCTTCGTCTTCGCTTTGTTCAGCCTCGTCTAGAGCAGTACTGTCCGCAGCCTGTCCCTGCTTCGCAGCCGATGCGAACATATCATCGACAGCCTTCGCGGCGGATTCATACTCCGCATAGACCGTGAGCTTCGGGCGGATTGTCTGTGGGACGTCGTCAGAACGCAGAGAAAGTTTTTACAGAAAGTTGGACCACCGACCTCCAAACTATCCGTGAGCATGAAGTCGACGTCCATGGGCAGTGGCTGTCGCTTCGTCCGTACGTAGAGCTGGAAAAATGTGAGGAAGTTGTCCATTCGTTTGCGTAGTTGACCTCTATCAAAATAATGGCCGCAAGCGTCCAGTAGCGTACAGACCAGACGAATTCTGAAATAATCGTCTTGCGTGTCTATCGATCCATCGACTTCTCCTGGTTGAGGTCTGCCATCGGCTGGAAAGGGGGCATTAGCTGAATTCTACTACATTCCATGTGACACGTACGATGGCCAAAGGTAGTCAAGGTCCACAAGGTATCTAGAATGACTCGCGATTCAATTACACGATATGTGTAAAGCTCTCCGAGGTACTTTACGGTCGCAACTCTTTGCTGATTGCGCTTGAAATTGTTGTGCTGGCAGAAGGACATCAGACGTATGTACATCAAGCATTCCCCAACTCTAGTTACTCACCTCCATCTCGACGACGACGTTCTCCAGAACTCCATCGACCACAGAGACGCAGAATTCGGGATGGAAGCGTGTGAGGTCATGCAAAAGTATCGCAAAAAGGTAAATGTTGCTGAACTTGATCTTCCAGACTTTCGTAAAGGCGTTATAAAGCTTTCGAACGATCTATCGTGATAATACTTTAGCCTACTATCGCACCGTTGTTACTAGAACTCACGCCCAAATCATCCCAATGCATTTTCCGCAGCTTGAATATCACATTATCAACGCCTTGCTTGCTGGTGATACCATAAAGCAGATGGTGAATATACAGCACGATAGGGCTGCGTTCCTTGGGAACAACGACTGGCCGATCCGGGGGATCGCACTGCAGGAACAGAGTAAGCACCGCCTTATATGTTGCTTCTCATCGCTGGCTGACCTGGTAGTACGCATTATCTAGCATGGTTGACTGTCTTTGGTCAAGGTTCTGAACATTCTTTTTCCGCTTTACTGTCTCAAGCATAGCTGCCATCTTCTCTCGAGTAGCTTCGCTTTTCAGCAAAAAACGGCCACAATTCTCCAATAAAGTGCAGATGTTGTCGATATTGGAGGCGGTAAAATCGTCCAGGCAGACTTTAAAGATATGCAATATTGAATGAGAAGGCGTTACGCCAAATTTGGTTAACTCCGACATAAAGCGTATATTCTGAGGGATACATGAGGTTAGAATGGGACCTTCTTGCCTGAAAAGTAACAGCCAAACCTTTGCGCGGCTCTCGGCCAAGTCCTGACCCTTTTTCCGTTGAAAATAGCGGAATTCGTCCTCGAGCTGCTCGGAGGTTCAGACGGAGGTAATGTACCGATTTAGCACTATATCCTAACTTACAGTAGCTACAGCTGTCGCGCCCACGTCAGGCATGTAGCGATTCAGTGTGGCGATCAAGCGAGCATAATATGGTATAATGTCCTGGCGCGTTCTTGGCACGCCCGTAACAACTTTGACCAGTCTCCTTCTAGCTGCCTTCGAGTTGAGGAAGGTGAATTCAACAGCGACCTTATCGATCGCATCTCGGTTGCTGAGATCTGGGAGACGGGCCAGCAAAGCCGCTAGTTGGGCTGCAGGCGCTGGTGCCATGCCATCATCCTTTTCTTTTTCGCTGCTGTAAGTAGTAAGACATATCAGACCTGTGCACAAGTGCATCGCCGATTCTTTCGCTCACCTGTTCTCGTAGACACTAGCTAAAGCTTCCGAGTCGTCAGGGTCATCAGGTAGTGTATGCAGTTCTTCTCCATTGTTTGCTACACTTGCGTCCCCTGCCTCTTCTCCCACTTTCAGCAAGGCGCCTGGCACCTCTCCTCGCAGATCAGGAAGGTCTGTATAGAATCTTTTCTCTTCCTCGTCATTCCAAGGGCTCCCGGGTCCGCCTATCGATCCATCATCGGCTTGGGTTGCTAAATTAGATGTGCCAGTTCCCGTAATGACGCTAACGGAGGCCAGTGGAGGTAAAGTGGGCAGTGCTACTGCGAGACTTTCGGCAAGACTGGTAGGAAATCGGACATCAGCTCGGTAAAAAACACCACAAGCCATTCCAACGCTGAGGCACCTCTGTACACCGCTCCAGAGCTTCTCCCAGCTGCGGACCAATTTTTCGTAGTTTTGTGCCCTGTCTTCGAAGATCTCACCGCTTCGAATATACGCATCATGATTGCGGCGATCTGTTTCAAGAAGTTGCTGATATATTGGCCTCAGTACGGGGAAATTGTGATGTCCCGCAAGGCGAAATCTCACTGTGTGATCCTTAACGGCGCGCCGTGACAAAGCCTCGTAATAAGCTGTTAGAAGCTTTCTGAACTTCTCTTTCTCCTGTAGAGAGATAGCTCCAGCTTTAACGTCGTCTGCGCTCCCTCCAGCAGATACAGAAGGGTTGGATCCAGCCGATGCCTCGGTGCTATCGCCTGCATTGGGGAGGAAGATTTGCCCAAGGTGCTTGGTAAATGCCACAGCTAGTGGGATTGAGACCGATAGCAGTTCCTTGTCGGCAGTTAGCTTCACGAGGGACGTGGCATCATGATTAGCGGATGGGCGAAAAAGCTGGGCAGGTAATCTATGAGACTCACGAGGTCCCGGAAGATAGTATAGGTAGCCTCACCCAAGGCTTGGTCAGAAGGAGCAACAATACCAACTAATTCTAACTCGGCATAGACACGCAAGAGGCCCCTCTGCCTCAGCACGCGAGCATTCTCGTCTTTGTCTCGCTGCTCTTGTGGCAACGCTGCCAATGTTGCTTTACTTGGTGGCAGAAGGGCTGTCTGCAAGCTTGCTATGAAGGGTACTGTGAACAACTGCGGGAAGCGTTGATGGAGAGCAGACAAGACCTGTAGTTTGAGCTCGTCAATATTTACAGCCCGCCTGTGGTGACCCTGTAATCGGCGCAGACATGCCAATATCCGGTAGATGGATGACCTACCTCAACTGCTCCATAGATTTCTACGCCAGTTTTACACTTGGCAACGCCTTCCGATGAAGCAGACACTAATTCGCTAATATATCTCTCGAGACTTAGGCTCTTGACCTCGCTCAGGAGGGCGGTAACGCTGTCGGCAGCTTGCAATGATGTCCGGAGGCGCTTGATGAAGGCAGTATTGCGTTTTAGGGAGGAATCGAGGGAGCCGACGTCTATTATCAGAGGTCCGACCAGGCAATACGCTTTTAGCTGCTGAACCAGATGTTCTTCTTGTTGATCCAGACCTACCATCGGCTTCTGGCCCTCCATGCTCCCAAGCGCTTAAATTGGCCGCCCGCAACTCTGTACGCCTGCTCTGACGAGCCGCTGCGGTCGTTTCTTCCGACATAACATGCCCCCGAGCTTGATGATCAGTAGTCCGCCGGTCGTGAAATAAGAGCAAATAGCGAAGCGTGCCAGTGTCTGGGACGGATAAGACCTGTATTCACGATCGACTTCCACACTTCCAGCCATTCTATACCAGACCTCTGCCGGCTTTGTTGGACAAGCTGTGTATTCACTTTCCATAGACATAGACAATCTGTAATTACAAACTCTGTACTGAAGATTGAAAGGGAGAGTCCGAAAAATAACATGCTAACGACGAGACGGACTACCATCGCATGAACAATATGATACAGCGACCTTGGCGAGCATGATTAGGCACGCAGCATATGAAAACCATGTCTTCAGCTCCTATCCACTACTCGAGGCCTGTCAACTTCATAGGTTAAATCAGGCCGCTGCAGGAGAAAGACATTAGGAACAGCCACATTAGCAAGTTTTGAATTACGCGAGTATCGTAAAGAGAGCTTGACGGCTTACGAATACTGCAAGTTCTTTTTTATGATCGTATCGTTCACGCTTGCCAATACGACCTTCACTCTACGGAAATGCATGTAAGCTCGGTGAACTCGGGGCGGAAGTCTGCGTGCTTACTGGTGTGTGTCTGTCGCGCACGTGAAGTGTGTATCTTTGACGTGAGTGGGGAAACATAAGCCTAAGCCAACTTTCTAACATACGGAGCCGACATAAACATACAAAGGCCATCACCTCGTCGATAAAGAGCTTTGAACTTCTTTGCCATGAATTGACAGCTATACATCATTATACAGTAGATTGTAAGCGTAAGCAAACAATAAATGCTTGCCGACATGAAGGAGTAGAGAAACCTTACCCTGATTCATAGTCATTGGGTCCAGAATAATCTGGACAGTAGTCCTTTAGCTGAACACCACTTTTGAGCTTAGCTTTGAAAAGGTCAATCTTATTCAAGAACAAGACGATGCTAGTTTCGGCAAAGTAACGCGAATTTGAGACCGAATCAAAGAGCATCGCACTCTCCTGCATGCGGTTTACTGATTCATCTTCATACAGACTCTGGTCGAACTCTTGTATGGCCTGCGGTCGCAGAGCGTCAGCTATTTCAGGGTGTTTTTGGTGTTATCAGAGTAATCATGTACGTACGACTAGAAACAGTAGTAACGTCACGCCCTCTTCAATTGTACGCGCAACGTGAGCCAACAGCTCCTTCAGCCAAGGACAGCGGAGCGCAACCTACCGAAACAGTTCAACCACTTCTTCCGCTCGGTACGCTGTCCACCGACATCGAGGAGTCTATAGCGCAACTGTCCGACTTGCAAGAAACTCTCGCTTATGCCTGTTGTCTTGACTGTATGATGTATAAAGTACAATCAGTCTTCAATTCTCGGAAGGCTGCTAATGTCGAAGGCTGTGATACAGCGTCACCCACCTCGACAACGAAGAATGTCATCATCGTTTGGTGTGTAATGAGGATTTGTAGTTCGCTCAACGTTTTGGAAGAAATACTGCAATATCGTACAGTAATGGTTAGCAGCATCGCCTGAGCATCAGTCGCGGCCAGAGTGCGCAGTTGGGGCTATGACTCGACATACCTCGGCAGAGTCATTCAGCTGGTATTCGCTTCGACGTGCTGTTTCCCATAACCATCAGCCCAAGCCATCCATGTCAGCGCTGCATCAAATGAGGGCTAAACTTTGAGCGATTTGATGGTGCCCACCGATGGCTTTCCGAACGCCCGCATCGGAATAAAGGTGCAAGACCGTAGTAGCGATATGAGGGGGAACTGGCCACTGCGGATGGGGTTGGGGGGGGGGGGGGGGGGGGGGAATACATTGTTAGCATTTCGACTTCACTATCAAAGGGTGGAGAAGAAAGCCTGAGCGGGTAAGGAGCTCTCTGTGTGTCAATGAGACTTACGTCCGGAAATGAACCTAGATCAGCGAGTACAAGGGCCTCTTGCGGACTCTTCTCATTCTCGAATTCTATGCCCATCATCTGCATTGCGTCCAATACAACAGTTAGACTTTGGAAAGTGTTTGCCAAGATGACTTCGCGGTATCCGAGACGCTCTTCCTGTGTGACATATGTGGTCGAGTGTATTGAAAAGGACGAATCAGAGACAGTAAATACGTGAAGCCCTCTGCCCACATAGACTAGGGCTATATGGGGGATTGAAAAGGGGAGGGGGGGGGGATCCGGCTATGGTCTCACCTTTTCCATTGGTTTGTCGTATATAAGACGGAACTGCTTGAGGACAGTCGATTCTGCACGGCAGTCAGCTAAGAGATTATGCTTATATCCCATGGCAATCCGGGTATGCCGGTATCTGCTCACTTCCGGATTCTGTACGAAGGATTGAACAGTGTTGTTATCAGTTCAACGCCATCACGTGCTGTGGCGGATGTCAAGAACCCGGAGAAGCGGCTTGGACACACCTCCAGCGCCTAGAAAGAGTACCTTGATATCCTGTCTAAGCTGCTTCTCGGCTTTCTTCAGTTCCTTTTCAATCATGTCGGATCTCTTCTTTGCAGTATCATCTTCCACCATCGTGCTTTGACCGCAACCCATCTTTGCTGCTTGCTATGCCCTTTAATCGACGGCTAATGGTGTAGGGTGGCTCAATGGCAGTAGATGAAAGGTGACTGGGGTCTGGAATGCGTGAAGTTCGAGCGCGTCCAAGGTGCAGTATCTCACTCAGCGACGCTGCAGCACCCGCGCAGTCTGGCTGCTTGCAGAGCTGGTTTAGCTGTCCGTATCTCCCGCCTTGACTAATCCGGCTGTGGGAAAGAGGCACCTGAAGAGAAGGGAGATCCGAGTGGCAGAGCGGGCTTTGTATCACGTCGTGTTGCCTGCCAATCGCCGCTCCTTTCCTTGGTCTGCTCGCTGTCGCTCGCCAGCCGGTCCTTTGTGGTGTGGACCGCGAACAGTGCACAAGCTTCTCGCCGGGTTAAAGTATGACCAAAGTGGATGCCTGTGTGTGTTAATAGCGCATGCGATGGTCACCGTTAGGCAGTCTGGAGCCGTGTGTGCGTGGACGCTGCAGGCTGGCTGTACGATTGCGCTCCAGCAGTGGTGAAACCTCAGAGCTAACCTTCAGCCTATAGCAAGCACCATGCTTTCAGCTATCATCAGCAATGCGTGGAATAGCGCACACTCCTCGACATCCGCATGTACGCGTTTATGTCCGGCGTCTGCACAGCAACAAAAACAGCTTCTTTTGATGCAGGTCTGCACGTTCAATGGGTCTATTGTTGCTGGCAATGTGAAGATTACCTCCATTGTTGGGCCCAAGCGGAAAGGACCGGCAAAACAGCGAAACGGTCCGCACCAGCTGCACTTCTCAAGTGCTTTGCAGGAGGTGAATGAGTTCAATGAGCAGCATTGTTGCGCCGGTGGCCAGCTCGGTATGATTCCGTCCATTTGAGGAGCTTTTGCCGGCCGCGGACGGAGGCGAAAGTAAGCAGGGTCTGTGAAGGTATACGCCGGCAGTCTTATATATCGTGTTTGGTTAGCCCTTCTCTAAAGCATGTGCGCTGTACGTCCTCTTGGTCTCCTGTTCGCCGTATGTCCAGGTTCCCACGTGAGACTCCGCTCGCTGGCTCCAAGTGGTCGGTGAACTCTTCTGAGCAGGGAAGGTGGCTTCTCAGGCGTGAGACACCGAGCTTTAAGCACAAGGCAGTGTACTAAGTTGTCGAACCATGCCTGAGTACCGTGAAGCTGCCCTGCAGAGATGCTACAGTCCTCGATCACTGTTCCGTATATACGCGTGTTCTCTGCAAAACATCTTGCATTAGCACTCGTACGCAGATACTCCGACAGCATGCCGCGATGGTGATGCTGTTGCCGACACATCCAACATGTCCAACGAGGAAGACGACTTCTTTGGCGAAGATGATGATGATCTGGACGCAGAGACGCTGCTCGTACTCGAACAAGCAGAGAAGCAACATGCTGCAATCAGTGCTTCTCAGCTGCCTTCAGTAGCTCCGAATGCTTATAGACCAGTGAACTTGCCTGTAAAGCCGTTGCTCCAGGCAAACAGGCAGCCTGCTGTTCCACCTGTCCTGCAAAGCTCGAGTATCAGGTTGCCGGCACCTTCCCAGCAGCATAGAGATGTCTCCGCTAAGCCGGGCCAGCAATTCTATCCTGCGGCAGGCGCACCTCCTTCACAATATAGACACCCTCAATATGCTCCTTCCCAGCAACCGAACAAGCCATACAACCCTAACCAAGATGGAAATGCTGCAGCTGGTCCTTCGACATCGACGTATGTACGAAAGGTAGTGAAGCCTACATACCGAGACGACTTCCCGAATGTCGACATCGATGATAACGCCAAACGTTACAGAACCAGAGACACCTCCTCGACTGCAGCTTCCGTGAGCGCAAACCATAGGTCCATTTCGCACTCCACTGTTGATGCCGAAAAGGAGAACTTGAAACAGCAGCTAGCAGAGGTCAGCAACTTTCCATTCCGGACATACCGGATACTACACTGACGCGTGCATTAATTGATTGTGCTACACCTACAGCTACAACTGTCACTGGAGAAGGAGCGCAAGGAGCGTTTCTCGAAGAATGGGGAAGTATCCTATCTTCGCCAAATGACGGAGAAGCTCGCGAAGGAGCACGAGGCAGCAATACAAGAACAAATAAGAAAAGTATTGCCATTGCAAGAACGAATAACAACTCTAGAGTCAAGGCTGAACCAAGAAAATGCTAGACATAGTTCAGCCATGATCTTTCAGAAACAGGAGTTAGAATCAAAATATAGAAATGTAGCTGCAAGTGCTAGAAAACGACAGCATGTAAATTCGAAACAGCAGAGTCAGGCTACAGGTGCCGCAAGTCAGTCCTCACCAAGAAGAAACTTCAAGACCCAAAAAGGGTTTCAAAACTCTTTCAACGAACCTATGACTTCTACACAACAAGGCGACAACGGAACAAGATTACCTTCGAGTCCTTCTGATGGTCGCGCAGAGCCTATGATGCGCATACACTCTTCAGACCGTAGGGACAAGGGCAAACGGAGAGAGTTTGAACCATCTTCGGAGATGGAGTACAATGATCTGTCTGATTATCAAGCAGATGCATTTGACCCATTCGAGCCGCCCTGTTACGGAGAGGCAGGAGGAGGCAGCGCTCAGGGCGAAGGAGCTGCCGGACTTTCCGTCAAGGCATACAGGGAAGAAATTACATCCTATCTGTTCGATCATATACCTCGTGATGCCTCGTGCACTGCACTTTCACTCTTTTCGCTTGTCAATCCAAATTTCCCAGCTGACACGAATGAGGATCGCATACGTGCACATCGAAACATATGTCAAAACTTGTTTCACTGTTTCGGAAACCGAACCGAAAGCACTCAAGCGGGCAAGCAGCATATCACTAGGTTCCTATGGGATGTTCTCAAAGTTTTTCTTGACTTTGTGAATTTCTTTTCCACGGAAGAAGCTCACAGAGCGGAAGTGATCGTAGGTCTTAATCTGATACAAGATCTGTGTCAGCGATATCCTAGTCTAGCTCTTCATGCGGACACAGATGCTGTTGAATACGAAACTGTCATGTCACGAGTCTTCAGCGCAATCACCCAGTGCGTCAAGAACGAAAGAACAAGGTTAAAATCGCTCGATACCCTTCCAACTTCACCAGCGTCTGTCATTGCGGCAAAGTCGAACATGGCGGCTCCCCCGCCGCGATCTAGACAAGCTAGAAACGAAGCTGCAAAGGCTCGTTTCGAGAGAGAGGTGGAGGATTTACTGTGTGCTCTACTGTATCTGTTACAGTTTCTGGCGTTGCGACCTGATCCTACGCGGTTGAACCAGTAAGTAATGTCAATTCCGGGTCGGCCAGGAGGCATAGCGACTAAATCGTGTTGCGCTCAACAGGCTCGATGCGTTTTTGCGTGACAAAAGCAATAGTTTAGCTTTCTTCATGGATACGCGCCGTCGCCCTACAGTGCATTACCAAGCCCTGATGCTTACAGCTCTGCTCAGTGGAGGTAACTTACACATTCATTCCAGAGTAAAGCGTATTTTTACTGACCCCTCCGCAGAACCAGCCTTGTTCCGTTCGCTTTTAGCGACGTCCTTTATAGACGAGCTATCGAGTATCAACAATGCACCTCCGGCACCAAGTACGGCAATTCGGCCGCAACAGTTGCCATTCGTAGAGCAAACGGCAAGCTTTCTCAACTATCTTACGGCTGATGAAGCTCAAACCCAAGGCTGTCGACAACTAGCGATAACTACGCTTTCGAACCTAGCTATCATACATGCAGATGGGACGCCGCTGTTAAGTCGGTCCCCTTCGCTCGTCCAGCGATTGATAATGAGGTTGGCGATGGACACAGCTACACTGTATGATGGCACCGTAACACTTCCAAGACATGTAAACATTGAGATGTAAGCAATACTTGTCTGTCGACCAAACAGAGCAGCGAGAGCTGAGAGGCGATACACCAATCACAGCACGATCAGGATGATAACCGCTTGTATGAGGCTAATATTCCATCTGGTGCTGTCTCAAGATGGCCTGAAGAGCCTATCCAGCCACTTGTCGGAAAGGCCCTTTGCCCGTGACTATTTCATCTCAGGAATCGGAAGAATAGCATGCACCGAGGCTCCTGACTGGATGGAGTCACCATCATTGATCTCACAGCTCGATTTGCTTGCTAGTACGTAGATTGATTGAGCTAAAGAGACACTGCTTACATTGTAGTGGTAACAGATTTGGGTTTCGAGCTGCTAGAAGATGTCCTGTCTCCCGACGAGGTTGAAGATGTAAGTGCAGCTCACCAGCTTCTCGGTTCGGTTCGAAGAAGTAGCTTCGGGTACTGACTACATTTCTGCAGCTGTACTCGCTTTGTCGCGATGAGGAACAGGAGGGAAAGCAAGACGAGGTAGAATTACAGGCTGCCAATGGCATGGACGAAGAAGAAGAAATGGCAGCGCAAAACATCGATGCTATGGAATCGTGAAATGATCTGCAATTTCCTCTGAAGCACTTTGGGAGGTCTTCGCTTAGAGAGACTGTACAGCTGGTTTATTGGTAAAAAGTAACTGTCAGGATGGAATCTAAGCTAAGCTAACTCTCCGTAAGCCGATTGCGATGCCAGCGATGCTCGCGTGAAGTTGGGCTTTCGCTACTTGCAGGGAGACTCATGTGAGCCAGATTCGCGCGAGTCTGTCGATGAAAGTCAGCTCGATCTCCTTTGCGCCAGGTGCGGATAGCCTTACAAGGACTAGCGTCATCGTCATCGTCATCGCCTCCCCATCCCGAATGCCAGCACGAGAGACCACACAGAATATCTTCCGCTTATGATGACTACCGCCATTACTCGTGTCGGAAACTTGGATCCCTCAGCGATCGTAACCATGTTCGAGATCGTGGACCGACAGTACTTCGGGAGAAGACGCTTGCATCCATCCAGAGCGAAAAGCGAGACGTGCCTCGATTGTCGAGAAAATTAGCCGACCTTGCTGTCTCTGGGCGTATCATTTCGCATGTCTCAGCGACGTTTTCTCGCCTTCATGCCAGCGCTCATCTAGAACGGAAATGGTAGACCCGCAATCCGTACGAAACTGCCTACCAGGATAGGACTGTATCTTCGGTCAGTTGCGGGGTACAGCAAACTATTAGATGTTCCGTGGCCGCGTACCTCTACACGGATGGTGCCTGCTTGGACTAACTCTTCCTGTCCTCCCTGATCTGCCGGTGGCTCCAAAGCATGCAGATCTGCGTCAGGCGCGGTCTACATGGTTCGCTTGCCATATTCGCTGACCTCGTATTAGATTGATCGACTTCGGCCCTGTCTGCGGTATCCGTGTCAAAGCTAACAAGCGGTCCTTAAGCATAGCAACCTTGAAGGTCGAGAAACGATCGGATAACCATGTACTTCACTCTATATTGCATTGCACATCATAGTTTGAACGGGTGTAGGAGTAAGAGAGGGAGATGATTACACAGACACACATGAAGAGCAGACACACATGCAGAGCAGAATGCCTGATATGGTAGAAAAACGTGAATATGTCCTATCAAAGAACGTGATCTAGATAACTTGACTGCACAGACTGAACACTGTCTGGCTATACAGCTGATATTTGTCATTGTGTGCAGTGGTCGCAGGGGAAATAGCTGAGAGCACTGATCAGAGGAGGTAATTTTTTGTTGCGGAATCAGGGACGCTACGTGTAAGTGCTGACTGCGCTGAAGGGTCTGGTGAGGCGAATGTACCCACCTGATGCGTATTAATTATGCTCATGAAAGTGCGAAAAATGGAGACTATCGTTAAGTGGAAAGATGGGCGGCGCCAGAGAAGTCGTCGTTGAAGTGCCGAAGAAGACTAATTTCTTCGCATATCTTCTTTTAAATATCCGCCGGAAAACCGTGGAGTGCTTGTCAAGCACCGAGAGCTTACTGGCTCGGCGGAAACTGAAGCCAAGGATGATCTCGAACTTGTGAGATAGTGAGTCGTGACTCTGGATCAGTATCCAGGCAGCCCCACATCAAATCGATAGCAGCGGGAGGTATATAAATTTTTGGCTTGTTGATGCGACCTGTAGTATGCAGACCCTCTAAGCCGATTCACCATTCGATAAGCGTAAAAGTACTAACCGTGGATAGCACTATTAGGATCTGTAAAGGGTGTTTCGCCAGTGAGGAGAATGGACAGAAGTACACCCAGCGACCTGCTCGATGCGCAATCAGAACGAGCTCGTTCATATCTCTTTGTATATAGATATAAGAGGGGGCCTACCAGACTTCAGCATGCGGAGCTCTATATGGGTGGCCTTGCAGAATCTCGGAGGCAGCAAAGTTGACGGTCTACAAGCCAGGAAGGCGTTAGCTTCGCAAAGTGTACGATCACCAGAATATAAATAGCTTACGCCGAAGAAGCGATTGTGGTACGGCGGCGGTTTACGTGGATCATAAATAATAGCAGATCCAAAGTCGATAAGCTTGACTCGGAAATTCCTATCGACGACAATATTCTCATCCTTGATATCGCCTACATTTAAAGCATGCCAAGTCAGCCCTGCTCACATTCAAGGTAAGATGTTAGGTAAACTTACGGTGACAGATGCCCATGCAAGCAAGATAATATACAACGTCGACAATCTGACCGAAAACGAGGCGAGCAAGTTCCTCTGGCAGTCTAGAATGTTGCTCAATGCATTCGAAGAGATCACAGGTGTTTCGTCTCAATAACGGAGGGGGAGCCAGCTTGAAGGGCATGTTAGCCACGACTGGAGTGGGTGGCCCCGAACTGGATGTCGGACTAGTCGAAAGATCCGATGGAAAGGATATATCTGGGAGATCATCTAAGCCGGGACCAGCAGGTGAGGAGTTCTCCCTTGTACTGTTGTTTTGGCTGGAAGACGAAAAGGTAGGCGAGCCTTCTTTGTTGTCTGTTATCTGAGACGCTTGACCTGGGTCCGGAGAGGAGGGCTGCCAAGGACTTCCATGATGTTCCATAACGAGGTAGAGAACCGACTCGTCCTCGATAAGGCCCAAGAATGCCACAACGCCAGGATGCCTAATGATGCGGAGTAGGTATGCCTCGAGGGGCACAAGTCTTTCCGGTCCAGGCTGGCCATCGGCCGCCTGGGACCAGTTTGACGCTCTGATCCATCCATGCGAGGGGATCTATAGCATCAGGCCATAAGTATCAGCTCTATGGTGGTCCTGGCAATACTAGCGATCTCACGACACCCACTCTATTCCTGAAGATAAACTTGACAGCAACGATCAGACCGTCGTTTCTTCTTCTCGCTCGAACAACGAATCCAAAGCCACCCGAACCAAGCTCATCCAATATCTCATACTGCTGATCGAACAAGATATTGAGTCTGCCGTCCGCTAAGAATTTAGCACAAGTGGGAATAGCCCCTGGGGCCTCAGCCTTTGGAGGGAGTTGAGAAGGTACAGGAGCAGGTTTTGCAGCCGAAGACGGCGTACAGATGGTCAAGGAAGAGGTATCGCGAGATGGATTGACGGGGGGAGGTGGTGGACTCAATGGCAATTTCTTAGGTCCAGGGACACCCTTGTTGACGTCGAGGTTGAAGCAAATATATTGTTGTGGCTGGGCCGCTGCCGAAAGAGCGAAAGGATGAACAGCTGCACCAGACGCATGCATCGTCTGCGCCTGTCCATCATCTGACTTCTTGTCTCTTTCTGAGCGCATGAGCTTGAGTGCACCAAGAAATTTACTGCTGCCAGTCTGTCCGCCATGAGCCGACGGATGGGTAAGAGGCGTGGGTGGCACTGCTAAAGGAGTGGGAGGTTTGACTGGACTTCCTGGCCAGGCGGAGTAGTTCTTGACGGAAGCCAGATTGAGAAAAGGTAGATGGGGTGCCTTGCCAAGAGAGTGTCTGCTCTGATGGGCTTGAGTGTATGAGCTCAACTTCTTGGGAGAACCGGCAAGGGAATTGGAAATGGCGCATAACGGTTCACCGATACCTTTATGATTACCATGCACCGAGAAACGATAGGTCGGTGGAGGTTGTTGATGGGGATAGCTGGCTGACAGAGGCAGACCAGGGGAAGGATCTGAGGTTTGGAAACGATTGGGCTGATGATCACTGGTTGGATCGGCAAAGCCAGAGAACCGATTAATGTGCTGACGTGCTGTGACAGATTCACCCGCTGGTTCGAACGAGGGATCTACCACGAAGGGGTCGGCTGCCGTCGCATACTGAGCCATGTCCGCTTTCGCCACCATCTGCATCTAGGTTAAAACGCAAGATGGATTGGCTGGTTTGAGTACGTCGATAGTACAGCTGCCTGTAAGAAATTATGAGAACGAAATTGACTGGTTACAAGATCATATTGTGAAGGATGTGTCAGGTCAGGTCAGGTCAGGTCAGGGATGATTACCCAATGGCCCGGGATACAGGCGATGGGAAGGGTAGAAGACGGCAGGACAAAGATCAGTAAGGGCTAATTGGAGAGAGAGATGCATCCTACATACCTGGTCCTGCTTGCTAGCCGGTGAGGGTAAGGCCAGCTGAGGGCCGAAGGGTTACCCTTTTGCCGCCAAGCTAGTATTATGTGGCGAGCCCTACAGAATGCTCCGAGAGGCAGTAAGGATAAAAATGGAAATTGACAAGTTAAATTCGGTAGCTGGTACTATCCCGAAGTTCTTGTAAACAGCTACGCCTTGCGTCGCCGAATATTCGAAGTGGACTTAGAGAAGGAGGAAGGCAACGAGGCAAGAAATGAGCACATTCAGTCAGGACCGCCTGACGTTGGCGTGTCTGCAGGAGCGAAGGAGACTCTCACCTTGCAAGTCCCTCGTAACAGTTTGATGCGTCACTAAGACGCTGTTGAAGGCCTTTCTATTGTCAAGTCACACGCCGATCCGTCTAGTCCCTGGTCTGTGCCACCGAGGGACCTGTTTCTTATGGGATGGGACTGAACGTGACGGAGACAGAAGTTGATATGCAGACGTTCAAGTTGCGCAGCTGGGGATGTGAGATAGCGCAGAGTTGTATTATGAAGTGCTATCTGTCCTGGAGCAGACGATGGATGCGATGGATGCGATGGAAAGCGAGCGGTCTGCTTCGAATCACCAGCGAACAGTGCCAGGGTGGTGCCTGAAGGGCTACGGAGGGGAAAGCCGGTGTATGAGCAAGGGAATGGATGCCAGGACCGAGTCGAATACGTCTACACACAGTATCTGTAGAGAGGAGAATCGAGTGTCGCCTTGTCTGTGCTCCTGGCAATGCGCGACAGATGTGGAGGCCCCCGCTTTAGGCGGCAGTCCGGGGAACCAGATGCCTTTCCTTCATCTATCCGGCCGATGATGTTAACCCAACCCAGGGTGAAACGGAGAAGGTCGGTTTTCAAAGGGATCGTCTCATCAAATGTCGGCACTGTCCGTGCACATTGGCGATTTTCGAAGATGACAGGCTTGATTCCGGTGGTCTGCTTCTTGTGGCGTTCCTGGAGCCGACACTGCAATAGATGGGGGAACTGTAGCAGGTTGGGTAGCTACTTCAGGTACCGGTACACTTGTTAGAAGGCTAGAAGAGGTCTGAGCTGACGCAATGCAAATGCCATGCTGCCGGTAGCCTTGTTCGGGACCTCGGCCGCTGCTGGAGTTGATAACCATGCACCCGCTTCCCATTGACTGGCTGCGCCTTTTCAGACATAAAAGCCTATGCGAGACAGCTCCAATGCATGGCTTCAGCAGACTAACTGCTCTGTGATACGAAAAGGACGGATTAGCCATTCAATAGGATCCGCCTTTGCCGATCATCCCGTGTGCAGTCATGCATGATTGACGAGTCCCCAGCAGGAGCTTGCACCGCGTTCTTCACTGTCGCAGCCAGACCACCTTGTTGCAATGTCATATGCAGCTTCATCGCTCCCGCTCCGCTGTTGCTCGTGTCTTCATAGCAGAAGCCGGCCCGCCCGTCCGCACGGCTCGCGGGCCCACCTGCAAATGCATGCGCGAAAGAGCTTCCTTTGAAAATGCCCATTGAAAAGCAGCAACGGAAGCGGAGTTGACCCACTGTTGTGCAGTCCGCCGCATTTTGTTGCACGTCCCAGCACTGCCAGAGTAGAAGAGGTCTGTTTGGAGAGCGTTGCAGACAACATCGTTATGCGCTGGCCAAACATAGACTTTTAAATAGCTTGCCGTGAATGAAAGCCACAATTCAGCAAGCGCCACCGTCGAAATCACAGGACAGGAGTGGGACTTATTGACCTCCTGGAGCTGTCTGATTCAGTGTAGCATTGCTGCTTCCTTCGGACAAAGGTACTCAAATTCGAGAAGAAGGTATTTGCACAAAAGATTCAAACAATAACTACATGGCATCTTTCATTCTCAATTACATGCCTGCTGTGCATTTTACGGTTCATCCGCGGTAGGAAACGAATACTAGCGCAGGAACTGGGACTCTACTACTACTTGTGCGCAGCGTAGTTGCCCACGTATGGCCCTGGCTTGACACACGCTTACAACTTGCCGATGAATGCACAATTGTAGTGGAAAAAGAAGTAGAGTTCGTTGCGGCACAGGCCAGATTCAGCTGTGGGGAACAGCGTACCTTGGCGCAGTGATGATCTCACTTGCCCTCTGATAATGCACTCCGGGTATCGCCTTGCATCGGTGGATCTGGTACATTGCTACCATCTTTACCATAGCGTACGCGGATACGCTATGCATACCGATGTTCAGCGATACTATATCGTTATCTCCCAAATGGTTGCTGCCTTGTACTATATAGACTTACGTGGGCCGAGCTACGATCTTTGAACAGGAGCATACCTTTTCCCGTCAGTGGTATTCGAAGACTCTAGCCTTGTCCACATGCTTGTTGAAGCTGATGTTAATTCTTCTGGATAGTTCTCTGTAGTGATGGGTCCGCTGAAGTATACTATGTCGGTGTTGGCGCTTCTGTCATTGTCGCTTGCCCTTCTATCATCTCCATCTTGCGATGATTGCATGGCGCAAAATAGCCTTCGTACTCCCGTGCTTCGTATATATCGACAAGGGCCAGTCATTGGCTCGCGACGAAACAGAAGCCTGTAAAACGGATTTGTTATGTGTGTTAATGGGGAAACCATGTCTGCTGAATGTAAGGTTAGAGGATTGTGGACAACGAATGAGAAGGTTATGGCAAGAAAGACAGCTTTCATGTATTGCAGACATGCATAACTTCGCTCTTCTAGGCTGGCTCTTCTGCAGCGTGCAAGGCTGGGCCGACGGGAATCCCCACCTGGATGCCATATATCGAGCAGGTGCACTGGAGCGATAAGACTCAAGGACTCGTCAGAGCTTAAGTCGATACAAGATACGCTCTTCAGTGCAAGGGCTGGACGGGTCGTCTGCGTAACTGCACGCCTGCTGTCGAGTCGGATTTCAACTGAGCGAACCGACTTCGCGGGCGATGCTGCAAATGCATGGAACCGCCAGACGTGGTACCGGCCGGTGTGTACGACGTGCATGATCCTTTGGCAGGAAATGCGTCTACTTGCACTGTTTGCGAACCGGCGTGTGGTTGGAACAGGCAATACATCGTCGCCGTGATCACCGCGAGAAACGCGAAGTTTTGATGAAGGCGACTCCAGATCAGAGACCTTCGCACACACCAATACCCATACATCAGCAAGCATGTCGACCATCGGCGTGCCAACGAAGCTCCTGCAAGAGTCGCTTGGGCATATCATCACCGCCGAGCTCAAGACCGGCCAGGTGTACCGCGGCAAGCTCTTCGAAGGTCAGTTGGGAGGTGGTTCCTACGAACGACGGACCTAGACCGGCGCGAAGGGAGACAGGGCAGAATATATTGGGAAGGACGCTGACATTGTGAATGTTCATGAACAGCCGAGGATAACCTCAATATCTCGCTCAAGGACATCACGGTCACGCAGCGAGATGGCAGAATAACCCAGCTCGACCAAGTTTACATCCGAGGACCGATGATCCGCTTCTACATCGTGCCCGACATGCTGGCGAATGCCCCTATGTATGCAACCGAGGAGTCCGCTACACCGAGTCTATGAGCTGACTTGACACTCCTTTTCCTGGCTCTGCCTGTGTGCAGGTTCAAGCGAGTTGGCAGAGGTCGTGGTATCGGAACAGCGAGAGGAAGAGCCACTATTCAGCGTGCACAAAGTAAGTAAGGGATGATTTGCCATTGCAAGTCTCAAATGCTCAGCCTGTGCTTGCCTTTCTCTAGATCGAAGAGCCCGTGGTCGTGGTGGCCGGGGAATGCGAGGTCAATAAGCCATGTCTGCCTCTTGATAGAGTGCTGTCAGGCAGTGTTGCGAGGTGTAGATTCCATTTGTACTTGTATGAAAGCTCAAAAGCGAAGAACTCGCAAGGGTATAGACAACATGGCTATTCCATAGTAGTAGTGATCCGAGTCAAGCCGACAGCCCAAGCAGCTTTGCCTTGCACCATCTACGAAAGAATTTCGGCATTGCCAGGCAGAAGTGCGCACCTAGTCAGATGGCTACTCCGGCTGCTCAAAATGAGCTTGAAAAGCTGGACATGCTCCTTAGCAAGGTCGACGCTGTCCGATATAGCCTTCCTGAGGTGCTGGACTTCTTCATGACCTCTGGAGGGGCCCTATCTGCCACTGGCAATGGGCAGGAGACTATTCAAGACTATCGCTACAGAGTGCAAGGAACCGAACGCAGTCTAGAAGACTTGCAGCGCAGCTCTGCTTCCCTCGCTGGTGTGTTCCGAAGAAACGTGATCGGCAATGTAGACGTGCAAACGAAGGCTGACCGCATAGACTGTGCTTTCGTCATGCTTATGCAGGAAGCCTCCCAGATCTACTTGCTCAAGCTGAGCGGCTCAAACTTGATGGCTCCAAATTGCAACGCTTGTATGCCCTTCACATTGGCGCATGGAAACCACCAAAGAGAGCTAAAAGCCGATGTTTGCCTCCATAGACGAAGGAATCCATATTCAGGCCGTATACATGCCTCCAACGAACAGAGTGCGCACAATTTCCACAAGGCGCTCTTCCCAATAGATAGCGATGCTGCCGATATGAAGTCAGCGGCGGTTCTGAACACCAAGCTACGCGAAGCCGCAAGCAAATACCCCTTGCTGCAGGTGTACCAGCAATGCGAAGTATGGAATAGGAGATCCGTTATCATAAAAGTAGCCGATCTCGCATTATTTCACATCTTCTTGGGGTGGACGAAAAGCGGCTTACCGAAGTTTCAACGATTCAACGTCGTCGGTGTTCAGGAAGGTGTGAGTAGTTGACTACTTATACGTTATGCAGTCAGCACACAAGATTGACCCGTGCCTATAGAAGGAGAGCTTTGAGGTTTCAAGTCTGACTTTATGGCAGAACGTCAGTATACATGCCACACAAGCCGTTGGGCGACATGCAAGTCAAGATTGCTTGAATATACCCTGCGTAATGGTAAGTTCGCGTTGATGAACTCATCCGGTACTATTACTGAATTAGACCATAGGCCTTGATCAGTGCCTACCATACAATCCACGAAGCACCCTGCCAAGCTTGTCACAAGTTACTGCATCCACAGACATTGCAATTGCCAACAGCTCGCGTTTACGAGAGTACCAACGGCGAATCGCGGGATGGAAGCTGGAGAGCGTACCATGCGGAGTGTTTCGCCTCGATTTAAGAGACTGCTGTGACGCCACACATGCGATGTCGTAATAGTCAAGGTCGCTCGAAGGACGCATCATTCAGATGGAGCCAATCTACACAGTGGGCAGGCTGGCATCTACGAGCACGCCAATAAGGGGACACGAAACAACCTCGTCTCGGCAAGGTCAACTTCCCTTATTCGTCCCTTATACGCTCGGACCTGCCAACGAGGGCAATAAGCAGAGTCACGATGTTGCGCAAGAAAGGACACCGGCTTATGCGAGATGTTCAAAAGTCACGAAGACTTTCCCTATGCCCTTCGTGGTCGCCTTGTCAACGTCCTCTGCCTGCCTTGCGAGGGGTGATTATGCCAACCAAGCAGAGTTGCGCCTCGGCACCATTTCACTAGCTCGAAAAGTTTGTCAGCGTTGGGCCGCCTACACACCACCTCGCCCCGAGAAGTAGCCTTATGCATAGAAACATTGGAGTATGCTTGCTTACAGCAGCTCCACGTACAGGATGAGAACCGTGGCTTCTATGGCCAGGGCACCGACCGTCAACCAGGACAAAGGCCGGGAACACATAGACACCGTAGCGAACTGATGGTAGAAGCTGGATCAGAGTCATCAATCGCCAAACTGTGGCGTTGTCAGAAGCAAAAGTACAAAGTCCCTGTAACTATATTGCATTGTTGGTCTTGTCACAATCTGAATTCTTGACAATAAGTGCAGCCCGGGCGGTAGCTACGGCAGTCTCGACTTTTCGCCAGCGGCATTTATTGACCGTGCTTCATTAAGTCAAAATGTGGCACAGATCAGGTAAACCATGATACGTACCCTCTCTAAGACGTCCGACTTCCATGCGAGTCTGACGTGCTCCCATACGTTAAGATGGGACTTCGTGTAGGTTGTCCGGCAGCTTACGCCCCTCCCCTACGATCGTACCATGAGAAGTCGGATATTCTCTATAAGGAGCATTATGAATGCGAAAACGATGTATAACGAGAATTTCCATAGAGTTAAGAGGTGACTGCCGACACAACACTAAGAAACGATGATTATTTATACACGTTCCGATCTAATCGACATTTAACGTAGAGGCAGATGTGACAGCTCTGGATTATCCAAATCAGTTGACAGGTTGCAATATTGTTGCTGCTAGATGGCGTGCAACTAGAGAATGCATTCTAGTGGAAGGGTTCATGCCATCGAACCACATGAAACTCTCTGGATCAGTGCAGGATTGGTCTCTGCAAGCTACATCGACCGATGTGAGATTGTACTGGAAGGTTATAAGGCGATCAGGCTATGATTTCTGAGCATGTTTGTGAAGCAGGCCAGAAGGGCTTACCGACGATGGATTGGCATGAATGCTGTCGAACAGGCTGTAGGACATGATTGGCTTAGCGCTATCCCGCCACAGAAGGTAGCTATTGCTTACCCATTCGCGTCAAGGGTGTAAACCGTGGTGGTAGAACTCAAGCTTTGTGCAACTTCAGTCAATCCGCTATTGAAAGCAGTAGTAATGTTTCTGAAAACATTGATGTAGCCAGTATTGTTGAGTGCCAATCTCGATGTCTGTGGCAATAGGTCTCCTCTTGGTAGCGCAATGAGTACGAAGTCCGGTGACGGCGTTCCTGAGGTCGGAATAAGCCAACGCAACGTTGTATTCATAGTCGACAGCATGGAGCCGATTTCGGCCATAGCGGGCGTTTGAGGGTCCCCCGGATTGCTGGAGATAGCTGACTCCCAAATTTGGACCAGCTCGTCCATGCCAGCCCAAACAGTGATGAGAGCTTTGTGAGCTGCCGTCGCCGCCACCGTAGCGTTCGCATTATTGAGGTCACCCAGATACGCTGCTACTTGAGCGGGGAAATCCGGAGCTGGAAAAGTAGAGATCGTCTACAAAGCTAATATGTCAATCGAGCTCCCTGTTGAACAGGATAACCAATCTTACATTGTTGATCGATGAGCCGGACTGTGGGAAGGCCGCCTTATCAGACGCGATGACCTGGTGGTACGTGATACCTGGACTTACATATGCGTAATTCAGTATCGTGGCGCTTTCTGCCTCTGTCGGACCGACTAGTGATGACATATACTCTTGGAAGACCGGTCCATTGGTAGCTCTACCGCCATCGTAAGGTGCCACTTGAAGGGTGGTACTGTAATCATCCGTCCGCGAGTGCCCATTATCTAGCAGTTTCGCGTCAGCAATACGTTCGGTGCGGAGAAAGCTGCTTCCCTTACCAGCATAACTGCCCCCAAATGCCACAAGGGAGTAGTAACCACCGGGTCCGCCGGAACCTGGGACAGCGCTTGAATCGCGGGCAGGTATGTTGACGTCTGCGGAATCATTGCCATCCGCAAGGCCGGTGGAGCTAGATGAGGGCTGGGCAGCGGATGCAGAAGGAGAAGCGGACGTCCCTTCCCCAGATAGTGCAGCCGCGTTGGAGCTGTTATCATTGACTGAGGCATTGCGACGCGAGATACCAATGCCCGCGCCAATGCCTGCAACCACTAGGACTATCAAGATGGCAATCACCCATATTACGATGCGCTTCTTTCTTTTCTGCTTCTCGGCTTGGACTGGAGGTGACGCTCCAAGATTTCGTTTTCCATCTTCTGAATGTCTCCACATAGGCGATGCAACAGGAGAACGTCCAAAAAGGTTCCAGGTAGATGAATGGAATTCATTGGTAGAGTCAACTGAGCGTATGCCTTTCTCGTCTTCGGAGAACCGCGAAGATGGCTTGTGAGACAAGCTCTTTACCGTATCCATTTTGTGATTACCATAACCATTCTGGCTCGTTGTGAAAGGGTAGCCGTTGGACAAGGAGAATGGTCGAGGATGTGGCTCTCTTTTCTCATTGAATTCACCATCCTTATCCTGCATCGAAGAACCGGAGATGGAGTCTCTCTGGGCGTGGCCAAAGCCTCGCTGCTCTTTCCGGTACAAAGATGCAGGAGAAGCTGAACGGGTATCATCGAATGCGTTGTTCTCGGGATTTGAGCGCTTTCGAAGATGGCCTGGTTCGTGCTCGTCGCCAGCGATATCCGACGCGTATGCAGAGAGTTCCGGACTGTCTTGCGGCAAAGCAGGGCTAAAGGACGCTCCACCATATGCATCTGGTGTCGAGGCGCTGAAGCGATGCTGACCGACCATTATCTTGGGCGTTGTCATTGTGTGCATGTTTGTTTGGTCTTCCGCTTCCTCAGGGCGGCTGTTTACATTGATAGGCTAGTCAGTCATCGTTGCTTGACGCGTGTCGCGGATTTGGCCTGGAATTCTGTGGCGGTTAGCGCGAAACACTTACAAAGGTCGAGAGAAGTGTCGGCGACTGTATTGTACTGGTTGAGGAGACATAGAGGTAGCTACCGGCGTCTGCGTGTGCATTGGCGCGGTGCGTGCTGGTCCAGGGATACTTCTCAGATCCGCGAGACGCGGCGAATCGGGCGGGCGCTGGGTTCCGCCTGCAGTGTACACGCTGGGGGGCGACTTTGGCTCAGGAGGCTCCAACCCGTCTTCCAAGCTCCACCTCTCGAACGGGGTCGTGGCTGTCGTGTATACGGAGGCTGTGTCTGCCATGCTGTATGCTGTTTGGCGCCCATTATGCGAGCGTGGAATTGGAGGAGCCAGCCCGGACAGGCGGTCGGTCGCGGCGCCGGAAAGTGTGCTTGCGCCTTGCGATTGCCTTGGGCCGTCGGCCGACAGGTAATTATCGTAGATACTGTCGGTATTGTACATTGTCGTCCGTTGTACCGACTTTGACGTAGTGTAAAAGGTGTATGAAGGCCTTCAAGGCTGCGACGTCCTGCGTCTCCCTATTGTTGGATGCGGCCCTGCCTGGAAGTATCTGTGTCCTGGCGAAAAGCGCGTGTGCCAGGAGCGTTCAGGCGGAAAGAGTGTGGAAAGCTCCAATTGATACGCACGCTGAGATTCCTTCAAGGAAAGCTCAAACGGCGATTCGATGATATGTCACGCTTGGTTGTGTATGTGTATTGTGCTGAGCAAAAGCCTCGCATGCCCTAGAGCGAGCAGCGAATCGTCACGACAGCTCAATTTAGAGTATCATGCAAATACGCGTTGCGTGCCTGCGGCGATCGGAGAAACGCGTAAATTAAATACTTCTTCCCCCTTCCTGCAGATCGGGCTAGACATCATTGATGGCAGCTTGAGTGAGTGAAAGCGAATGTCGACCTCTACAATGCTGCCTTTTCCTGGAACGAGCTTCGAAGCTCACACACATGTCTGTAACGGCAGTACAATGACGGCGAAAAGCCGAGGGGGAGCTGTCATTAGATCCGTGGAAAGCTGATTATGCTAAATTTACTACTTGTGGTATTACTTCGTGTCGCGCAGCCTGAACCAGTACCCAACGCCAGCTGTCCAGGAGGTTGTTGCTCCAATGTTTTCAACCCGGTGCCACCAGCGATGAGGCAGCAAGAGCAGCTCGCCTGCTTTTAAGGATACTCCATACGCTACATCCTTGATTTCCGGTAATGCACTTTGCCCAGGCGAATTTTCTGTCATTTGCACCAATACCGCATCATCGCGTACCCCTTGAATACCCGACAGTTGGAAATCCAGAGGCGAAGTGTTGGCTTGTCCTTGACCAGCTGCGGGACGGACAGCTTGGTTGATACTTTGAGTAGGGGGCAGAATCAAGAAATGCTTTGCTGCCTCAGGACCGCTTGTGCTTGCAAGTCGGAATAAGTTGATGTATGGATCGTGATGTAGAGGCGTGACCTGCAGATGGTCCTATCAATCAAAAGCCCGTTCTGCCTTCAGTAGTCGGGACACCTACAGCCGCGTTTGGCCCCACGAAGAAGGATGCTTGATAGAGGTCTGCAACCTCCTCCTTGATACTGTCAAATGCAAACAGCGTCAGCATTTGACAACAGTATTTCGCCACTGGGTAATGTACAGGTTCTGCAGGAAGCGAGGGGGATCCAGGAATCTTCTCAAACTGGGCATCTATGGAGCATGCTCCCGGGTAAGCATTCGCTTCTACCTTCTAATCGTACTTGCAGTATCTCACCTCTTCCAGGCCCCGCCATTGAGCTAGGTATACCTGTCTGCCGTTCATTAGACCATTCTCGTGGCCTCCGCGCAGCCAGTGCAGGTAGGCAGCTAATGGTAGTTGGACTTGTTCGAACCCGCCCGGTTGGTCGTAGCGTCCTACTTCCAAATCCACAACGCATCTATCCACCTCGGGATCATCCAGTAGCATATCAATAACAGTACGTGGCTGTTTTAGTATGGGGTTCTTCGGCGCGATAACGATAGGTTCCGGAGGATCCTCCTTTACCATCGCAAGAAAGGAGTCTGAACTCATGTCATCCACAAAACGCCGGCGGACCTTCTTAGGTGCGAATGCCATTCTTTTTGAGGAAGTACCTTGTGTACTAGCCGTGGCGTATGTTCGGGCAGCGCGCATAACGCACACTTGGCAGCGCGTGGGCATAGCCCCAGCTGCGAGTGAGTTGAACATGTTCTTCAGGCTAGACGAATGCATACTTGGTCGGGTAGTGAGTGATGGGGTTACAAAGTCATACAGCTCTGAAGGTCCCTCGTTCTCTCTCTGCCGCAAGACAACCATTTCGCCACCTCGGGGCGGGCGTGCCAGGCCACATATCGTAAGAGTGGCAGCTGCAGCAAGCACACTGATGGCACGGCCTATCGTTCTTCGAGATGGTTGAACTCATCTCCAAGAGACCGTCGTTCGAGGCTCGCACCGGCAAGAACAGCTAGAACTACTAGGGAACGATCCATCGTGAGCTGCTGGTCTACAAGCGAGGAGGCTGGATTGCCCTGCGCGTGTGTAGCGTGGCCAGCCCAGACAGTAAACAACTGTCAGACCATCACTGGCTATGTCTAAAGCCAGACGGACCAGAAGCTAAACCTGCTGAGCTACTGTCGTGCGAACTCGAACCGCACTAGCAAATGGAACATAGAACCACAGCCTACTGTGCTTGCACGTAAATGGGCGCAAGAAGCGCGTCTGCGAACAGATTGAGCTGATTTTGCTGTTGCAACAACGAACGCACCCCTTATATGTGCAATCTTCTAAAATAACTGACGCTTCCGCCGTGGACCATCTCCGCCTTCACGTATACGTCAAAACGCACACGGGAGCCCAATCGACCTTACTGTGTGCAACAGCTTACGATCTACGGTTCCCAACTATCCCATCAGAGCAGAATTAAGCTTCTCCTGGCAGAAAAAACGTGAAGATGGTAAACAGATGCTTGTGACTCATAGGCATCTTATCTATAGACGAGCATTCTTTTATCAGCTTCAAGTTCAGCGAAGGCAAGATACGCAGACTAGTACGAGACACAGGTGGCAAAGGGGATTTTCCTTGACAAAAGCCTACAGTTCGGCTTCAATCTCCCCAAGATATGTGCCAATTGTCGCCCTGACTCTACCTTATCAGACCGCGGCATCTTATTAGCATCGACTACATCATAAATCACCAGCTCATGCAAGCTACCCCCCCGCAGCAGGCAAACAACCGGTGCTGGTTTCTGTATCACCAAACTACACGGCACAAGCCTCGCTTTCTCCTACTTAACAGCCGAACGTGCCTCACGGTTCCAATAGCGCAAGCAGGACCCAGTATCCCTTGTTCGTCAGCTCCGGCTCATCAATCAATACCACGGGCAAGGTGAGAACGAGTCACACCTAAAGTAGGACAGGCGCCGAAAGTATGACCTAGTAGGTCAGGTATTAAAGTAAAGCAGTCATAGTTTTGACCTTGCATGCGGAGAGCCAAGACGATGGAAGGAGGAAGGACATTACAGGACTTCGGGACAGACTTCAGAGCTCGGTCCCCCCTGCGTAGGAACGCAAGTTGAGATCGTGGACCGGAACAATGCCTCTGGTCGTGCCACAAACCTACTGAAGGAGCTGGACAATTTCGCTTGGCTAATATACAAGCTTTCTTCAATGTGCTATAAGAGAACTGCGGCCTGTGAAGACATTGCCTGCACTAAACGTAGCGGACCGAAGGAACATAATGGAGGATACAAGCAAGGAGATAAGGGAAACCGGATTTTGGGATTCTCGGAGCTTAGCTGAAACGTCCAGGGTTAGACTTGGACAAGCAGTCTGACGCGAACATACCATGCAGAGCTGGTAGAACGCATGGTTTGGTTTGGTTTGTAGCGCGCATTGATGCTGGTGTGGCGCAACTCAAGCATGTAATTGAGGCTTCCAGTTAACGCTCTCAGCCCCATTGGCCCTTTGACCTCCGAGAGGGGTAGTTGCAGTGTGCTCATGTTGTACACTATGCTACAGCTATCTATATAGGTAAACGAATATCTACCATTTCATTCGAGCAACACGGTCTTCGCTGGAATAACCCTGTCGACGGTGGCAGAATCTACACGTTGAACCCAAAACCTCGCATGCATTCCCTGTGCTTTGCGACGATATCTTTGCACTTTTCCCTGCTGTCGGAATCTTCGTCGATATTGCTGCCGTACTTCAAGAAGCAATCGTCTCGGAGCTTTTTCGTTTCTGGGCAGGCGCAGCACCTGGCAGTTCACAAACGGTAGGCAGATTAGCGGTAAGCTCTGGAAGAGAACGAGCTCTTGACCTACGGTTTGATACCCTGAGGGTTCTTCTCCGACACAAGCTTGGAGCTGACGGAGGCTTTGACGACGGGTTCCTGCGATGCCGCTGGAGTGAGCTGCCCGCCTGGAGTCGATGCCGGTGTGCTTTCGTTCGAGCTCGTGCCGGACCCGGAGAGCCACGAGGAGATGGACATGATGGGTGATCTCGCGTCTGGATAAGTCGTGGGCTAGCTTGATGTGCGCTTACGTACCAAGACTCGATACGAAGGTAAAGAGTCACGAACAAATCGCCTCGATCGACATTTGCGCCTTGTAAGCAGGCGGTGGCGACACAGCATCCGGCCCCGTACGATTAGCAGCCACATGGACTGCATGCGTACGAGCACTTTCAGGTCAGTACGGGCTGGTACTGTGTCTGCGCCGGCATATTGCAAGTGTAAACGGACAACTCGCTGGTTTTGCGAATAATTGATACAGTGGAAATGGTCTCGGGATGCTCAGCCAGGGGTCAGATTCTTCAGAAACGAGGATCTGCCAGTCCTTCTACACGAGCGCCATGCTTCTGCAGCATTCCTAATGCTCGAGCTTTCCGTCTGCCTCGTCGGATGTCCTCTATTCTATGGCACGACCAAGCTCCTCGATCGTTTATAAAGCAGTGGCTTCGGCTGTCGGCATATCTGCCGAAGCTACACGCCAGCTAATCTCAAGCTATAATGACACTAACCACCTGACGGCCATAGCTGACTGCTACACACCTTGCTTTCACAGTTGACTACAGGTTCATATTCGTAGACCTCTTTTGTATATACAGGGAGACAATGACCCATGTTCACGGCGGCCAGGGAGACCATGATCACCCTCATCAGCATCCACACAACCATGGACAGCCGGGCGATGATGAGCGAGCCCTCGAACAGCAAAACAAAACGCACTGGGATGAAAGAGCGAAAGACTACGAGTTCCCTGCCAGCACCTACATGACTGCTGTAAGTTAAGGGTCGGATGGCCTGTACACTACCTGAATGCAGGGCTGACAGACTACCCGCAGGAACTAGCTCAAGCGATATACGACCGATTCCTGAGCAAGCTTGCCTCGGACAACTTGTCTCTCTTGGACTATGCATGTGGTCCCGGACTCGTCGCCTTTCACTTGCTTGATCAGGGTTGTGTAGGCAGGATTGGTACGTATCAGAGTCGCTCCGCAATTTCCTGAAACGCACTCCCAAACGGAATTAACATTCTTGTACTAACGATCGCAGTCGGAGCCGACGTTTCTACCGGTATGGTTGGCGAATTTAGAAGACGGGTGAATACCTACCCCAGTTCTCAAGCTTGACAGAAAGACTGATACGGTTGTCCGCCTCTGGACACTTCTGTGTAGGCAGCGGACAAGGGATACGACCCAGCACAAGCGGATGCCGTCACAGTTACAAACCACGGCTTGCAGGAAAACCTATCTGGCCAAACATTTGATATCGTTATGGTAAGCAATCAAGTGTTTTCCCTCCCGACCCCAATTTTTGTCCGCTAATCTCAACCTTGCACAGTGTAATCACGCCTAGTATGTGTATACATACATTCATCGCCGGATATCAGCTCTGATATGCTGGCCAGTCATCACTTCAAGGATGTGCAAGCGGTCACAGCGATCTTAGCATCGGCTATGAAGCCTGGCGGATTGCTAATAGTAGCAGACTTTCTAGCAACGGAGAAGCCTTTCCTCGGGAGTGATGACGATACCAACGAAATACATAAACACGGCGTTCATCATGTCCATGGCAAGTGCTCCGAGTAAAGAAAATAGCAAGTAAAAGCTCATACCTTGTTTGTTATTCTTCAATTCTGCGTAGGCTTCGAGGCGGAGACACTCAGCACTTACTTCGAAGAAGCTGGCTTGAAAAATGTCCAAGCAGATGCCAGCTTCAGGGTGTCTAAGCAGAAGCTCAAGGAACTTGGGGGTGAAGAGTCACCGCTCAAACGGTTTTTAGCCGATTCAGATACGAATCCAGAGTAAGTGCGTTCAACACTGTCCGGCGGGTGTGCTTCTGACGCTTGTTCTTTTTTAGCGTCCGCTATGTTTTAGTCAGTGGTCAACGTATTTTGTAGCCTATATAATAAATCTTCATCTATTGCATTGCCCGAACTACGTTCATTTCTTGGCTTATCTATCTGAACGGGCTTCGGTACTTAGCTCCATCTAGTTGCCGAGTCTTTCTGCCACTCTCAAGCAGTCTGCAACCACACCCATAGCGGTCACATCTGCGCCTGCGCCAGCGCCTTGCACAATCAACGGCCGATTGCTATATCGTGATGTCGTGAAACTGATGATGTTGTCTGATCCACCAAGAGAAGAAGCGAAAGGGTGGTTGAAAGGATATTTCTCGAGGCCACATTTCACTTTTCCTGCTTTTGCGTCGATAACACCGACATATCGTAATACCTGCCCTGCATCTTCAGCCTCTTTTCGCATCTTTTCAAAATGCGCATCGAATTCAGGTAGGCGCTTGACGAACTCCTCGCCTGATGGGATGTTGGCAAGCTCGTTCGGTATCAAGGTCTCCGTAGGGACGGATTCGAAACCGTTTTCGAGCTGTGCCATGGAAGGTACCAGGCGGGATAGAATGCATAGCTTCCTTGCGACGTCTGAGCCGGAGAGATCGTCGGCCGGATGGGGTTCCTGTTGTGGACATACGTCTCAGTAGACCGATTTCACAGGTGAGAAGCGAGGACGAAACTCGGCAACTCACTGTGTAGCCTTGCTCCTTAGCAACCGACACTACGCTCGAGAATGTAGGAGCTTGGCCCCCTTTAACAGGCTTTGAGAACTCATTGAAGATATAGCTGAGTGTTCCGCTGAGCACGCCTTCAATCTTGACGACCTTGTCGCCGGTGGCAACGAGATCATTGAGCGTACTAATGATGGGCAGGCCAGCTCCGACTGTGGACTCTTGGTATACGAGTGCCTTTTTTGATTTCGCTGCTGTAATGGCGGAAAAGAGTGACTGAGATGCAGAAAAAGCTTTCTTGTTAGGCGTCACCACAGAGATGCCGCTTTTCAGTAGAGTCGGGTATAGATCCGCAACAGCCTGAGAGGAAGTGCAGTCGATGAAAAGCTTTGGAGCTCCAGGATTCTTCTCAGCTAGGCTCTTGACAAACTCTTCCAGCTTGAGGTTCGTTACTCTGAAGCCTTCTGGAACGGGTTTTGCGGATGCAGCGGAGGACGCCGGCAGGAGCGTGATCAGGTTCTGGATTTCGCTTCGGTCAGCACTGGCAGTTTCAAAGTGAAGCTGCCATTTGCTGTTCGAGACAATGTCCACTCGCAGCTGCTTTGCAATATGCGGCAATGATAGCTGTTCAAGAACTTGAGTGCCGACAAGGCCGGGTCCAACTATTTCATGCCGTGTGCAACAAGGAGGGCATAGATAGTCAGTCGGAAGGGCTCAGCAGGAGCAGGTATGCACAACTCACCCAAGAATACGGGTATCTGCGAGAAAGAAGCCATCTGTGATGAAAGTTGACAAAGACGGGAAATGGCAGAAGGCAGAGCCATGACAAGGCTATCCTCCTCACAATGCTGCTCTTATATCTAAACATACACCGCTTTTTTCCTTTCCTGAGACAGGAAGTGGGCATTTACCTGGGAGGAAGGAGTCACGAACTGCGGAATCTATGCTACAATCGCGATATAGATGACTCCTGCGTTTACAACCAGGTCGGCCTTGGCTTTGCCACCACTGACAGTTGCCCTGAAATCATCTGCAAATGCTGGTCATAGTCTCTCTGCAGTTCCACCTTTGCAGGATGCTTGGCTAGCTGCTGCACTCATCCCCTTGAATCGCTGTTGTTCGCTCAACAGTGCCGTCGCCAACCGCAAGCTTTGCCTAAACTCCGTTTGAGCTTTCCGAAGCGTGACGGGTGGAAATGCTGAGAATTGCTGCATTGGGTCGAGTAAATATTCATTGACAGAATCGGAATAGGTAGGTGGGGCATCTTCCTCAGCTTCTGAGGTGAGCACGTCAAGGCTCTTGTAGTCCAAGTTTAGTGGCGGGACTGCAGTCATCGCTGTATTTGCCTCGCCCGCTTCGTTAGGCGGAGTACCTGATGTCGATCGCTTCTTATCTGGCTGTTTGTTCCCGTTCTGCTTTGGTGTTCCCTGCATGCGCCTACGCAGACCACCCCCCTGTGATTTCTCATCCGACAGCTCGTCCAGTTTGACAGCACTAGTGGAAGCATCGTAACGCAAGTCTACAATACCTCTGCTTTCCCTTTCCTTGCCTGTTTTTGTTGGTTGTACATCTGGTTTGCAAGCTGGCTTTCCTTCTATTAGCGTATATGTGTATAGTCCTTCGGCGTTGCCCGTAATGTCTCTATAGATGAACGGGGCGTGAGTCAAATCTCGTTATGGTAAATTACCTTTGAGCTACTTGCACTGTAAGCAGAGGTTCGGTACGGCCAAGGTGATAGTTAGCGGGTCCAACTCTAGCAGGACCCAGGGCTAGTTTCGCCTGTGCTAGATTGAAGAAGGCCTGCTGGCGAGGGATTAGCTAAATGAGCAAAGCTTAACCTCGTATTCGACGCAAACCCGACCTTCTTAAGATGTAGATTCATATCCGCTCTTCTTGCTTGATAGACATCTAGAGAGTCGAGCGCCGACTCGATGAGATCGTCATAATCCGGCGCAGTGCCGCCAGTTAGCATTTGTTGTTCCGCATCGAGGCGGGTTTTCTCTTGAAGTAAGCTTCCCATCTCAAGCCAAATCCACTTCTAGGAACTCTTCGCTACTCAAACGCAATGTAGTACGAATTCTAGCTGATGTGGTAGAAGCACAAGGTCCGACGTGATCGGGCAACAGCATTCACTTAGTGTACCGGTGTATTCATTCACCATTGACATCCGACAACACACTTTACAACGCGAAACAGCTCCGAAGAAAGCGTTGGCTTGCGACTACGAAGCGTGCCTGCTGAGCGGACGCGCCGTTGTCCGCCATGAGAGACGTCGCCGCGGAGACAACGACGGCCATGCAAGAGGTGGCTGAAGGGACACCATTGCCAGCAGAATCGCGGCAATCTCTGGATACGTTGCTTGACCGACCGGTCGCAAATGGCAACGACGAGCCGAATCATGTTAAGGAGACTGATGATGAGGCCGAAGGGGTCGAGGCCTTCAATGAAGGCGCGTTGCTGGAAGAGCAGGATAGCAATGGGCGGATGGCACAATTGCAAGCAGAATTAGAAAGGATCACAAGCGAGAGAGATACCTTTCAATCGCAGTATCGTGGCCTGCTGGGCAAGCTATCGAACATGCGAACGACACTTGGCGACAAGTTGCGGCAAGACGCGGTAAGTCGGACCGACATATGGTAGCCCTTCACGCGAAAGCGGCACTAATCAGACTAAAATCGTATACAGGAAGAGCTGGACCGTAAAGACCAACAGTTAGGCGCCCTTCAGGCTGAAAATGATGACCTTCAATCGACTATAGAGACTTTAAAGAATGAATTGATTGCAAGTAATGAGGACAGTGATCGCCTACATACACAAGTTGAACAGCTGCGCATCCGGGCAGATGATTCAGCGAAAAACATACAAGACGAAGCCACGGCGCGCGAAGCGCAGTTACGTGAAGTCACAGAGGATCTGGAACGGTGTAGGCTGGAACGGGAGGATTGGGAAAATCAGGCTATGAAGGAGAGGGTTGAGCGAGAGAGGCTCGAAACTAGCTTGCAAGCCATCGAAAGAGAGCTGTCTACGATACGGCTGGAAAAACACCAATTGAAAGAGGAAAGAGACCGTGAAGCTGAAGCTGCTCAGAACCTGCATGTAGTGCTGGAGGAATTCCAAGCAGCGAAGGACAAAGAGATCAGAGAGGTGTTAGGCGATATGCAAGTGCAGGTGCAGAGCTTGACGAAGAGTCTGCAAGAATACAAGCAGCGAACACACGTCGCCGAGACACGGCTGTCGACGACGCAGTCTGATTCCGACAAGGTGCTCGCATTGCAGCAGGAAGTGAAGGAGAAAAATCTCCTGATAGGGAAGCTACGACACGAAGGTAATTGTTCGAAAAAAGCTGCCGGACTACTTTCATCATCGAACTTTAACCTATTTCTATATTACAGCTGTTATTCTGAATGAGCATCTCACAGAAGCCTTACGCCGACTGAAGAAAGATCAATCCGAGAATAATGTAGACCGTCGTCTCGTTACGAACGTGCTCTTGACATTCTTCAATACACCAAGAGCAGATGCAAAACGGTTCGAAATGCTTCAGCTACTTTCGTCCATCTTGTCATGGTCAGATGATGAGCGCGAGAAGGCCGGCCTGCAGCGCGTCGGCGGCGCTGCGTCATCGGGCAATGCTGTGCCTGGTAAACCTAACATAAGCATGGGATCTTCCCGCCGGCGCGCAATGTCACGTGCCAAAGGTAAAGGGCCAGAAGATAGCTTTGCTGGCGGAGGCGAGGAAGGCCTCGAGCAGAGCTTCTCTAATCTATGGGTGGAATACCTATGTGAGCAGCATTTTACTCTTTACGCTTTGATCTTACGGATATGCCAGTGACCTTTATACCCTCAGTGCGAGAATCGCAGGGTGGAAATGCAGGGCAAGCGGACTTTTCGAGCCCTGCAGGCGCCACAATACCTCTATCAACAGTGCCCGCGGCTTCGCCACTTTCGCAACAGCGCACCATATCACCTTTTGCCGAGCTTGCGCGACCGTCATCACCATCAAAAAGTAGCGTTAGCTACGCGTCTTCCTCCACGACCAGGAAGCCGTCGTCGCCGCAGCGCTCAGATAGCGAAAGTCTCTTCTCAAGAGTGGGAGGTTCGGCTAGTACGGCCCCCACATCAGTGGCATCGGGTTACAGTTGAGTTATTGCTGTACCGGCAACGATCGGGCGATATTGTATAACTAGCATAACATCGTAAACTTCAGGTCAAAGGTGCTGTATTGCGCACGTGTAACGAAAACATTGTATAGCGATTGCTTTGATAAGAACAACGACATATCATCAGAATAAGGAAAGTCTACGAGAGTCGCACCATTCGGGTGCTATAGATATTGACATAAGGTGTACGCCAACCGTACGGGTGATCACCTACCGTGTCCTCCTCGCTTGGCGATCTTGCACTCGTGAGTATCGGTGATCCATCTGGAACGGCATCCGTTACAACCTTCGACGCGGAAACCTTCGTAGGATGTGGTGTGGGTGATGTAGCCTTGCGCGCTTGACAACCGGTGTTCAAGATCTGGACCTGCTAGCTGATCCGCTCCCGCCATGCGAGTCAATATGGGCTGACAGGTCGTTCAGAGCTTCCTGTCGGTAACCCTCGAGCTCGTTGTCGAGATCTTGTCGCTCGGTGTCGTGTGAATGGGATGGCACCAGTCGCAGAGGTGGTTCCAATGGAGTAAAGAGTGGTCTCTCAAGACCCGGCCTGTCGGGAAGGAAGGTCAGGTCACGGAGAGCTGCCGAAAGCTCTTTATCCTGATAAGGCGTTTTTGCTCCAGCGGTTTCTGCAGAGAGGTATATCAATAAGAGTGTACGGGAAGTGGTTGGAAACCGCGCACCTCTTCTACTGAGTTCAGCACCACGTTGCATGACCTTCTCTTCGAACGAATCTTTCATGATGAGCGTCTCCACGTGGACTGGGCGATGTTGACCTAGTCTATGAGCACGTTTCACGGCCTGTGCTTCTTCATCTTTGTGCCATACGGGTCTTCGAAGCATGTTCTGTCAGTCTCGACCAATCTGGGTCCAAGAGCCAAGCCGGTCAGTACTTACTCGGTAAAGATGATCCTGGTCGCCGTCGATAATGTCAGACCTCTACCTGCAAACTATAGGAACGTGCGAATCAGTCAGGTGCGGACTGTATCTCCTCCTTCATCAGGTTGCCTTACCTTCAAATCAAGTAGAAGAACCCTGAAACTTGTACTCTCGTTGAATGCCTTTGCGTAAGCAGCAAGCTTTGCTTGTGAAAGCGTCTTGGTGAACACAAGGAAAGGCAGATTTGCAAGGTCTAATCCTTCAGCCAAGTAGAAAAGGTTATTGCTAATGGCATGTGCATGGCTGGAAGAGCCGCCAGCGAAGACAAGGAATTTCTCGTTTGGATGAGAAAGGACCGATTTAACCACGTATGCTACCTTTGTCGAAAGTACACTAGGTACCAAGGCATTATGCAGACCGCTCTCGACTGGGATATGCTGATAGGTATATACACCTTTCGTATTTTCGCTGTTTGTCTTGGTGGATCTCGATCCTGCTTTGATAGCTGACCTCGTATCCTTTTGAAGTCGACGTCGCTTTGTCTCGGGTGGTGGGGTTGGTTCAGAGCCTTCTTCTGGGTCTGTCGAATCGACCGAAGAAGGTGGTTCCCATTTTATGCATTTGCTCACGGTCCAAAGCATCTTGATGAGCTCTACTTCCAGTTCCGCTCCCAACCTGAATTCCCACTCTGGATCTTCAGCCAGCTTGCCAATCTGGGCGCGTAAAAAGGTCAATTGTTCGCCCGGAAAAACGGTGATGGTGGATGGTTCTTCAAGAGTCAGGCCTTTATAAAATCTCAGAAGCTCAGGATTGATACCAGTATTTTCCAAACAATAGAGCATGGAGCCTTTCTGTCCCGGTTTCCACAGATCAGTGTCGAAGGCAGCCCTAAAGCATGCTTGAGCCTGATTGATGAGTGCTACATCCGCTTCCGACCACTGCAAGTGGGGCATTTTCAGCGAGTTCTGCACAATAGCTTGTTCGTTGTTCTTGTACGATTGTTCAGCGGACACGTGTAGATCGTTCGAAGAGTACAGCAGATGCGCTGCGCCTAGATTGTTCAACAGGCTGCTAAGGGCACCTTTATTTTTTGCTGTAAAAGCGCAAGGCGGTCAGGCGGTTAAAAAGTGAAACGTGCTCCGTGGTGGACTTACGATGGAAAAAGTAGTCCTCGTCTTCCCGTTCGCTGAGTATTGAATTGGATATGAAAAGGGCCAGTAGAACATTGTATGTTATCCTCTCATGTTCGTTGAATTCCAGCATCACAGTCTGTCTCGTCAGAGGTGGCATATCCACACCCGGAACTTTATGCCTGACCATCGTCCTGGCAAAGAAAGCTTGTATACCGCTAGTGTCGCCTCGCATCCTATAAGGTTCGTAGAAAGTTTTCATGAATAAGCAAGGCTGAGAGCAGAAAGGCTGCATTCCGAGGAAATTGCAAATTTTGGATAAGCGTTCAAAATCGCTCTTGTCGCCTTTGTTAGATGATTCTGTTTGATGATCATGCTCGACGATTCCAATGTCGTTCAGTCCAACAAGGTTCGTGGAAGGCGTTCCAGAAACGACATAGCAAGACTCGGTGCGAAGCTAAGATTAAATTAGAATAAGGTCAGAGACACCATGAAAAAGACGGTCGGAACTATGCTTACGCGCATGCACATCTGAACCAGTTCACCGTTTCCAGCTACTTTATGGCTAGAGGAACCCAGTTTAGCACAACTTGCGCGCATGATTCATAAAGTAATGCAAGGACGGCTCACCCTTCGTCCACGATAAGGCGTTTCCACCAGACAGCTACTAGCGGTGACACACCAAGATCGATCACTTTCTTGCACTGTTGGCAGTCATGAGCTCTATCTATGCATCATTTCGGTATCTCCTCGCAGGATACCGTGCAGGATTGAGCTTACTTTGCATACGATCTCACGAGTACTTCCCTTGTAAGGGCAGCGGCACAAAGGTCGCACTAATACAAGGAGATGCGTCAGGCGGTTCCTGGATGATAATGAAGAGTGCCAACTCCGTGCAGCACGCAAAGAAGGACAAACTCACCGACAAGCCCAAATCTCGACTCTTCCAGTCGGATTTTAGTCTCGCTCACAAGCACCAAATCCAACTTCGCCAGTTCCTCAGCTTCGGGCACTATATCATCTTTCTCTATCTTGATATACTCCAGAGCTCCTTCTGTGACATGCTTGCTTATTTCCGCTAGCCACTGAGCTACAAGTATATCCGGAACTATGATCAATGTTGTTGCACTGATGAAGACTTTCTGGCGACTTGTAGGAGTGGACCTTGTGCCGCTCCGTCCTTTTGGCGGTGGAAGTTCCCATACATAGGGCACATCAACGTCCGTGTTTGCGAGATCGTTGTCGTCGCGCACGGGCGACGACGTGAAATGGATGTGGGAGTGGACCAGGTCAAGAGCGAGGTTGAACAGACTTGGTACGGTGTTCAATGTCCTTGGTCCTCCCGCTAGAACTCCCGTTCCAGGGCCCGTACCCCTCGTTCGGCGTGTTGAGGCAGCTGGCCCTTGCTGAATCCCAGCTTCTTCTTCGAGTCTCCACGGAAAGCTTTCACTTAGGGCAGTTCTCCTGGAGCTGATTGTTCCCCCGAGCAAATCTCCTCTCAGCTGATCACCCTTCGCCAATTGGTGCTTGAGAGCTAACACCAATGCAAGACAGATGCATGTCTTTCCGGTTCCCATGCCTTCTGAGAGAATTGCAGCCTTGGGTTCTGGATGGAATTGAGCTGAATTCCAGATCATCGAGTTCGCATCTGTGTAGTACCGTCTCTGGGAACAGTCTATGCTCGTGAATTCCCGGAATGTTAGGTCGATTTCGGTTTGTGGTGCCAATTCTTTAGCTGCCAGTTTCCAAAGGCACGCCTGCAAAGGGAGACATGTCAGTCAGAGCTTTTCAATGTTTTTTCTCAGGACACTCGTTACCTTCTGAAAGTCGTATAGGCGACTGCACATGCCCTCTGGAGCGTCTTTCTTCAAGATGCCATCCAGTACATTCTGAGCGTTCTCAGAGAGACCATCCAGCTTTTGGGGTTTGGGGTCTTCAAGCTGGTTATACACCTCATGGATGGATAAGACGTTCTGTTTGCACGCGCAAGGTAGAAAGGGGAGTAAGGACAGAACAGGTAGGAGTCAGCTCAATCCAAGTCAGTCGCAAGTCGTGGCGAGTCACTAGACCTTTCACTTACAGGGTCACGTGCCAAGAGGTATGGGGTGGAAGGCGATGCACCAGGCAGACCAGTCCTCCATTCGCAATCATCATACTTCAAGTGGCATAACAGCTTCGCGAATCTTTTTTGGGCCGATGCTATGCTAGTCTCGGAACGTATGTTCAGCTTTAGCACTTTGATTCTCGAATCTAGGCCTGGCGCATCGAGAGGTATTGCGTATATTCTCAGAATGTACGATTCAGTTCTCTCGCAAGCGTCATTTGCTATGTGTTCGTCAGAGTCTCCCCTTACTCCAGGCAAGGGGAGATACTCTGCAGCTATGAAAGCGTTTCGAACCAGATGATCGATTTCTTGCAGTGTCGGTACGGGTACCTCTGGTAGAACTTCCGAATTTCCGACCGGTCCAGTCGAACCTGAGAACGATGCAGAATCTGATCTTTTGCGCTTTGTTGCGCCTCTTGAATGTGTCGAGGTAGACCTTGATCCACCGGCGGCCGGTCTAGCTAGACGCTTTCTTCGGGCTGAAAGCCCTACTACGGCTACGCCGTTCCATAGACCGGGAATGAAAGTCTTCCAAGCTGGACCGGAAGTGGATGTGGAAGCAGTAGGCGGATCCGCATGTTCTTCGTCTTGTTGCTCGGCCTCCACAACTCCATCGAGTCGAAAAGTCCCAAGTGCTACACAGTGCGCGTCACCCAGCTCCAGGCGGGCGAGCGTGCCAGGAAAGAGATTGTTCATGTCTGCAGATTAGAGATTGCATGGAAGCGGAAGGCAAGGAGGAATCGTGAGATTGCATGCTTTTCTACAGCAGTGAAATCTGCACTTGTGTGCAAGAACAAAGAAGAGCTTCACGAACAGCTCGATCACGGGTAACTTCTTTGTCGGGGCACCGGCCCCAGCGAGGCGCTTGGAACCCATCTTCTTTTGTTCTGTATTCTTCTCTAACAAGAGCCGTGGTGGGACAACAACGCTGCACAACAAGAGCCAGATAACAATGCCATGGCCATACATATCCACGCGCAACAAAGCCCGGCCGTCGTCGACTGTATCGCATGCCCTTCCGAGTGACGATGTCGCCTTGGACGGGGCTCCGCATGCGACTTTAGATCTATCGCTGGACGAGGCAGAACACCAAGACGGCGGAGGACGATGGACAGCGAACGATGGAGCAAGAAGAGCGATCTCACTCGATGTATCAAGACCGTCCTTGGATGCTCTCATCACTCCCTTGACGCTCTCATCAGCCAGCACTGCAGGCAAGCACGCCAATTCCAAGGCAAGACGCTCTTCTTTTCCGAGACTGCCTTTACCTTCTTGGCGTCAGTCGTCGCCATCACCATCTACACCATCAACCCCCTCGTCGCTTCGGGCTGGAAGTAGCAGCTCATTCCGAGCAGGGGGCACTTCATCTCCGTCCAAGTCTGCCAGTATCCGATCTTCCAAGCGTCATTCACGAGCGCCGGAAGAAGAGGAAGATGGAGGTGTCGAGCTACAAGAAGGGTATGGTACACCCTATACTGCTACTGGTCTGAAAGGAGGGTTCCAGTGTATCTCGCCTCAACCATCGACACGCTCGGATGGGTCAGCTAGTATAGCTAGCACCTCCAGTTCCTCGCGACGATCGGCGGGTGGTTCTTCCAATCTGTTCAGCTTGTTGCCCTCAAGCAGTAGTGCATCTAGGAAAAGTGATGAATACAGTCTGGATACTCAACCTAGTTCAATTCATTCCTACTCTTCCTCCCCAAATAAGGATAAAGAAGATACGATGGGTGCTGAAAACCAAGCTACCGTAAAGAGACAGACAAACGATACTTCACCGAGTCGACTACCAGTTGCAGATTCGGAATTCGCAGATTTCGGTCCACATACTATTGTAGAAGAAGAAGAGCGGAAGAAAGCATTGCCGACTAAATACGGTCAACTCGACAGGGGAGGTGATCAGCTACCTTCATCGCGCTATCATGGCTCAGAAGACGACGATGATGATGGAGGTCAAACCTGCAGAGACGGTAGTTCAAATGTTACTATCCCTAGGAAAGCGCGTTCCAGAGGCTGGTTCTCGTTTAATAGCAAGAATGAAGGTCCAACTAGTTCCAGTACCATTGCCGCTCTTAACAACGCAGACGAGGCAGCTTTCAGCGCACCCAAACATGAACGAAGTGCTTTCAACATACCTTCTGGAACAGTATCAATAGCGGAATCAAGCTCGACTTCATCGACAATCGAAGCCCGGACCGCTAATGCTGCTACAACCATCTCAGCAAATGGATCGACCACCCCCAACAGTACATCGAAGAAGATCAAACAGAGCACGCCTTCGAAGGGGATGAGCATGTTTAGAAATGCAGGGAGGAAGAGGGGTGATTCCGAAGTCTCGATGAAAGACATGTCGGCTTCTTCAGGCTTGACGTGACGGGGTGTGGACGGACGAGGAGGAAGGAAAAAGGGAACACACGAGCAGAAGAGGGACGAGCCGAATGCGTACATGTGGCCGTGTTCTTCGAGGTTTGGGGCAGAAGGGCATGAAAGGAAAGGGAGAGGCAGTAATTCCATTTGACAGGAGTTGGCAGGAAGGAAGGATACGTTACCGGATGAGCTCATTACGTAGACACCACAAAATTAATTGTAGTTATACTACCATTGCAATAATGCTTCAGCTCGAGAGTATCTCGCACACCATTGTAGCCTTTTCAGACATTTTACAGAGGGAAACAGTGTATTCTTCCCCACTAGCGAATATTCTTGCCATACATAGTGCAATTGTCTAGTTTGCGGATGGGTGCGGCGTTCCTTGCATTGATTGCGATGATATGCAGAGTATATTGCTACATTGGCTCAAAGACGGCATGGGTGAGAGATTATCAGAACACCCCAGGTGACATAGAGTCTCCGGACGGCTTTGTTTGTAATGTTATCTGAGCTGGCAGCTGGAAGTAGTAGGAGTCTATCGACTACTGATTTCCGATCTAATTGCTTCCGATCTAATCTGTGTATAAACGAAGAGGGCGGTACTCCCCAAATCAATCGTAGAATTTGCCATTCTCTGGTGCGACTGCGAAACCTGATATGTTCCTCTGAATCATGAAGAGGGAGCTTCCGTCTTGGTCAAACCTTCTAATAGTTTCTCCAATTTGCCCGTTGATTGAGCTGATTGCAGATCATCGCATCCTCCGACATGCTGTCCACCGATGAAGACCTGGGACAGCAAGAATGTATGGATAAGTGCGCGAGATTAGCGCCCCGTTGGTGATCATTCATGAATCAAGTCCTAATGTAGCATTTACCTGCGGGACAGTCACTCTGGATTTGCCTAGTTTCTTAGCTAGTGCTTCTTGAATGGCGTGACCTTCGGCTCCCATGGTATCGAGCTCAAGGACTGCCGAGGAGAGAGTGTGATGTTAAGCATGATAGAATTTACTCGGCGCCGCTCATGGGATACTTATCTCACCTTGTAATCTTGGTTTGACAGCTTTATACGAGGATAGAATATTCTTGGCTCGTGTGCAGTAGGGGCAATAGCTCTTGCTGAAGACCTATAAGAGACCAGAACAAATACATCAGGGACTCGTAAAATACATGATACAAGGATGGTTGACGATGCTACTCACTGCTATCGTCCCAGCTTTAGATAACAGCCCATCTATGCGGGCAGCGGCAACCATTGCTTCTTCTTGTGATACCGGGCCGATGGATGGGAACCAAGACTTGAGGAAGCTGAACATGTAACGGACGCAGGGGCTGTCTTGTATCGTATATAGTATCTATGCAGGGATCAGCGTTGGGCTGCTTCAGTCAGCAATGTGGCGTGGCTGATTGGGCAAAAGAGCTGCAATGGAACGCCACAGATGGTGGAAGAGAGAGAGACAAGGCATGGAGCAGCTCTTCACCCAACCAACACCACACACCGCAAGCATGTCGGTCAGATCAGCAGCTGGAGGTGAGCAGCAGCAGCAACAGCATGTCTCTTGTTGTCCGTCTCTGACCCACCTTCCTGCCCTCCTCAGGCCTTGTCCAATTCTCGCGATCCGCCGCCGCACACCTTGCCGGCCCATCGGCCAACATCAGGCTGCTGTCGACAGCCGCGTCGACGTCCTCGAGTGTGCAGAAGTATGGTGAGTGTCGCCTCTGCTTTGCTTGTCGCTGCTGTGCCGTGGTGTCGCATTTCGACCCAGCTATGCATGGCTAGCAGCTCATCGCAGACATTGACCACCATGCTAATGCACTGCGCCGCAGCCCAACCATCGCGTGCTCTCACCACCTCGTCTGCATCCAGCGCATCAACCACATCCAGCTATGGCGGACCAGCCGTCAAGAGCACGCAGTCGCCCGGAATGACCTCGCAGCCAGCGGACATCTCGGCACTCGCACAGCGAGGATCCAATCAGGCAAGCTTGGAAACACCGCGCAACGGGATGGAGTATGTGCTCTCCACTGCAGACAAGGTCGTCAACTGGGCCAGACAGGGCTCGATGTGGCCGATGACTTTCGGTCTCGCATGCTGCGCCGTGGAGATGATGCACATGGCGGCCTCGAGATACGATCAGGATAGATTGGGAGTCGTCTTCCGTGCTTCGCCACGACAGAGTGATATGTAAGGACTCATTCATACTACGCCATGCTGACATACAATCAAATGGCTGACTCCCGTCGATGTATAGCATGATTGTCGCCGGTACACTCACCAACAAAATGGCTCCAGCTCTGCGGAAGGGTACGTCGAGTTTGGCTCTCATCCTTCTCTGTGGTATACTCACACTGACACATACACTCTTGTTTCTTCCCGCACAGTCTACGATCAAATGCCAGAACCACGATGGGTCATCTCGATGGGGTCCTGCGCCAACGGAGGAGGCTACTATCATTATTCGTACTCGGTCGTCCGAGGCTGCGACCGCATCGTGCCCGTCGACCTGTATGTTCCTGGATGCCCTCCGACCGCCGAAGCCTTGCTCTACGGCATGCTGCAATTGCAGAAGAAGATGAGACGAGGCAGAAAGGGAGTCAGCTGGTACAGGAAGTAAGGATTGGAATGCTGGCAACGCTGTTCTGTTTCTCGTCAGACGCAATATCGAACTATCAATCAGCGCTAGGTAATGTAACATTCAGCCTGCCAAGCGCAGGAAAGTCGTGTATTGTACGAGTATCCTCTCATCCAGTATAGTGTCGTGCATCTGCAAAGTATTATACTGGTTCCGCGAGGTGGGAGACCACGGAAGGTCCCGAATACTGATGATTGATGGAAGATTGCCATGGCCAAGTCAAACAAGTACTGTATCGTCAAAAGGCTAATGGGCCATGCTCGATTTGCTCACCTTCTATTCCCGTCATGTCATGCTTCAACGCTTCTAGCCACCTTGGCGTCCTCCTTTGAAATAAATTCCCCCGAACCGAACGAACCGATATATTTGGCAGTCTACCTGCAATGAGCACGCTTCTCTGTCGTCTTCTCTCTCTTCTACCGCTCCGCAATCTCACACATCCTCAGCACGCCCACCAGTATAGACCACACTGAACTCCTCACCCTCCGATGCTGCGCCTCAAGCAGACCGACCATGACCATCTCGCCCGGAGCAAGCGAGAACGACCATCTGCACAGCGCCGACGGGAAACAGCAGCAGCGTCCGAGGACGAAGCAGCTCGGCACACTGAAGCAGTCCTCGACCAGCAGCGAGCTCAGAGTGAAGATCCGAACCTCTCGCAGGTGTCCATTCGGTGTGGCTCTGTGGCGGCAGCCGGTATGGGATACAAGCACCCCGAAGCCCACCAAGATGCAGAGCATGATCAAGTGGATGGAGGAGAAGGACGAGTCATGCATTGTGACTACTCTGACGATCCCCATGCTTCTCCCGCATCGCTACAGTCGACCGGACAATCATACCGATTAGATGATATACATCTCCCCCCTCTAGAGACCCAACACCGGTCGAAGCGCCACACATGGCAGGAGCGAGGGAAAGAGACCGACACTCGTACAGGCGAAGGCAATCCTACACCCTCGAAAGACATGAAAGAAGCCTTTGCAAATGATGAGCGTGATGAGGAACCTTCGCTTCCAAACAGTGTCTCGGCTCTTGCTTCTCCGGGCATTGATGTGGATCAGCGAGATGTTACTAGCAATGTTGGCAATTTGAAGAAGCGAAATTTGGGCACAAGACTGGACAGCCAACAATGCGACGATGATCAAACTGTGCAGCAGAAGAAATGTAAGTTGGTGTCGGTCGAAGAGGCCAAGCAGAACGACAGACACCCGGCAAGACATGGCACTACTGGTGATGAGGACGGTTCCAGTAAGAGAAACGACATCGACAATATCGCACCCATGCAAAAGATGACGAACGAAGCCAGTTCAACTGAGCATCTCGATACTGTTGAATCTAATGAAGAATATGAACCCGTTACGCAATCTTCTGAACCTGATCAGGCCAAAGGGGTAGGAGATGAAAAATCTGGATTTCACCTCGCGAGCGAAACTCGAGGTCCTAGCGCTATCAATCAGGGATTCCTTGATTTCGACACCTTACCTGGTTCGCCTATCGAACCCCTCGATATCGACCTATTGAGTGAAGAATACGAGAAATTGTCGAATGAATACGATCAGAAATTTATCGGTAAGTTATGGGAAAAACATGCCTATCCGATCCCTTCCAAATAGACGCTTCGTGCAATTGTACTGTATTGAAAGGCTTACTGACAGATCTTTTTCTCGCACTTGTCCGTTTTTGGCCGTAAATAGATCTCTTCCAACAGTGGCAAGCTTTGAACGAGAAAATAGAAAGATGGATCAGTAGAGGTACTGAAATGCAAAATGTCAGAGAACAGTGCTTGTTGAGGTATAAGCAAACTCAAGTCGATGACCAAGTCAAGCAAGCTAGTGAGTAAACCATATAACCCTGATACGCCCTATAGCGGGTACTTGGAGCGACAACCAAGACTAACCGCTAGTCGAAACGTTCACGAATCTGCTCTTGACTAGCTAAACAGCGTGAAGAACTTGTTCGCTTCTGGTAAGTGCTAACCATCTCATGCATATACACAAGATTTGCGCTTCGTCTAATCAATAGCTTTCTCCGAACCAATGTCCGTAGTCGTCATATGCAGAAAGCATTTAGCAACTTCTTTCCCGACACGCTTTAGTCTATGTATACTGAAAGGAGAATGCTTCCATGGTGATATACTCAATTACGCGCTTTCAAGTTCCGGAACCCCATAGTGTATACATGGTCCTATGACCATGCTCTTTTTAGGGATATCGGATGTAGCAAGTCATAAGTAGGCTAACAGCCACGACGGAGTACCGTTAGATCGGTCTAGAGAGTGCAAATATAATGCTACATTGAGTGTAATGACACTTCCCACGAACTTTGCAAGCACTTCTACCTGCAAAGTATGCCACCTGGAACAACAGGGCCTTAGGCCACACACCGATATCCTACCTCACCCCTGATAGTTCAGCTTTGTTCCTCTTCTCAGCTTCAAAGAATTCTTCTATATCACTCTCTCTTACTACCTTGCCCTCTCTAGCGAAAGGTTCCAGATATTTTTTCAGTTTATCCCTCAACCCAGTGTAGGCTTCCATCCCATGGACTGCTTGCTCTCTTGGCATTTGTAGGAAAGCTTCTACTCCTAGGTCTAATAGTGATTTACCTGCATCTTGATCTTCCGGTGGTTCGTAGACTTCTTCTTCGGATAATAGATATGGCATACCTTCATACGATTTTAGACACTGTGGAAAAAAAGAAAAAAAAAAAAGAAGATAAGATCGCGAAGAGCATAATTGCTGGACTTGAGGTGCGGTAATGCCGTACCTCTTGACAACGACATAGACGATCCCGCCAGTCTTCCCCTAAATAAACGTCTTTCCGCGGTAAGCTGGCACTTATGAAAAGTTCATTCACTAGTGGTGGAGCTGAACAGGCGACTGTTTTATCCTCTTCTGAATGATCCAACTTCTGGGATTTAAATAGCAAAGATTCACTTTCCGTACTTTGACTGTTTTCATCCAGTTCAGTCGCGTTTTCCAGTGGGCGTTTAAGCGGGTTTATAGATTCGCCTCGAGTAAAGGACGTCGTGATTTCAGTGGGCATAAGATTGAATTCCTTGAAATTTGAGTTTCCTTGCACGGTCAAGCCCGTTGTATGCCCAAGGTCGCTAGTCAAGCTTCCATCAGCCGAAAGAACCATGAAAGCAGGTGTTCCAGCATATCGTGCTATCGTTCTGCTTGCTGGACCAAGTACACATGCTTCACACACGAATGTATCGAATGCCTCTGGATCTAGAGGTGTTTTATCCGGGTGCGGGCTTTTCACACCCTTGGCCAGGCATTTTGTGGTATGATACCAATCTTCGCACTGCATGATCTAAAGTTTCAGATAATGCACCACATCCGGGCGATATGAGGTTCCCGAAGTTGGCTCACAACCAAACACTGTATCATCTCATCCGTCCTTATGGTGTACAAAGCTAAAGTTAGATAGCTGTCGTAACTTTTTTCTTATCAGCATGAGCAGCACCACTTACTCTGTTTCCGGATCATAGCGCGTCCGACAAACGCAAAAAACACCATCAAAGTTGACGTCGTATTTATTGCTCGAGCTAGGTGGATCATCCTGTCGGAGCGTGAGGCTGCATTTCTTTCCAGGTATCTTGGCAGTACCGCAATCGCAAACAAAGTCTCGTTTCGAAAAGAGCTCGACCAGTTCGCAATCACCGTGACATGATACAGAGCATCCTGCACATATACCAGCTCGGTCGCTGTCTCTTAAAGGATGCGGGCGACAGGATAGACAGCTGTACAAGGGCTGCTTTGATTCAGTCATGCTTGAATTGCCGTATGTACACGCCGCAAAGGAGAACGGAATAGCTTCGGCTGCTTCTTCCTCCAACTCGGCCTGATGGCGGATCACGTCGTCCATGCTGATGGTCTTGCCTTGCTCGATTGCGCTCATCTTGTGCTGTATCCTTGCACGAAGTATGTGAGACCGTGTAATGGATCCTGTAGAGAGTCGTGCTATACGATCGAAGCGCGTCGTTTACCGCGACTAAGCTCGTTTGATGACACTATGTTGCTATCTTCTGGACGGTATGCAAGAGTCCCAGAAGAACTGTCCAAATTGTCAAAGATGTAGCTTGCAACGTTCCGTCGGTCAAGACGAAACTTGCTGGAAGGACAGAGTCGCTTTGCAGACAGATAACGCCGATATGTACAGCGCACAGTCAGTGCTGCCGGTGCAGAAAACAGACGAAAGCGCTCGGAAGCATGAGCGGCTGCCTGCTGATGGTCTACTGCATGCTACAGCATACCGGCACATCATCACTGCAGACGGTGGTGTATGTCGGAGATGCGATGCACGAGATCGGGTCATGCATGCTCGGGCTGGCCAGCAAAAGCCAGACCAATTCGCAGCTCTCCTGCTCTCCATCCTGGTGTCCAGTTATAGGAGTCTGTGCAAGGCCACCCTATCTATCTTTTCTGACGCAGAAACTCCACCCAGCCGGTACTTTCAGACACATGTCTCACCTCATCGGCAAGCCTGCGCCGGCTTTCTCGGGCATTAGAGACCAGAACGGCAACACCTTTGACAGCGCAAGCGTAATCGGACGTGTGCCCGTCGTACTCTTCTTCTATCCTCAAGCTATGACTATGGGATGTACGGATCGTGATGCCTTGTATCGCTTCTGAATCAGCTGACTCTGGCTGAATTGCATGGTCATATATCCCCTTCCTTTCGAATATATAGGCACCAAAGAAGCTTGCTCGCTGAGAGACCTCAGCAATGGTCCTACATTCTCAAAGGAGGATCAGTCTCCTGTGATGCAGATCATGTGAGTGCAAAAGTGTCTGTCGTCTGTCACTGCTTTAGACATTGTCCAGTTTGCTGATGTATATGTGTCTACAGCGGCGTAAGCATTAGCTAGATGTATTGCTCTCAATCCTTAAGGGCGCTAATATAACAATACACTCGTCTTGATAACGCACTTTCTAGGTCTCTTCAGATTCCGTCGAGCGTCAAAAGCAGTTCGCCGATAAGCACAACCTTAATTACACCCTCTTGGCGGACACCGAAAAGAAGATCAGGGAAGTTTACGGAGTCGGAGGAACTGCTCTACTTGGCCTGGCAGCTCGTGAGACTTTCTAGTACAAATCCGTTTGCTAGCTTCTTTGGCTAAATGTTTATCTCCTCAACTCAAGAGCGAGTAACCTTTATAATCGATTCGAAGGGCATCATTCGTGCCACTGAAGACAGTGCCATCAACATGAAAGCTCACACCCGACTCGTGGAGAAATGGCTTCCTACTATCAAAGGAGAATTGCAAGCATCGCAGAGTTCCGCTACGCCTACTTCCACACCGGGTGCGGGTACGGCCCCCACAGCTACCACGACGGCGCCGCCGCCAACAGCGCAGGCTACGGTTTAGGGCACCTTTAGTACCGCTTCTCAGGCTCCATCCGCTTCTCAGGCTCCATCAGCCGCCTTCAAGACTGGAAGTCACAAGCAGCTTTCAAAACTGGAGGGCTTGAACCGCGCGTGCTGCTTTGTTGTTGGAGCTTTACATCGGGATTCCTGCCACCCTCGTCAACCATTAATATTCTTAATCTAGAGATTGCAAGTAATATCTATAGTCTTGCTACGTAACCCCCGGCTGTATGTACTTATCTGCCACGGTGTTGTATGATATTGTTACACGACTTTGTACATTGCAAGAAAGATCTCCTTACTAAGCCAAGCAATCGTACCTTTGACACGACAACACGACAACAATTATGAAAGTCCAACATCATCAGGCGCTGTTTCGAGAGTGCTATTTGTGAAGCAGGGACTATTCTACTTGACATGCATATATGCAAACACGCCGGAAAGGGAGACGTAGCGGCGACCGCACTTTTGCATGTATGCATCAACCGCGTCAGTGATTTGCTTGAACTGAACTTCGTTCTGAGCTTTCAGAGCTGCGATCTCTTCTACGTAAATGACATGCAAGTCAGTCACAGGTATGCAGGACAATGACGTGAAAGGCGTACCAGCTCGAGGTGTACCAAGCGTTTTCATTCGTGCCTTTTCCGTGTCGAACAGGGACATGAAGTAAAGCATCTGGTTGTAGAGGCGCGCGTCCGAGTACTGTATTGTTTGCAATACAGTTAGCGCTTTGACAGATGGTTTCCAGCGGGCTCAGCGAACAATGGAAACTGACCTCGTTATGCATTCGACCTCTGCAGTCAGGCTTCAAACATCTTCGTCCAACGACGCTAAGCATCCGCGTCCGATTGCCGCACGAGGCATCGTCGCACACAAGCCAGCCTTCGTAGAACTTGCTAATAGCAGCTCGCAGCTGGTTTTCCACTTGTACTTGAATGGAAGCGATATTGAGCGGTGCTTGACAATCTTCCTTCCCGCAATGCACTCCTGTTCCTCGAAGCATGCCACTCTGCGAAGGGGGATATAGGCATGAGTTGAAGATGTCGTTGCAAGCCATGCCGCATCGAAGTACGCCTAGACTTACTGCATTGTCGAGTATGCCCGCAAACTGACTTTCTTGCTTGCACACCCGGCATCTGAGCACAAGAGGTGTACACAGCCTGAATCGCTCAGCGTCCGAGATCTGCGAATCGAACGAGTGAAACTCTCGTTCGGATTCGATAACCGCTTGTTGCGTCCTGAAGCGATTAGGGTCGAGACCTAAGCACTCTGCAAGACGGGCTCTATCTGTGCCTTCGATAGGATCGCAGAGACGTTCCACGGGGGGAAGGACTTGCAGAGAAAGATAGAAATCATAATCGATCTTTAAAGTCGTGTCTTTCTTGCGGAGCTCGTCCGGGTGATAAGCTCTATCTGCTTTGGCAGATTTGGCGGTGATGCCATCCTCACCCAAGCAGAAGACATATGAGATGACATCTCCAGCTCGCACAGACTGTCCCTTTGCCTTCATCTTTAGTGCTACTTGCACATGAGGTTGAGACTTTGCATCGGGGTAATCTTCTGGATTCTTTCCTAATCTCTTCAAGATGATGAAATCGTCCAAATCCACTTCTGACGCACGCACACGCTTGCCTAGAGCCCCGAGGTAATCATGTACATGCTCGATGACATTCTCAGTTGCCTCGCCTGACAGTATTTGCTTGAGAACATAGCTGTAAAGGGAGTCATCAGATATTAGGTTTCATGCAAAGAGCTTCGATAGGCTCACGCTGAGACATTCTTCGATAACTGACAGAACTCTCTCCGCTTCATGTCAAGACCTTTGATCTCCATAGTCGTTTCGCCGTTGTCCTCCACCTTCAAGGCTGCGTACTTTTTCTTTTGCAACAGAAGCATGCGCTGGAAAATTGCGTCGATATCGATCTCGAGAAGCTTGTATCGGTCATTGACCAGTTTTTTGAAGTCGTTACCGGTTTGCACGGCTTCTTTGACGTCCGTTGCGTTGGTGTTGATCATGACGGAGTCCGTATCACCATAGATGACCTGTACAAGACGTTCAGCTGTCGCCTGAGGCATATAGCGGTCTGCTAAGTAGTCTCACATCCAGCTGCAACCCTTCAGCAGCTTCTCTGGTATTCTGTAAAATCTCACGTCCCTTGAAGGTTGTCAATGCCGCAAGCGGCCTGGCATAGAACCTGGACCCTTCGAAACCGAGACAACCGTACATAGAGTTCGCCGTGAGCTTGAGCGCTTTCTGCTTGATATCCCACTGTAGAGCACCATTCGTCAGCCTTTCTCCGATTTTGAAACTATAGCTTAAATTACCTGCAGCTGCTTTGCCTGTGAGGCAGTCTTGTCTTTCATGAGGCTTTTAACTTGCTTTCTCCGATTGACTAGAGTAGCAATGAGCCGTGGCAGTACTCCCTGCTTCATGTCAGACGATGGGACGTCAGGCATCTTGTCAAGCTCTTCTTCGTCAGGTTCGCCTCGATACCGTTCGATAGTAGTAAAGTCAATATTGAATTCTTGTATGATACTGGGATAAAGTGAGTTGAAGTCCATAACCAGGACATATTTATCCCACAGGCCCCTCTTTGGGTCGAACACTAGACCACCCTTGTATTTGTCCTTCTTGGCCCCCTTCTTTGTCATTGTCGTATCGCCCTGGCCGTCATCATCGTCGGGATCTGCCGCATTTGCACGTGCCATCGCTGTTTTCTCCCAGCGCGATATTTTGTCGGGACAGACATACTTCTGCTTGTGGAATTCGTGAAGCAGAATATACTCGTTTCGCTCAGCACGACCACCGTTGATTGTCTTGTTCCAGGAATTACCGGCCAGATTGCAAAGCTGTTTCGTCAAAGGCAGAAGCTGGACCTTGAATGCTAGAGCCATCTGGAAATACGAGTCCGCTTCGCAGTGTCGAACGAAGTGCAGAAGCTTTGTCGGCGCGGCATACTGGTCGAAGAAATCCGGAGTGTCATCTGGATCAATATCTTCTCTATCAATTTTGAGGTGTGTTTGGCACATTTCTGTCAGACTCCATGTAGTCGATTGGATCATACTCTGTGTATCCGACAATTTAGTAACGCGCGATGCCAGCAGGAAGAGTACTACCCACTTTGGAGCCTTCACTAGCCAGATCACACACCAGGCGCCCACTCAGAAGACCAGAGTTCATGCCAGCGCGAAGTCTCGGCCACTTCATTCGCCTGAAGCGGCCTATCCGAGAGTAGTGATCCGCTTTGAGATCTCGCAGTCGATGCAGCAGGACGTCTAACAGCACGGTAGAGAATTCATGTCCAACTATGACATCCGGGTCGTATTTCTGGATGATGACTGGTATAGCGGAACATCAGATACAGGTGTTTCACGAAAAGTAACCCATACATACTAAGCAGGTGATTTAGAAGCTGACGTTCCGTCTTGGCTGACAGTATCTTATTCTTCTGACTTCGAGCCAAATGTTCGAAACCGGCGGGAAACTTGTCGAGAAGTGGTCGGACTCCCGTATGAAGTGAGCAAGGTTGGCGCTCAATCGGTGTCGGATCATCAATGTTCACTGTTTAGACGTCGTTCAGCAGGTTTGTCGGACGCTGGCCGTTCACTCGTTACTCACTATCTTGCCAGACTCTTGCAGTAGTTGCAACAATCTCTTTCCTGTTTTCCTGGTGATTGACGATGCTCCTCGCACTCAGGGACATGACCGTCACCGGCGGCATTTCTTTCGGGGCAGCTTCGTCATTCTCATTGAAAGGATTGATACACTTCGGATCGCCGACTCGCATTTCTAGCTTGCACCATGAGATCTATCGTTACCCACCAATCAGCAAGATTACTACCGGACATAGAAACGGGCACGACTCACGGCTTTGTCGCTGAACTCGGGTTCTTGGATATTGAGCCAACAAGGGCCCATTATCTTCCGTTTGAGGACGAAAAGCTCGAAAGCGCTTGTGTTTGTACCGAAGACGCGGCTGAATGTCTTCCCGGAAATATCGAGTGGTAGTTGAGGTTCTGGCAAGTGAAACTGTGAGTATAAGTCTGCAAATATCTGCCAACGAGATTCGGCGACATCGTCTTACGATCAAAAGAATAGAGGACTTTCAGGTAACTCGCTTCTTGAGGCACATCAGGGAGCTCGAATGCATACTTTCGGTCGACCTGCTTTCCCATCCATTCCTTGATGCCGGCTTTCTCGGCCACTTTGCCGAATTCCTCATACACTTCGTCATCCGTTGGGGCATCTGTGTCGTTGCCATAATCTGTTGCACGAAGCTTGTTAGTCTAAGTTGCTCCCAGTTCTCCCTCATAGCCGTGTCTTGTCCTCACCGTCGGTTCCTGCCTGCCGTGGCAAAACGAACAAATTCCTGTCGATACCCTCCACTGTTAATGCACAAGAAACATATTTTTTCGTTTCTTTATCAAAGACCTTGCCGATGAAATGCAGGACACCGTTTGTCTCAACATAATCGAGCCAATAGAAGCGGACCGAACCGTCTTCCTCGAGAGCTTGCACTTTGGCTGTCTGCAAAGACCCGCCGCCTGCAGAAGGCGCTTTAAACCTTTTTGGCTTAGCTGAAGCAGTGAAGATATCTTCGTCTGGAATGTCAGTATCGTCTGCGTCCATGTCGCCTTCGAATGTTACAGCAGCAGCAGCAATCTGCCAATCCATGCCTCTTGATTTCTTAGAGTCTTTCAGGGTCTTGACTGGTTTTATGTCGCCCTTTACATCCATCTGCTCATCTTCTTCTGTCTTGGGCAAGGGCTTTGTGATTTTGGTAGAGGTGGAATTGACCAGTTGGCGTTTAGCACCGGCAGTGCTCTTGCCTTTCTTGATAGCTTTGACTACTAACATATCGTCATCTTCATTGTCATCCTCCTCCTTTTTGATCTTGCCATTTGCGTTGACTTCAGCGCTGGGCGAGTCATCCATATCAATTTCCGGTAGATCATCGCCCGCATCGATGGAACTATCAAGAAAGAGGTTGTCCAACTGGGTCTCGGTTCCTGAGATACGTGCTTTCTTGCTAGACCGTAATGTCGCATTCGCATCACTTGGAATATCAAAGAGCCCATCGCTGGATGGGGCCGTGTCAAATATGGAGGAGTCTCCTTCAAGTATAGGATCAGACGAAGTTGCGAAAGCACTGCTTGAGGGCGTGGACTTTACGTTTCGGAATGCACCATAAACGCCACCATTGCTTGATGTTCCTGCAATTTGGGCTTTTCGCTTGAGCTTGGCAGGTGGAGAGGGAGAACGCGGTGCTTTGTCCAGTCCACCTAACAAGTCAGACATAAAGTCCTCTTCGCGCGCTACGCTGATTTCCTTCTTATATGGATTAGCTAATAGCGGCTTCGGAGGCGGAAGTGCCTTCTTGGGCTTCCCATTTGCAACTGTTCCGGCTTTTTGGGAATCTCCGTTCTCCTTGGCGGCTTTGTTTGATGCTTTCTTCTTCTTCTTCTTGCGTTCTGTGGGTTCATGTGCGATTGTCAGCATATGTAGCGTATTGCCTGTTCGACACTATACGCGCGCATGTGGCACGCGCAAGGTATCGACAACATCGGGAGTGACAAGCGATGGACACCCACCCGCTTCAGAATCACTGCCATCTTCACTGTCACTGTTGCGTCTGTTCCAATCCTCCTCCAGCCCGTTATCGACATACCCTGACCCATCGTCGTCCTCGATGAAGTCGTCTTCCTCCAAACGGCCTTTGACGATGGCGCGGTACTCTTCCTCCGTGACCTTGTCAAAGATCTTGTACGAGCGTTCCTCCTATGCGACAGAATGCAACGACGCTCAGGTGTCCTGGTTTCCGGAGCTTCGTATACTCCCTCGCCGTCTAGCCGGTCTACGCGACTGGTTGTTTCGGCTGCGGGCTTGTTGACACGCACCTTGTAGTCCTTGGAGCGATTCGACTCGCCGAGCCTGGCGCGCTTGAGCTCTTCCAGCTTCGCGAGCCTCCTAGCCCGGTCTGCCATGGCTGCAGGCAGTCAAGTATGCTGAGCTGCGAGTCTTGAGGAATCGAAGAAAGCTGCAAGTGTCTTCGAAGGGCAATTTACAACGGCGATCGAGAAAGACGCGTAAACAAGCTCTATGATTTCGTGCGTAAATGGGCTGTCTATAAGCTGCTTGGATGGCATACACAAGCTTAGCTGGTCGCTACTGTCGTCCCGCTAATGCGCGTCCCTTGGCTACAAGATCCGCTACCGTCTGTCTGCCTTCCACGACGGAGCGCACCGCATCGCGCACCTGTAGGTTGTCGGTCAACAGCAGGCAACAAAGCTGCAATGGATGGACTTTACCTCTACGAAGCTGCTGAAAGGCAGATAGTCTATCTCGTACTTGTCGCAATACCGCGCAAGGTCGCCTTTCACACCTCCAGGACAGCGTACGAAAAGCACATCAGCTTCCCGGGCAGCCGACCTGTCACGGCTTTGTCAGTCTGTTTGTTTGTTCTAGCAACGAGTAGCCTGGTCAAACGCACATGTCGCTGACCTATCGATGAGATCATTCGAGGAACGGTCAGCGCAACGTCCCCATAAAGCCGTGGTGTAGACGTACCCCATCGCCACAGAAGAATATGGTAGGTCTCGGCGACAGGTGTCTGTAAATTTCCAGCGCTTTGCTCTTGTCATGGCCAAATCCAGATTCCGAGTGTCGAAACTTGAGCTCAAATTTCCCATCTGGATGCATAATGGCTTGATTGGCTATAATCTCCATCCTGACGGCATCTTCTGGTTCGAGTAGATTTTCCAACACCACCCGGATCATCTGTACCATGCCGGACGAGACAATAACTACGGGCACGTTTGCTTGCTTCGACCAGTCTGGGTTAGGGTGGGTTAGTTGCAGTGTATTCGCCGAGAGATGTGCACTCTGTCACCATATCTTACCGAAAAAGTCCCTAAAACCAGGGTCCAGCTTGACATCTGGCGCAAAGTCGCATTTTGAGCTTCAGCATATGTATATGATGTTTGGGCTCCTTTTGCCGATTTTCGCACTGTCGAATCAGCTCACCCCGCCTTACAACCACCTTGCAATCGTCAAAGGTGTGTCTCTCCGATATTGACTCCAGCATTTGACGGAAACCATCGCGGAAATGGATTTTTTCCTTAGCTATGTCTCCCATTACTTCCTTGCGCCTCTCCATGCCAAATCCTAGAACATCAGTTAAGCTGTTTCCAGGTTGCCAAGTCAGCGCTTTCGGGTCCTGGCCTCGTGGATGAAGCAGACATACTGATCGTTCGTATCCTACTAGCGCACGGATCGATAAGGAGCGTTAATTTGATTATCACATTCACTTGCTGACTCTTGGGGAAGCATAAGACGAACACCTCTTGCTCCGGAACGTGTCGTCTGTTGTAAACGCTTACCAATTCAGTAATAGTACCTTCAAAGCAGGTCAGATTGAATTCCGACAAGCATGGCGCGAGATGGAGACCGACTAACCATCAAAATCAGAGAAGATGATGTATGGTGAGTCCTTATGGAGGACCTCATTGGTGAAATCCATGTCTTTTTCGTTAGCCGTTGCCATCTTGCTGACCTGACCTCCAGAATTAAGAACAGAATGCACTCGTCTCGTGTCGACAGCAGTAATAGACCAGCGGAGGCTTCTCTTCCTGATATCCTTGACTGAGCAATGAAAGCAAGCTGCAAAGCCGAGGAAAGTCGCAAGGTTGATCGAGGAAGTTGTGGCGTCGAGTTCGGTGTCCTGTAGCTCGGCTCCTCTGCTCTGCTTTCCAGCCATCTAGCAGATCGCACTGCGTTGTACTTCTACAGCGTATGCATCGATGGCGCTCAGCGTCTCCTTGCATCATCTCTCCTACCATGATGCCGGTCTGCAAGGCGTATCCGGCGCAATGGTCGTATTGCGTAGGCTGCAGCCTCAGCTTCCGCGAGCGCGACGTACTAGAGATAGCTGATACACGGGTCCTGCCTTCAGGTGCACTCTCGCACAACCCATTCTGCAGTCGGATAACACTTAGTCACAATCAGCTCCGCGACGATGGTGTCACTGCTCTGTGCTCTGGCTTGCTTGACTTGCGAAAGCGTGGCCGGGTGATAGCGGCGTTGACAGAACTCAACCTTTGTGCGTGCTTTCGAGCCGGCGGAAGTTTGCTTATCAGCTGAACCTAAGGAAATTACATGCGGTATAGCATCAAATGGCCTGACAGATGCCGGTCTCAATTCCGTCATTCGCTATTTACTCCTGCCTTCTGCGCCGCCACAATCGCAGTTGCCGACAGTGACAGAACTGATCCTATCGAACAACGAAATAGCTTTAGCGGATCAGTCGACGACATATCTGCTTTCAACAGCACTGTCGCATCCTTCATCTTCTTTGGTCTCCTTGTCATTAACGAATAATACCCGGATAGGGGAGCAACCTACCGCGATGAAGTGGCTGTTACATCACTTGGAGCCTACGATCCTGGTGCAACTACAGCTTAACACGTGCGGACTTGGTCCAGAAGACGCCCGAACAATAGCAAAGTGGCTGAGCGACCCTAAGAAAGGTGGTAGATTGCAGCAATTAGAGGTATGCTTTGACTTTGATGACTGACAATACCATACTGCATAGAACTGATAACATGACACATACAGCTCAACGCGAACGCTCTTGGTACAGATAGTCTTGGTGTAAACAGAATCGCCAAGGTGGTCTATGCCGGGCTAAATACAAGCTTGTTACGCCTCGAATTAGCTGCGAACGAGCGACAGACCGCTATACTTGATGAGGATGGCGAACCGACAGGAGAAATCCGCACAGTACCAGCACTCCGTACAGAGAATGGAGAAGGGGAAGATCCAGAAGATAGAGTTATCCTGGGAGACGATCTGCCCTTCACTCAATTGAAGCCGTACCTGTCGGATGCTTTGGCCAAGAATTTTGTGCTGAGGCAGGCCACTCGACATACTGCATTGCAGCTCTTGCCGGTTGCCCGTCTTCTGTGGCATGCTCGTCCGGTTTCTCCAAGTGTGCAGGAAATTAAGGACGCTATGGACGCGATGGTCAAGAATTACGCTGTGGCAACAGATCTCACGCGGGGTACACAGTCAGCAAAGGCTGAGTACACAACGGCGCCTAAAGTGAATGGAAGAAACGGGGCATGGAAGGCCGAAGATCAACCGAAGGCATCTATCCCACCTGCAGGATCATGTCCCCTGCTCAGTCTACCTTCTGAGCTCGTTACAAACATTCTGCGCGCATACACAACACTAGAACCAGTACCGCTGCCACCGAATCCTTCGCTAGCCCATTTATATCAACCGACTCAAGAAACGGCACCGGTGTTCGCTTCCGCTCTTTCAGACCAGCAATTCGCTCGTATTCTCCACCTGGCGCAAGATCGTACCACCCTGCGTGGGTACACACAAAGATACGAGAGGAGGAGTCCGAATGGCGATAAGAAAGATTCAAAAAGCAATGGAAGAGTCTCCTTACACGACCAACACGCATTTTTAGCCTATGTCGGATGTTTGGAGTATGAGCGTCGGCCCGCATAGACTGGAATTCTCGGCGAATGAGGAACGAGTGTATTGCGAATCAAGTCAGCACTGCTGTCTTTGTAGCAGTATCTGGAAACAGTAAACATAAAACGATGAACGCATCTTCTACAACATCACACGTAAAGATGGAACGTATGCTGGCATGAACTGAAAAAGCTTCTACAATCTCAGCTGGAACTGATACCCAAGTATGCATAGTGATATGAATGGTAGCTATGATTGAAAAGATGGTGTTGTGCAGATGACTACATAGAGAAGAATTGCTTTGTTGATAGTCGTCCACCTAGCGAATTGTTGTCATACTCTTCTATCCCAAAATAAGTGCAGCGTTTGCACAAATGATATCTGCCCCACTCCCTTCAGGGCACTTCGTTAGAGCAGTATTGCTCTTCAGTGTTGGTGACCAATATCTCTCTCAAGCCAGCCGACATCCCACTCGCCAAGCCTCTGGTGCGATCTAGGGTAGATCGAAGTGCTTGTCTGCAGCAGCTCAGCGAGCTGCAGGCAGATACCTCGCGGGTAGATCAGTGTTTCGTATTCAGCATTACCAATGAGGCGAACGATGTCGGCGCTGTGGGAAATGCATCAGCTCCGTACCAGAAATATAGGCTGGGCCAATGAGCACGCACTCTTCTAGCTTCCCCGCTTTGTACAAGACCTTCGCTGCACTGACAGGCGCCGAGCTGTCAAAGGCGCTGTGGTTTGAGACCAGTCGGATATAAGGATTGAATACCCAAAGCTGAGGGACAAATCAGCTTTAACAGCGTGTGACCACTACCTTCAAAGAAATGCTTGCACATACAATAAGCTGATTCTGACCTTCTTCTTCGTCTTCGATAACAAAGCGATGGATGGCTCTAGCTAGTGACGTTTCCAGCAAGGTTGAGGTGACATGCGAAGCTAAAGACGAGACGGGCATGAAGCTTGTACTTTTACTCGAATTAGGGCGCGGTCGTCAGATACCTGTGACAGTTAAGCGTACCTTGCTGGCTGTATTGCAAATTTCGAAAATCGAACGTATGCTGATTTTTCATGTATGTCCCGAGTGGGGCCTGGGGAGCTTCGGCCCACCAGGGCGCGGCAGGATTTACACTTCGCAACAAGCCATTTACCATCCGAATGATGCACCGGCTAGAAAAGGAAGCGATTCGGAACAGCAAATGTGTCAGTCAACGTAGCCACCAATCCGAGGGGACTTCGACAGAAAAGGAGGTCTGTTTTGCCAACTGATTAGCTGCAAGTAGCGCTTTTATGGCTCTTGGATATGCTTTATCTTGGACTCTTGTATCGGTGCGGCGATGGTATGGGAGGTTCACAGATGGAGCTAAACTTGCTAGAGTTCTGCCACATCATTGTAAAGCCGATCGCCGACCTTCTTATAAGTCCCAATAACATAGTAGCCAAGTGGCCACAAAAGAAGAGGCAGAAAGGTGTTAGGATAGCCACTCACCCCCATCCCGTCAGCGATGACCCAACCTGTGGTGTTGGCTGTGGCCAAAATGATGCCGGTTGTACTGATCAGAGCTTGATTTTCTTGCGGCCATATGTTGTTGCCTTTATCGATGATATCTTTAGAAAGTGTTTGATCAGGATGGCACATCCAAGCATCCAGGAGTTCAGCCCAGTGCTCAGATGGGAGATCGTTGTAACGCTTGATTTCAGCCAAATTGGCCAGTTCAGCAGCGCATGATGTACATATTAAGCTTGTGGGCTGATGAGTCCGAAAGTCTTGCGCGGAATATGGGACAGCGATCTCCAAATCATCGCGGCTGCGCGTGAATTGTGTAGACACTGCTGTGGGTATCTTAACTTCGTGATGGTCAGCCTTGTAGATCATTTGTAGAGCTTCGTGGCCGACGAGCGAAGGTTTGGCGTCGGATGTAAGGTGCAGTCTCCTGTCGTCATTTTGGCAAGCTGCTTCCGGGACAGTAAGCTGAGCTGTCTTCGAGTCTGTCAACATGACAGACAGGGGTTCCGCTATAACGTCTGGGTCCAGGTGGTGAGAGGATGTGTCCCATATTTGTAAGACCATTGAGCCGAGATTCGTCATTTCTTCGACGACATAAGTGTATCGTGCAACGTCTGAACGAGACCAGATCAGTTTTGACCGGGTTTTAAAATGCTCTGTGCGTACCTGATTCATGTACGGAGGCTGGAACCGAATTGCTTGCATTTGACTTGCAACTTCTTTTCGCACTGGAAGCAGACAGTACGGAAGGCGGTTCTTTGTTTGAGGAAAGCAGCCGGGTAACAGAAAAACGTTTTTTGATAGCTGGCCTAGTGTGTCTACCATCCGCCGTGGCTGCAAACGCAGCTGGTATGGAAAGAGCAGGTGAAGCACCGACTGAGCTTGATCTCATTCGATGAGATCGTCCGTTCTCCGAATTCAAGGCTTTCTCATAAGAGGTGTAAGCAAGCGATCGGCGCTTCGATGCATCGATATCTGAAAGTCCGCCATCACCGCTGAAGGAAGCATCTTGACTTGTGAGTCGTCCTTTGCCGGCACTCTCCAACAAATACTCTGCAAAACCGATGGCTTCTGTATCGGTGTCGAAGTCAGCCTAGTACAATCCAGTCCAAATCATCAGTATCTGCTGGGTCCCTAGCTTCATATCAGTAAATAGTGTGCTTACAGCTGCTAAACGGGCCGTCTTACGTGCACCTGTCAAAGCAGTCTGCTGTTTACTGGTCATGGAAGCGCGCTGCCCGTCCAGAGTTCTAGCGGAAGCCTTATCTATCTCATCCAGCAAGTGATCCAGGCTCTCCTGCTTAGTATCCCGTTCCTTTCTCTTGGACTTACTTCTAGCACTTGCAAAAGGATTCGTGTCGGTTTGTAGCAGGGAGGCGCGTTGATCCTCCAATCTCCCTTTGCATAATCGCTCAATTGCAGTTCCAAGCTTTGCAAGCTGCATTTCACGGACTTGTTGTCGGCTGTGGCCATTCCGGAGAACTGGGTCAACTCGCTGGTTCGCTAATTGTGGTGCTGATACGTATAATCGCTCAATAGCGGAGGCCATGCGATCAAGGTCTAATTGCATCTTTTCGTCCGAAGCCGGTATAGATGTCGTAGGAACAGTCCGAGCTATACGTTCCCCCGCCAGACGATCCTCTTCAGGGTGTTCTTTCACGTTATCATATGCGTCGCCTTCTCCTTCAAGCCCCTCGTTGTCGTAGGAAGGCGGTGCCAGCGACGAGTATTCAGGGAGTCCGTTGTGAATATCGAATACTGCAGCTTCACTTGACATGGCTGGTGTACCGCCAAACAAGTACTCGTGGTTCGCACGTTGGAGAATATTAGGCGATCGAGTGATAGCCTGCGACTGAAAGCTCTGCATGGTATTGTCCAGCAAATCGCCAAGACGTCCCCACAATAACTCCACTTCCGCTTCCTCCACCGCCCTCACAACATTCGTGCTTTCATGCGATTCTTGACGCGATAGACTAGCCGACTGTAACACTTTCGCCTGTTTCTGCAGGGCAGAGTACATTCCTTGTGAAGCTTCTGAAACGATACTACCTTCTTCAACGCTGTCGAAGGAGAATCGGCCTTCTGTCGCAGGTGTAGGCAAGGGAGTCGCCAGCTTGTGGGACGACGCCAGGAATGGCGAGGCCCTGTAAAGCGACTGTAATCGCCTAATGATGGCTATCATAGAAGCAAGGTTCTTCGAGGCTTGCGCATTGCTTGGGGCCTCGGTTGTTCTAGTACTTCGCGGGAAGTATGGTTCCAGACGGTCGAGTCGCATTCGAATTTCAGTCAAGGGGTCTCGCGAGCCGGTATTCACTTGGCGCATGTTGTCACGTGCGAAGGGCTCTTCCACGGACTCACACGCCGCTCGCAGGTCCAGAAGGAGAGGCTGGAAGGCTTTGTCGTCTTCCGAAGAGTGTTCGCCCGTATCTGCACATGTTGACGGGGTTGCCGAAGGACCAGCATGATTGCGGCCCGCAGCAAAAGCGCGACTGTCAACAGAGGGGTGGAGAGCGTTTGCAAAGTCGCGACGAAGGAGACTATGCAAAGTATCTATAAAGGTACTCTCGGTTGATTTGAGCGATAGTATCAGTTCCTGGAACAAGCGAGAGCTTCAGCTACTGGTTTGATGATGCCTCAATAGTCACAAAGCTCTAGCGAACAGTGCATGCCCTGTTTAAGAAAGGATTGGGATGCAATGCCACGTATAACACGCACCTTTGCAGCGAGATCCTGTGCAGGCGAAGCATTCATTATTGGAGCCTGTGTCGTATCGACGTGAGGTTGCCCGTTGCTGACCATACTGGCAGGTTCCTCCTGTTGCGGCAAGGTGGCCGCCGCTGGAGAGGCAGCGACATGGGCATGCCGGATTGCAGAAAAGTCCGGCGGCAAAGGTGCAGGTCCCAGCAAGTCCGCTTGTGATATGGTACGGCCGTCTTGCGATGCATACCGCAACCTCTCGAGCTGCATGGTTTGCCGTCCGCAGTCCGCATCAGGACAAGGTGTCACCCATCCTGCGCCTGCACCTCTTGCTTCTGACAACCGGTGCGAGAATGCAGACAAAAGGATGATGATAATGACAGAGACATATCCTGCTCTCAATAACATCCACCAGGCTACTGGATGCATGAATGCTTTGCAGATCCATGTACAACTCGGCCAATTGAGCAAGCAGTATAAACAGCTGAACAGGCTGTTGAATATGCTTCAGCAGAATGTCACGCTCTTGCGAAGGACACGATACAAGCAGGAGAACAGCAGGGCCAGGCTATTTCATTCAGAGATGCATTCGTCATCTTCGGCGTGCTGCACTGCAACCGCTCGAACAGTCTCTACACGTCCTGAAAGCCTGGCGAGCGAGCGCTAAAGTCAGGAGATCTCCGCAGGAATGCAAGAAGCTGTCCAGATTATCCTGCTAGTTGATGCCTGTAGTCAGACAGCCGCTGCCTGGATCCTGTTATGGGGCCCATGACGGGTACGACACAACTCGAGGCAACCTGACATGGCCATTCTAACCACGTGTGTATGTATGCCTGCCGTCCTATTCAGATGATGGCGTCACTGTTATGCGCATCGCGATGTGGAGGGCTATCGGGCCCTGCGGATCAAAGCAATAGGCCTAGCTACAAGCTGATGCAGTGACGAATGATCGAAGGTAACATACCAAATAAGCTACAAGCAGAGTGACATGCGCAAGCGTGGCCACCAGCCAGCCACTCAAACGACTGAAAAAAACTGAGCGCCATTCAACAAAGTAGTCGTCCAACGAACCATGAATGCACGCGGATTTATCTGAAGTTTCAAGCATACACGGCGAGACATTAACAGTGACACAATGGGTTTTAAAGTGACGCATCCTTCTACTAAGCATTGAAGCACTTGGGAGAATACTAAACAGTATAAGCGCAATACTGCTTGCCCGCAATACAAAGGGAGGATGCCTATGCCCGTTTAGCGCGGCCTTTTCCTTTGACCTGGGCAGCAGATCGCGCGCGCCTGATATCGCCGCCACCAGCAGCTTCTGCTTCCAAGTAGCGCATGACTGGCTGGCTTGCGGACCCTCCAACATCATGACTGCCGGACCCACCAACATTGCTGTCGTCGTTGGAGGCCTCGCCTTCACCAGGCTCGGTAATTTCTCGTTCGCCGGCGGGAGACGACCCAGCGCCTCCAATGTTCGAGGAAGGGGTGGTTGGGGTGCCAATGCTACAAATAATCCGGTCAGCGCTGTAGTAGAATGGACCTTAAATTGAGAGCTTACCTTGACCGGCCCCACTTGCGCTTAGGAGGCGTTTTGGCCGCCGGTGTTGCGTTGGCAGTCGGAAGTGCCAGATATGAGCTGAGCACCACTTCCAGACTGCCGTCTGCCTCATGGATATCCATGACCATTCCCGAAACCGACACGGTTTGGGCTTTGGCAGGCAGACGGAAGTTGGTCCATCGGGGCCCCTCCATCAAGCACTGTACGATGAAATTCACCGTCATTCGACTCTGAGGAATTAATGGTCAGTCTAAGGTGGTAATGGCATGTAGCATGATGTTTAACCACTCACATCATTGTCGTAGGCTCCAGTTTGAACCCGAAAGGCCTTGGGAGCTTCAGTCGCGTCAATAACCTGACCAATGCAGTGTAGCACCGGGGCTGGAGGCTCCTCCGCCTCATCGCTAGCACCTGGCCGGTTGTCTAGCGCCTTTATTAGGGCCAGGTCAGTGTAGAGAACTGAATCCTGACCCGGCCGGTAGCAGAAGTTCGGTATGTAGGCGGAGACTACCGCTCCTGTTACTGGAAGCGGTCCTCCGCCGGAGTTGTAGAAGCGCAACTGCGCTTCAGGTGCGGGATCGCCAGCCGCAATGGAGGTCTTGACTGCCAGGTAGCTGGCATTCCTTGCAGTGGGCCTGTCGACCGCTTCCCAGAAAGGGAAGACCCCGTACAGGGAAGCTTCACGGACCGTGGTGGATGTCATGGGGAGGGACAAATGGTAAGATAAGAGGTAGAGCTCTTTGGTAGTGTGAGGATGTCACACTGCGCACTGTATTATAGTATACAGTACTTGTATGAATCAATCATATACTATGTTCAATACGTTTGGATTGACCTCCTACGGCCTATAAGCTCTACAGAATGTTGTTAGAGATGATATGAAGTCCATTCGACTTCGAAGCGTCTTCTAGATTGCATGATACTAAGGCACAACAACAGCATGCGCCTGTGTTAGGTAGTGCTACAGTAGCTATGTGTTACAATGCACACAACGTGTAGTAAACTTCCCTTTG